>CM037792.1:41963236-42013236 GCA_021229015.1 Solen grandis
TTAGTGTGGAATGTGGAATGAATCAACTTGTTTGATAGGTTTTATATCCTGCATTATTTTAATTTCGTGGAGACTATAATTTTGTCTATATGTGACAATACAGTGAATTGTCACACTGCAATATTTTTAACCCGGGGAATTAATTTAAGAATGCACTGTAGACATGGCGGCATCATACCTAATAAACAAAATGCAGCACAGGCATGCAGCATGATACAAAATCCAGTCACATTATCCTGATACCAAGATACACCTGAAATCCTATAAAAAACATAAATCATGCTACCATTATTATATCCTCGAGTGCCCAAACTGCGCCCCCCCTAAGATTTAATTAGGAAATGCAACAAATAAAATAGATAGAATAAAAACTGTTCACGTACCAATTAATTCTATCAAATTCACATTGATACCCCCCAAAATAATTCTTTTATAAATAATTATTCACTCGAAAATAACATTAAATACATTACGAGTCAAATATTATGACATCATTTTGTGTGGTCCTAACTCCGCCCCCTAGGTGACGTCATAGCAGTTGCGAATTGTACATAAATGACTTCCATTTACAAATAAGTAAACACAGCAGATGGAATTTCTGAGATACTTTTATTTTAAAAATTTGAGTGTAAAAGGGCCATTCTGCATGGAAATCATTTTGTATTAAGAAAAAACATATAAAAAGAGTGGTGCGAGATAAAATTTGCAATATTTATCTGTTTCAATAAAAATTTCATACAAAAATCATCTGAGTTTATTTACCGAAACATAGTAAAACAAGAAAGTCAGTAGAACTGATAGATGCTCCCCGAAGAACGTCATTGTTACAAATAAGGCCTTGGTCAATGGGTGGGAGGATATGTTGAAATCCCCATTCCTAAATCATATCTATTCTCCTCATCAGATGAGATGTTTTACCAACTCTAATTTGGAGACTTAGTAACAGTTTACTATTTAATATGATAATACGTGTTACTCATCAGATCTTTCATTGATTTTTTTTAAGTTTTTATACTACTAAAAATTAAGTCATACATTTCAATGTGTGCTCATATCAAAGAGGTTAACCAACACTCTTGACATATGACTGGATATTTGAAATAGTAGCTGACATGATTATGATTGACATTACTAGCATATTGAATTTTGTGGGGTTTTGTTTAAATGATATCTCCTGTTAAATTAGGCAAATGACATGAATATTAGTCAACAACATGGTAGTAGGGGCCATAACTCTCTTAAAAATTGAGGAACCAGGTCACGTCGACGATATGCGTATCTACTCTTGGTAATAAAGCTTCCAATAAAGTTTCATTGAATTCAAGCCATTAGTTCCTGAGAAATAGCCCGGACAAGAATCATGCAACATGAACTATAGGCCAAAAAGTCAAGGGGCCATAACTCTGTGAAAAATTGAGGAACCAGGTCACGCCGACAATATGAGCATCTTCTCTTGGTAATAAAGCTTCCCATAAAGTTTCATTGAATTCAAGCCATTAGTTCCTGAGAAATAGCCCGGACAAGAATCATGCAATATGTACTATAGGCCAAAAAGTCAAGGGGCCATAACTCTGTGAAAAATTGAGGAACCAGGTCACGCCGACGATATGCGTATCTACTCTTGGTGATAAAGCTTCCCATAAAGTTTAGTTGAATTCAAGCCATTAGTTCCTGAGAAATAGCCCGGACAAGAATCATGCAATATGTACTATAGGCCAAAAAGTCAAGGGGCCTTAACTCTTTGAAAAATTTAGGAATCGGGTCATGCTGACGATATGCGATCTCTCTTGGTATAAAGCTTCCCATAAAGTTTCTTGAATTCAAGCCATTAGTTCCTGAGAAATAGCCCGGACAAGAATCATGCAATATGAACTATAGGCCAAAAAGTCAAGGGCATAACTCTGTGAAAAATTGAGGAACCAGGTCACGCCGACGATATGCGTATCTACTCTTGGTGATAAAGCTTCCCATAAAGTTTCGTTGAATTCAAGCCATTAGTTCCTGAGAAATAGCCCGGACAAGAATCATGCAATATGAACTATAGGCCAAAAAGTCAAGGGTCTTAACTCTGTGAAAAATTTAGGAATCGGGTCATGCTGACGATATGCGTATCTACTCTTGGTGATAAAGCTTCCCATAAAGTTTTTGAATTCAAGCCATAGTTCCTGAGAAATAGCCCGGACAAGAATCATGCAATATGTACTATAGGCCAAAAAGTCAAGGGGCCTTAACTCTTTGAAAAATTTAGGAATCGGGTCATGCTGACGATATGCGCATCACCTCTTGGTAATAAAGCTTCCCATAAAGTTTCATTGAATTCAAGCCATTAGTTCCTGAGAAATAGCCCGGACAAGAATCATGCAATATGTACTATAGGCCGAAATGTCAATGGGCCATAATTCTGTGAAAAATTTAGGAATCGGGTCATGCTGACGATATGCGTATCTACTCTTGGTAATAAAGCTTCCCATAAAGTTTCGTTGAATTCAAGCCGTTAGTTCCTGAGAAATAGTCCGGACAAGGAAAGTGTGACGGACGAACGGACGGACGAAGCGGCGACTATATGCGTCACCTTCGGTGAGCATAAAAAATCTCAAAGTCACTTGCGCGTGTAAAAAAATCTAGCGAGACTATGATAAAATAAAGGAAGGTGGCGGAGTTAGGACAGGGGCGCAGTTAGGACCTCCGACGATATACAATGAGCAACATATTTTACAACAGTGGTATATTGTAGACTGCTCCTCACATTATGCACACACAAATATAACCATGCACTGACTCTGTAAAGCTTCCATTTATTGCTTTATGAATTTGAAAACTTGTTTAAGAACCTTCTTGGTAATAATTTCACATGAGATACAATTTCACTTCTGAGCATAATTCTGTGCCAGGCCACTCAAACCATATGATTGTAAATAAGATTGATTAATTAACAATTCAGTACAATTACATTATGAAACATTAGAATGACTGATTAGATCATTACTTGCGCTGTCATATTGAGAACAATCATTCCTAATTGTTGATGACGTCAGTTGCAAATGGGGATTTACAAATGGAGAATATAAACTCACAGTGCATGTATCAGAGGTGTTTTACAGATAAATTTGCTTGTTGTGTCTACCAGGGTGACACTATGTGAATTTCAGTGTAATCAGTTAAATAAAGATTACAGTATCCCTGAAGCAGGTGCTTGTGGTACCATGTGACACGGTCTGCAACATGGCAAATTCAACAGTTCCGGGAAGCAAATTTGTAAGTTCAGCCTGTGAAGTTGTTGCATGAGTGAAGAGTAAATGTGATCAGCCAAGTGACGGCAAATGAAAGTAGAAAATCTTAACCCTTTCCCTCATATAGACTCATTCTGACGCACTCAATAGGTACCACATAAAGCCTGATCAGCAGAAAACCAGTTAAACCTTACCAAATTTAATTGCAAAATCCTCATTTCCAGACCACAGAGGAGCAGCGAACAGCATAAAACCTGATCAGCCTGCGAGTTACTCGACAGGCTGATCTGGTTTTATGCTGTTCACATAGGTCTTTTCATGGTGTCCTCTATGAGGGAAAGGGTTAATACAGGTTTTATAATTCTAAATATAGTTTCAATACCATCTGTGATGCTAAAATTTGCCTTTGATGGGCCTGGAATCAAAGATGGTGACCATGTGTCTGTAGATGGGTACTGACAGATATTATACACACAATAAGTTAAAAATTAAATTAATTCTTAGTCAATGGAGGCCTCTGTGGCTGAGAGGGTAAAGTTGCTGACTTTAACACTCACTCAGCCCCTCACCACGTGGGTTCGAATCCCGGCAGGGTCATTTGGATTTTCATGTAAGGAAGCTGGCTTGCGGTAAGGTCGATGGTTCTACCCGGATGCCTCCGTGCATTCGGGGTCTTCCTCCACCTGCAATTAGCTGGACGTTGCTATATGACTGAAATACTGTCAAAGCAGCAGTAAACTCAAATAGTCAAGTCAAGTCTTAGTCAATGACCATCTGTGAACAAACTGCTTTAAAGAAAATCATTAATCCCTTACCTCATAGACAAATTATGATGCCTAGCTTGCCCAATTAATAAACAAAGCAGGCCCAGAACAGACAGCTTCCCCCATTTTAAGTTCAGTAAATTAATATTCAAGTCATGAAATTAATTTGTACATGAATGTTCAAGAGGTTTAGTAATGAGGACACTTTCTGGAAAAAAAAAAAAATCAAAAAAACAACAACAAAAAAACACTCAACAAATTGGATCTCTATCATTTTATAGGTCTATGAATACATACATTTGTCTAATACCACAATTATCTATTCTGCAAGTATGTACATGTAGCAGTCTTTTCAAAATCCATTAGCATAATACAAAGAGGATTTATCTTTCCAAGTGAGTAGAAGTAAATTGAATTCACCCTCTAAAGTAATTTATAATGGCTTGCACAATGCTTACATGAAATATACATATGAATGTGTGGGATTTAATTCAACAAAACAATAAAGTTGTCTTCATTTATCTATTTTACATTGGAAAATTGCAAATATCAATACCTTATTTATTTTCTAAAATAACCCCCCCCCACACACACACACACGTTCTGGTAACTTTATTCAGAATGGTAAACAATGCAATCATAAATGAATATACGTCCATTACACTGTTAAATTTAAGTCAATTTAGCTTGAATATTTGAAACTCTCAGATTTTAGCAAATCATTGACATCTTACTTATTATCTTTAAAAGTGGACTTTGTAAAGAAAAAAATCATTAAAATCTTGTTTTTGTGTGAACATAGCAACAATTGTGGATTTTCATGGCCACTGATTAAGGTGCTGATTTGTCCACTTGTGAGCATGTCATCCTTAGAATTTCAGAAGCAATATTTTGTATACTGCGATAAAAATATTGGATTTTTTATATTTTCATTTTGTTTTCTGTATTCATTACATTAATATTTTGGTAGTATTGTAGCTTTAACCCTTTCCCTCATATATACTCATTTTGACACCCTCAATAGGTATCACATAAAGCCTGATCTGCAGAAAACCACAGTTAAACCTTACCAAATTTATTTACAAAATCCTCATTTCCAGACCATAGAGGAGCAGCGAACAGCATAAAACCTGATCAGCCTGCGAGTTACTCGCAGGCTGATCTGGTTTTATGCTGTTCGCATAGGTCTTTTCATGGTGTCCTCTATGAGGGAAAGGGTTAAATGGAGAGATGCTGAACACTTTATTTCCTGTATACAGAGTCTCTTCTATGAAATCTGTATAGCAGGAAAAAAAACAATCCAATGTTTCATATACTATTTTAAAGTTCAGAAAATGAACATCCATCTTAAGTCATAAATTCAGTATATGAATATTCACAAGTTAAAGGCTGAATTTCACAGCTTACATTAAAATCTCTGAAGTGCATTAGACAGGGAAAATACAGTTCATGTATTTGCATAATTTGTATTGTCCTCGATAGATTAAAATATATCTCCCAGCTTACATTAAAATCTCTGAAGTGCATTAGACAGGGAAAATACAGTTCATGTATTTGCATTATTTGTATTGTCCTCGACAGATTAAAATATATCTTGCAGGGATTTATATCAGCTTGGAGTCACGTAAATACTGAGAAAAATCCCATTGTAACCTACCTATTATTTCATATAAGGCTACATAAAAGGTAGTTCAGAAATGAGACACCATGTTAAGTTGTTGAGAAATCAAATGAGACTTAATCCGGAAATTGTTTGTAGTGACATGATGTCTCTGGTACTTCTGATCTACATACACAAAGCTGAACATTTAACATGGCTTTCCAGTTTATAACAGCCTTTTAAATATGTTTAAATGTACGAGGGTTGATCAATAAATTCATGGACATCTCAATTTAGCCAAAAATATATCAATCATCCAAAGTTTTGTTTGATATAATCATCAACCATATTCCTATATTCATGTATTATTACAGCAGGTAGGTCATATGGTGTACTAGATACTGGCTGCTATAGCAACCCTATTCTAATTCTCCGTCGCAGGTGAAATCTTTTGGATATTGCTCGGCTTGTTCTTGAAAATCCAGCATATAAATCGGCTGAAAAATCCCCTTAATAAGATGACATCATATTCACGTTTATCTTCAAACGCTTAAGTTTGTGACAATTAAGTTAAGCGTATAATTGTTATTAATGTCAATGGGACGGTGTCACCAAAGAAAATGTCAAAAGACATCAATTTAGAGGAAAGAGCAGTTATAAGATAATGTGTAAACTTTGGGAATTATGTCACCAAGATAAAAATATATGTATCTCTTTATAAAATAGCAAACTAATCAACTGATCACCTAGCTGCCAGTTATATAGATAAAACATGATGTAGCCAGAAACAGGACTCAAACTACCCTGCCACCCCTAAGTCCAAATAGTGAATTGTTAATGTGATATAGATATCATTACAGGTCAATATAACCTCTAAATACGGTACATTTAAGATAGAATTTTGATAACGTCATTAAGGACACTCCCTCAACAGCGTAAAATATTGATTAACAATATAACAGTAACAGTGCAGATGTGTAAATTGTCATCATGGAGTGATCAAAGCCTGCTATGCATGTGAATTGCTTACCATGTTCATGTCAAAAACATAACTGGCTTTGTGAATAAAAACAATGCAGGCATATAAATAGACCTAATTAAAATTGTTTTTCTGACTAACCGTGTCTAATTTGCTTTGATAAATATTAGAGCACCGAAGTTTAACTAGAGTTGAACCATAATGTATACGCATGTGTATGATGCGTGCTTTGATCGGTATCAGGCTATGGCTCAATTACAGTGACACTTTGAAAGGTATGATCACGCACAAGCACTTGTTTTCTCCATGATTTGTATAATATCGACAGGTGCTATAAGCAGGCTGTTTATCTGAGTTACCTGAACTTCCAAACACCTTTTGATATCATATCAAACCATAGTAAGGTTTGACCAGACAGAAATTAATTTTAATCTCACATGCTTAATTATCAGTATGAAGTATAATATTAACTCTATTATCTGAAAATAGTAATGAAGTAAAGAGTCAGTGTAAAAACTAATCTTCCAGCAATTTTCTTTTACAGAAAATTATTAAAGCCAGACCAAATTGTGGGCAATTCCTTCTGTATTAAATGCTTCTTCTGTGATCTGAATTTACCACTGAGAGTAAGTAGTAATAAATCGAGTTGCCTGCAATTAAAATGCTGGTTTTATAATCTTTTTTGCTTCACATCTCTATGTAGGCTTAATCAGGATGAAAGCATCATTGAATTGTGGGCTTAAACGATAATTTCTCTTCTTATCTAAAATTTACAGAAGACAAGAGAACGGAACAAAGCCTGACCTGCCTGCAGGGACTGGTTTTGAATAAGTCACCGACACCGCCCATCTTGTGACATAAATGCAGTATTAACTGAAGCTGCACTGGCAACCTTGAAATGGATATAGTTCCCTGACCCAAACTTTTATTTGAATAAAAATAGGTTTGGCCACAAACAATGACATGTGCTCCTTTGTTAACATTGTGTTTGTGGGACAAAATCTAACTGTAATCTATTGTTAAGATATGCTAATAGGTGGGTCATGGAACTATGCATTAAGTGGGGTCACAGGATGCAACCGGATGGGATGGAATGCAATGGGGCGTTTCATGCATGGTCCTAGTATAGTCCCTGCTTAATTAAGTGAAGAGGGCAGTACAATAAGTGGAGGACCTCATGTTCTTAATATACCCAGTCACAAAAGTAAGAGCACACTCAGGTAGCCATTCATTTACATTAAGAGTTTCTTTGGCTGCAAAAGAAAGTGTGCTCCAAGGGTTTGACCGTTTTGTGCATTAAATATATTATTTATTTCAGATACATAAAGGGACAAAAAAGCAATTTAGTAGGAGCTGATTGACCTTCTCCGTGTTAACAGATGTATTCAAATTAATTTGATTGAAGCTAATTCCAATACCTACAATGGGATATGTAGTCAATGGCTGCCTGGTGTATACAAAAGAACACATGGTTTGTGATACTCTCTGTTCATAATCAGCTGATCTAGCCATGAATGGGAGAGGCAGAGGTTACATTTCCATTATTAAAAATTAGCAACTGAGTACATAATATAAACTATATTGCTCTTTCACACCTTTAAATGCTTTGCACAAGCCTGCATTAACAGAATACAAATAGCTGAGCATGGCAATTAACTTATGGTCACATGCATCTTTTGCAGAAAGGCAATTTAAAGGAGAGAGCCAGGAAATTGTGCCTTGAAATGTATTCAATGCATGCTATCATAAATCCAGACCATTTCTGATGATGGGACATTATGTTGGCCAAGTATAGATGTCAGGAAGATTCTTTTACAGCACATTATACAATGTGTGAGCATTCCAACTACTATACAACAATGGCATATTGTCACCTATGGATTAATTTACTGTTAACAACAATGGGCATAAATATATATGCTGCCAATTGTATACTCATGCACTGATATTTTTTAGCACAATTGTCACTGACATGGTAAATACATTCTCCTGATCTAAAATCACAAACATTAAGGCAAATATTCAACAAATAGTATGACATTTTAAAATCATATTCAACAAAAAAAGTTAAGACATTTTAAAAATAGATTTTCTGAGAAATTAAAGTAAATTGAACAAATTCTGGACTGTCGTAATCAACTGAAGAAAATTAAAACTCAAGGAGACATCAAGGCTTACAAAAACAAATTAAATTTTCAATAATTGATGTTTTAGCAGTGCCTCTTTCCTCTCAAGCTTGTTTTTGTTCTGACATTTATGTTCATTTAAACACCTATTTAAGTCTATAAATGGGAGATTTGTCACTATTAGTGGCTGGAGTGATTAATAAGACGGCCCTCAGGCCATGGAGAAATAGCCGCTGACTTCAGTTTGACATTACATGCTTTAATTAGTTCTGAATACATTAACAGCACAAAATACAAGACGCTTCATTAAGGGCTATCGTTATCACTTAATTTAGTTAAATTAAAACTAATATCCCATTTAACATTGATTTGGAAACAAATTCATACAACTGACAAAAACAAGGTTTCTGGATTGGACCAGTACTAAGCATGTTGGAGGGACATGAAAGATTCTTGCCCCAAAATAAGATTCAAACCCACAACCTTTGGGTCTGCAGCCAGACATGCTGCCCATCACTTGACCATCCTTAATGTAACCCACATTGTTTTCCAGAAGGATAAAAAAAACAACCCTGCTTTATATTTGTAGACAATTTCAGTTTCCCATTAATGTTCAAGAGTAACTGTTGGACCAGTTAACTTTTCACCTTTTGAATGTTTTACAAATTTATTCTTGCCCTTTATGTGGGTTAGATCCCATTCCTACATAGTCAATGAAAACAACCAAATGACCTTGTTTATCCCTAATTGAATTCATGTGCTTCCAACATTTTTTTATGGATCAATAAAAACGCTGGTTGATCATCAATATTAGCTCATTTACAATGAAAAACATGATTGAGTATAAAATTGTTCAGTTATTGTTCTCTGGCAATGTTTTTTTTTAAGTTTGATGTTGTTGCGTTTTAAATCCCACCAGCAGTATTACTGTCATTCTTAAATTGGCATGTATACTGGGACAGAGATACAATTTTACATCCCTGCAGAATCATGCTTGCAACCCAACATGTGGTGTGTGTATGATGATACCAAGGTATGATACCATCCCAAGAAACATGCTACTCCTGGCATGTGGTATGTGATACCATGGTATGATACCATCCCCAGAATTATGCCATTCCCAACATGTGATATATACACACACACAAACAGCAGTTCCTAGACCTCTTGGCAAGGTCACACATGCTGAGTTTACCCAACATAATGAGACAGTGTGCAATCACAAGCACCAAGACGACTGGGGAAACATGTATACAGTAATCAAGTGTGTAACACTAGTATCTAATTACATTTACTAAGGTTACATCAGTGCTGAAAGTTGAGTTGAAACCAGTCCACCTGATCTGTTATTTGGGAGATCACAGTAAAGCAAACACATCTGATACCAGCAGTTCTTAATATTATTATAATTATAATTTATTTTATAATATATGTTCAAATTTAAGGAAAAAATATATAATTTTTGTTCTTATTCTTTTTTTAATGGGAGTGATGATGATGATGATAGCTGTTCTAAACTAGTGTTTGCGATAATGCAGGAAAGTTCTTACATTACCGAACCAAAATCAAAAAGGGAAAGACTTGAGAGTTGGAAGACATACAAGGGACACATTCAGGAGATATTTATTCAATAGGTTTGGCAAATATTTACTGAACAGCCATTGTTCAAAACACAGATGTCACTAGTATATTGTATTCTTAACCCTTTCCCTCAAAGAGGAAACCATGAAAAGACCTATGCGAACAGCAGAAAACCAGATCAGCCTGCGAGTAACTCGCAGGCTGATCAGGTTTTATGCTGTTTGCTGCTCCTCAGTGGTCTGGAAATGAGGATTTTGTAATTAAATTTGGTAAGGTTTAACTGTGTTTTTCTGCAGATCAGGCTTTATGTGGTACCTATTGAGTGCGTCAAAATGAGTCTATATGAGGGAAAGGGTTAAGATATTATTCATGGTTATATTGATTGAAGCCTCTTTGTTTGAAAGTGATATTATATCTATATTCATATTATCTGAGATTTTAATTCATAGTTTAATATCATATTTTATGATAATACATATATATAGAATTATCATTCAAATTTAAAATTTCATTAGAAGTTTTCACCAGCACCATGAATCAGAGAGACACAATAAATCCATATAATTTAAAATATAAACAATAACATATTTACAGTTTGCCACGTATGCTACACAGCTTTGCCTTTGACCTTGCATTATAGACCAGCCTCCTATTTGATTGACAGTTCCATGTGAATTGTTTTAAGCATGGTTCAGAGTCAGTGTAACTGGGAACATCAATACTGTGAGCCAGAAAAACATGATGTAGCCACCCATAATCTGCTTTGGTCACATAGGCACCATACAAACTGATTATTTTTTCCAAATCAAGACCTCACAATACATTTTATGCAATACATTTTTTGATAATTTTGAATGAAATACAAACATTTCATTGGATGATTTAGAAGGACAAACTGTAATAAAGATATACAATGGAATTTTTCATTGTAAAGAAATGCAGCCTAAGTGTACATTGAAATATGTATACAGGAATAGAGTGTATAAATACTAAAATTTACCTAAACTACCAATTATTACCTTAACCCTTTCCCTCATATAGACTCATTTTGACACACTCAATAGGTACCACATAAAGCCTGATCTGCAGAAAACCACAGTTAAACCTTACCAAATTTAATTACAAAGTCCTCATTTCCAGACCACTGAGGAGCAGCGAACAGCATAAAACCTGATCAGCCTGCGAGTTACTCGCATTCAGGTCTTTTCATGGTGTCCTCTATGAGGGAAAGGGTTAAAAATCACTTTTTTTTTAAAATATTATTAAAAACAATTAAATACCATTTAAATAATCTAAAAATTTTTAAGCTTTCAAGATTTTACTTAAAACTGTATAATTTATATCTTCAAAAGCATTTCTTTACAACTCTAAAATAAAACAGATTTAAAACTTTATAACTTATACATATCAAAATTCATTCATTGTTTATATATATAAAACAATCTTTATCGAAATTTATATTATAATGACACTAAAAACCATTAACACTACCTTTTTATGTTCTAACAATGCCACATTGTTAACACCGAATATGTCACTTATATCCAGAACTGAAAAACTTGGCTGATACTAATTTATTGATCTCACAGAAACTCCTTACATAGCATGTTCTGTCTACAAAGTCACCCTGGCACTGACTGCTCACCAGAAATTGGAGGTAGAAAAAACCCACTGTCCCAGTGTCTGTCAGGCGTATTGAAAATGTATCATGTTTCCAATTCATGTCATTAGGAATTCATATTATGACTACACTGCCTTAAACCAATCTGTTTTAATGTATATATAAACTAGGCAATGATCTAGCTATCCAGACCTGAGGGAGAGTGTTCATTCCCCGCTTGTAACCTACCAGCACTCCCCACATAGATAACTAATATATCAACACTCTTGTCTCACAGAAAAACTGACATTTTTACTTATAGTCCCAACTGAACATTTAGAAAATCATTTATATTGTATGTTTAGATAATTTTCTTTATAAAAAAAAAAAAAAAAAAAGCTGATAAAAATATTTATGCAAAGAAAATTGTAATCACTATTAAACCAAATTTTTTTCCCAACTTAATTTCAATTTATTAAAACAGTTACCCACAACAAGAGAACAATTCTTCAACTAAATTTCAGTTTAGCAAAGAATTTGCTATAAGCACAAGCAAATATAAAAGTGTCTTCATGTGGTTTGTTTTTGACTTTAATAGTTTCATGTTTTGGAGTAATTTCTGCTTCTCTTAAAAATAAATCTTGCCATTAAATAAGAATTCAACCTTATAGGAAAACGTTCAAATCTTTCATAAGAAAATCTTGATTTATACTTAATGCTCTCTAAATCACAACTCTCTGGTTTATTTTGTTGCAAATGATAATATTGGCCTTCACTTATTGGCTGTTTGTTTTTATTTAAGTGTTTATATATATATATATATATTTTTTTTTTATTTTTTTTTTTTTAACCCTTTCCCTCATATAGACTCATTTTGACGCACTCAACAGGCACCACATAAAGCCTGATCTGCAGAAAACCACAGTTAAACCTTACCAAATTTGATTATAAAGTCCTCATTTCCAGACCACTGAGTAGCAGCAAACAGCATAAAACCTGATCAGCCTGCGAGTTACTTGCAGGCTGATCTGGTGTTATGTTGTTCGCATATTATAAGGTCTTTTCATGGTTTCCTCTATAAGGGAAAGGGTTAAATAAAAGGATACAGTAGAAAACAGAACCACCATCTGTTCAGGCTTTTAAGATATTTTAATGTTCTTAACCCTTGCAATTCTGTGGGCACTTGTGACAGCCTTTACAACCAGTGCAGACCAAGATCAGCCTGCACATCCTTGCAGTCTAAATGCATTTTGAGTGTATGACGGGAAAGGACAATGATGGGTCACATTCCTATATAGGCCCCACTGCTGTGTAAGGCAGGGAGTATATAACTACATAATTATATATCCATCAATTCAGAAAGAAATATTCAGATTCATCAGATCTGTCTGCGTATATCATTTATTGTTTACAATTTCTTAATAAACCCATACATCAACCAATAAAGAGGACACAACCATATACAATAACAACTAGAAACATAAAATCTTGAATTCTGAACCACAGAAATACTTAAAATGACATTATTTCCTCAGGTAAGTTAGACTAAGTGACCTTGATTTGCAACTGTACCTGATACATGACAGATAATGATTAATTATCTTTCAATTGTAATAGGGCAAATTGCTTGTGTAACAGATGTATTAATTTAAGGTAATCCATTCATCATTAAATTATAATCACAGTACCTCAAATGCCTTAATTAAAAAGACTTCAAAGTAGATGCAAGCATCCACTGACTTGGAGTTATAGACTCTTTTCTTCCAAAAAGTCAAAAAAGGCTTGCACCATTAATATAAATTTCCGACAATCATTTGATGGACCATGATCACAATTTAATGATGGCTGCAGGATTACCAAGATTATATAATACCTCCGTCTTGTTGAAAACATCAATTAACCCTTTCCCTCATATAGACTCATTTTGACGCACTCAATAGGTACCACATAAAGCCTGATCTGCAGAAAAACACAGTTAAACCTTACCAAATTTAATTACGAAATCCTCATTTCCAGACCACTGAGGAGCAGCGAACAGCATAAAACCTGATCAGCCTGCGAGTTACTCACAGGCTGATCTGGTTTTATGTTGTTCGCATAGGTCTTTTCATGGTTTCCTCTATGAGGGAAAGGGTTAATAAACATATTTAGTAACAATTAACACTGTTACCATTATACCAAGTGGGGTTCAATCAGGGAAACACGATTGATGTCATTGGCACTTGATGCACTTTCATTAGCGATCTCATTCACGAATACGTCAGACCTATTAAACTCATTCCTTCTCTTTCTATTCATGACAAATATATTTCCATCTCTCAATAAATTATTGCTGATAATTTTGTGGACATTCGTGACTTGAATTACCGAGCATTATCTCATTTATTTACTTTGTTAAATTTCTGTCTTCTACAAATGACAACTAATCAAACCATCACAAACAAAACTTAAATAGTCATAATCAATAATAAACCTTTCTTCACAAGTAATATGGATAGTTTCCATAATTTAGATGTAAAAATAATAATTTAAACTTCATTTGTTTTACATCGATTACAGAGAAGATTGATTTCCATAATTCAATGGCCACTTCCATCATTTAAGTTCTATTTCCAACCTTAAATAATAGTCTCAGTTTTAGATGTTTGTTTACTTGGATTGCACCATTGACAATATTTCAGTCATTTGGGGACCTTTGTCTACATGATACAGATACTGTGAGTGCTGTCTCATTGTGGTATTATCCCTTTCCCTCATATAGACTCATTTTGCCGCCCTCAATAGGTACCACATAAAGCCTGATCTGCAGAAAACCACAGTTAAACCTTACCAAATTTAATTACGAAATCCTCATTTCCAGACCACTGAGGAGCAGTGAACAGCATAAAACCAGATCAGCCTGCGAGTTACTTGCAGGTTGATCTGGTTTTATGCTGTTCGCATAGGTCTTTTCATGGTGTCCTCTATGAGGGAAAGGGTTATACCACAGACAAGTGGCATGATACGACACTCAGTCACATTATCCGGATACTGCAACAACCAGTCTTTTATTAAACCTTATATACTGAATGCAACACTCATTACACATGTACCAGTATCATATTTAATGACTGCAGGTACGTGCAGCAGGGGCTTGAACCTTGAACCTCCCTCAAACAGGGACCACTGTAGTCTAACAGTATCCATTCACTATAAGCCTGATTTTACAAAGATTTAAAAGAGTATCTCTTCAATAATAATGAGACTGAACTCAAATTTAAAGAAAATGTCTAATACAGATATCATATATTTAGAGCACACAGTATTTTTTTTTTCAGCTTGAGATTTAGCACAACTGAAAATTGGTTAAGTCA
This sequence comes from Solen grandis, assembly GCA_021229015.1. Classification (NCBI taxonomy): domain Eukaryota; kingdom Metazoa; phylum Mollusca; class Bivalvia; order Adapedonta; family Solenidae; genus Solen; species Solen grandis. The sequence goes on from CM037792.1 coordinate 41,978,470, forward strand.
AAAGCAGATGACTGAAAACTAATCTGAGTTTCATTCAAATTGAAACAGACTTCATTTCTGGCTATTCATACACAAAATTTCAATTTTGGACTTCTTCATGACTTTGAGATATAGATTGCAAATCTGAGTATTCCCTAGTGGTTGGTTGGGAACAACTTTAAGGTCAGAAAAGGATGGTTATCAATATATTTTTTAACCCTCTGGCGGTATTGTTCTGGCATTGATTAAACCATGACAACAGCTTGGTGCCTTAAAGCTCCAGTATTACTTGTACTGTGAAATATTTTCTTGTAACAAATTTTATCATGGTAGTAGCACATGTGGCTGATTTTGGTCAAATGTATGTGTGTGTGTGTGTTTCTGGAAGGAGGGGAGCATATGATGAATATCCCAACCATATGACTTTTTTAATAGAACAAGAGACATTATAAATACCATGGGCTCTTGGCAATCAGGGTTGTAAGTGTCTATAAATTAATCTTGAAGAATATGTACATTTACATATCATTATTAATGCCTATGCAAAATTTAAGCTAAATCACTGAAGAAACATAAAAATAGTTTGCATCAATTTTTTTTTTAAGTAAATCAGGGGCCATAACTCTGTAATTCTTTAAACGATGTGCATATAAATCATGTCATAAAAATCTACACATCATTATATGTGCATATGAAAAAATTTCATCTCAAATGGTGCAGTAATGTAGAAGGCGTCACAAGATTTTTGCCATGGACGGACAGATTTTTAAAGTCCTGCATTAAGGGGCCATTATTCTGTCATTCTTTGGAAAACACATATAAAAATAATATCAGACACACGTATAGGTCAACATAAATCCATATGCAAAATTTAAGTTGAGTTAGTGCAGTAATGTAGAAGTGGTTGGTGTCACAAGATTTTATTTTTGTCACGGACGGACATACTGACAAACCAACAGACTGACTCAAACATACCCTCTCTCAAACTCTGTTTGCAGGGGTATAAAAACAACAACAAAAAATGCTAAAACTTTAAATTTCAAATGAAGACAACTTAAAGCCTCTGTTACAGAATTTTTTTGTATGAAACCATTTAGCATAAAAAGTATGACATGTATATAAATCATTATGGCATATATAAATAATATGGCATATAAGTCACATGACATGTAAATAATTTGGCATATAAACAATATTTCATAACCTTAAATCCAGTCTTCAAAATTTAAAGCACTGGACTAAATTAAGGCTGAAAAGATTAGGCAGACAGAACCAATGGTCCCATGAAATTTCAGACATACTTGTTAAAAGTAGGATATATATTTTATATGTCTAGCTGTAGTCAAGTTAAAAATAGTCTGGCAGAGTGGACTAAATGCCAAATATGAAAAAGACTGTAAATTAATTGTTTGGTAGAGTTCAAAGACCAGGTACAAGTGAGAGACATGATCAATTCATGATTACATATCGCTGTAACACTTGAAAGACATGATATTGCTATTGAATTTAACACACTTGCGTTTAACCATTATACTACACAATATATAGTTTAACTCAAAGGCACCTGGTACGTTGCTGCCCATCAAACAAACAAACAAACAAATAAAAAAAAAATCAACAACCTTATATATAATAAGTTTATTATATATAAGTTCATTGAATTTTTTTTTTTTTTTTTTTTGATGGAAAGCAACGTACCGGGTACCTTTGGATTAACTCACTGTTTAGAAAACATAAAATAAGTTTGAGTAAATATATAAAGGGTCTTGTGTACCAGGGAGCAATTATACTATCCGTCTTAATTTGTAATAGGAAAAAACAGATTTTGAATTTTATATAAATTATCAATCTGTACAATATTTCAGAAATATATTGAACTTAATTGCAATTCTTACTGGATTATCGATCAATGTTTGTATCATTTACATGACTAGTAGGCATTTGATTGCAGTCAGAAAGTTAAAATAAAAATAAGATAAATAAGAAATCTGCCAGCTTTTTTTTAGACTATCCTTGTAGTTATCTCCCCTGTCTGACTTTCACATTTTCAGTTTTATATCAGTTTAAATACCAACAAACTGGATCAAAGAATTCAAACTGCATGGCCTAAACTCCAAACTGCCCTAGAATTTAGTACACACAAGTTTAAACAGACAGACTTCATGATTTTGTACTAATTATACCCTCTTTTGGACCAAACTAAATTGCATCAAGTCAATTCAAAGGTTATTTTACATCAAATCCAGCTTCTGACTTTAAAATCATGTAACACTTGAAATAAAACAACAGAAAACAATAAAACTTAGGATTGGAGAAGGAAACTGATGTCTGTCTAGGATTTTATGGGCGAGTATTGAACTAACTTCCATTGCATTTCTCAGGAAATCCCTGAGCAGTTTCTGTAATTGAATAATGATGTTCACTTTGCAAAACTGGTGTAACATAAACTTGTGATGGCCATCATAATGTAGGGACAGCACAAACAACATTGGGTCTGAATTAACCCTTCTTAAATAGACTTCATTGTCCTTTCTTTATTTTAGACTGTACCATTAGTGTGCAGGTTGTTCTTGTTCTGGTCACAAGGGCATGAGTTACAAGTGACCACAGCATTTTTAAGGGTTAAATAAAAGTAGGTCAATAATCACAAAAATAGTCAGACCATGGATGAGCCTACACATCTGTGACAACATCCACTTCCTGATCAATAAATGAGGACATTTATGATGTCCTGGCAACAGTTTAATTAGGTATATTAAAGGTATGTTTTCCCAAATGATTGTTTTAGTGACAAAAGCTTCTTTCTTTATTTCAAGAACCACTGTCATGACAAATGCAAGGTAAAGAAACTGATAAAAGTAACAAATACTGAATAAAATTAGTTTTGTTTGTGAAGGTTTCACTTTATTCAGTGCATGCACCTCTGAACAAATTAGAAGCCCTGCACTGGTTCACACTGGTTTATCCAGATGGTAATAAAGAAGCTTCACATGTAACGGTGCTATACAGCGGGTATGTTAAAATATGAAGGGCCGTTACAGCAAGGGTATCACACCCAGATCCCTTGTATACTGTCTGTGTCTCCTTAAACTTCCACCTGAATATAGGTGTTAAGGGAAGGTAACATGATTAACCCTGACAGATTGCAGGTCCTGGGCCATATATAGGCATTCTTTAACCCAAACTGCAACACCATCATACTGTATGCTTATGATTAGAGAGAATGCAACAACAACAACAATATTTCTTGATATATATTTTCATAACGACTTTTCACACCAATTAAAAAACCATGCATTTTTACAATTAACTTGACGCCAAAATAGGTATAACCACGCTCCGAATGTTTGTCGGCGGAGGTTGTTGAACTAAGGTAACTACTGAAAACAAGATTCACATGTATTTGTTTGTTGGAGGTTTGTACAGCTTTTCACTGGTTAAACTGACATACATATTCATTTCGGGGCGTTTTGGCGTCATGTTAATTGATTTAGTATCCCATTGATATACAAGACACTCTCCAATGTCAGTCTGACCAAGCTACACACACAATGAACCACGCCCCCCACTGACACGCTTTTTCAATGTGATCTGAGTGAATACAAAAATTGTAGCATGTGGGTACATGTATTCAATGTAAATATTGTCCTCTCTCATGAAAACTACACCCACAGATTTTACCAGCAGCTAGAAATAAAAGGTCAAACTTTCAAAATGTCACCTAGTAACAGTTTTCCTGAAATAAGAAACCATGACAAAAAAAATTTTTTTTGCTTGGTCCTTCAAGTTACATAATAAAAGAAGAAGGAAATAAATTTTAGAGATGAGAAAGTGTTTCTGGATGCAAAAATCAAGAATACCCTGTATGTGAGTCACATATAAATAGAAAGGGTTACTATAGCAAACTATTAAAAAGATTAAAATGTGAGTTTCTTACACTACATGGCTCACAAAATTGAGAAATCTGACTTTAGCTAGAGGCTGAACTGTAAGAATGTTTCCATTGTTTACATATTCAAATTGACTTTAAAGGTTTCCCAATAGATCATGTGACCTGTCCTAATCTTTAAGAGCATCAAAATACACTGCAATTATATTGTGAAACTCTTTTTTGAAATACAGAGTTGATCAAGTCTTGTATTGAAAATAATCCATTATGATTTAAAGCTTAGAACTATAGGGCTTGAATATATTCTTAAAGATAAAACTGAAGAGGTCTTATTCAACAAGTAAGTTAACTTATGATTTTTTGTCTTAGCAAATAGTACTTCAGTATAGACTAAACACTGCTGTAGCAATTCCTTTACAGGCAAAAGACCATGTAACTTTTTTTGTAAATCAATATAGAAAATTATCCAAAAGCTCATAAATATAAATGAATCTCTCTTTCTCTCTCTCCAAAAATTCCTAAGAATCTCTCTCTCTTGCTGTCTCTCTCCCCCAAAGTTCCTAAAATATTATCGCTTAGACTAAGGTTTAGGAGCTATAAAATGAGGTCAAATTGATTGATATACATGATTATTATATACACTATACATGTAATCCATTTTCAATATCAATTATACTATTTTTTTTCTTTTCATCCTCTCTGGTGGTCAGATGCTATCAGTTATCCTGCTTGGATGACTAAATAAAGCAGATGAATCAGCTTATTACTTTAATTTGGCTTATACCACCACTGTGTCACATCTAATTACATCCATCACACAGTATTTCCTGTTGCGAAAAAAAAAAATCCCCCAAAACTAACATATCAGAAACAGATTATGCTAAAGACAAGGATTAAATTAATAAAAGTATAGTTGTAGTTGTATTAGGGTTTACCGTCGCTGCGATAGTATTTCAATCATATAGCGATGTCCAGCTAATTACAGGTGGAGGAAGACCCCGGGTACACACAGGTACCCGGGTAGAACCACTGACCTACCGCAAACCATCTGGAAGGCTTCCTCACATGAAAAATCCAAAGTCCCTGCCGGGATTTGAAGATAGAGAGAGATAGAGAAAGAAGAATGTGAGTTGCCCCCTTTAAAAAGAGTTTGTGTTTATAGTCCCACTGACAGTATTTCAGACATTTGGAGACAATGTCTACTTGAGACAGATATAGTGCTGCCACTACCCTTATTCGTGGAGTGCCAAGCAAGGGAGCTAATTACCAGTACCATTTTTTATGGCATTGATATGTCGCGGCCGGGGATCAGACCCACAACCTCTGGCTTTCAAGGCGGATGCTCTTACCACTAAGCCACTAAGGATGGTCTCTAAAAAAAAAATTACAGTCATGCTAAACATACATGAATATTGAAAGGAAGACTGACCCTGTGTTCTCAAAAATAAATAAAGAAACGTGGGTATGATTTCACAATCAGACTCAAACAATGCCTACATTACTTTCAATAGCAATTTGAGTATGGCCTGAGATCCCAGAGCCTGTCCAGACTTAGGGACTTGCTTTAAGTAAGATCTGAATTTTCAATGGTTTAAAAATAGCATAAAAACTGGCATAATTATAAAAGTTGTACATAATGGCATAAAAGCTGACATAAAAGTTTTTACAAAACAGCATAAAAGGTGACAAATATAAGTTGTACATAACGAGTCAAATTTTACTGAGGATGATCAGTCTTGATGTTTAGATCAAACTAAATAAAACATCTATGTGTTCGGTTCTAATAAACAAGAGGGCCATGATGGCCCTGAATCGCTCACCTGAGTACCATTGCTTCAACTGATGTCAAGGTTTTTAAACAGACAAGGATTCTGATATAACTTAATCTAAAACATTTTACCCCTGACAATACTACACACCAAATATCTAAGCAATGGGCCATATGGTTTCAGAGAAGACTTGGGCGCAGGGTCATTTATCACCGTAGGGCCAAGACTTTGAAAATCTTTGTAATGAACCATTAGATGCTACTACATACCAAAAATCTTAGCTCTAGGCCTTATTGATTCATAGAAGAAGATTTTTTAAGATTTTCCTATATAACTCTATGTAAAACAAGTGACCCCTGGTGCGGGGTCATTTATCACCATTGGGCTATGATTTGTACAATCTTGGTAGTGGCCCATAAGATGATGCTACATACCAAATATCTAAGCTCTAGGCCTTATGGATTCATAGAAGAAGATTTTTTAAGATTTTCCTATATAACTCTATGTAAAACAAGTGACCACTGGTGCGGGGTCATTTATCACCATAGGGCTATGATTTGTACAATCTTGGTAGTGGCCCATAAGATGATGCTTCATACCAAATATCTAAGCTCTAGGCCTTATGCATTCATGGAAGAAATGTTTTTAAGATTTTCCTATATAACTCTATGTAAAACAAGTGACCCCTGGTGCGGGGTCAATTATTACCATAGGGCTATGATTTGTACAATCTTGGTAGTGGCCTATAAGATGATGCTACATACCAAATATCTAAGCTCTAGGCCTTATGGATTCATGAAGAAGATTTTTTAAGATTTTCCTATATAACTCTATTAAAACAAGTGACCCCTGGTGCGGGGTCATTTATCACCATTGGGCTATGATTTGTACAATCTTGGTAGTGGCCCATAAGATGATGCTTCATACCAAATATCTAAGCTCTAGGCCTTATGCATTCATGGAAGAAGATTTTTTAAGATTTTCCTATATAACTCTATGTAAAACAAGTGACCCCTGGTGCGGGGTCATTTATCACCATAGGGCTATGATTTGTACAATCTTGGTAGTGGCCCATAAGATGATGCTACATACCAAATATCTAAGCTCTAGGCCTTATTGATTCATAGAAGAAGATTTTTTAAGATTTTCCTATATAACTCAATGTAAAACAAGTGACCCCTGGTGCGGGGTCATTTATCACCATAGGGCTATGATTCGTACAATCTTGGTAGTGGCCCATAAGATGATGCTACATACCAAATATCTTAGCTCTAGGCCTTATGGATTCATAGAAGAAGACTTTTTAAGATTTTTCTATATAACTCTATGTAAAACAAGTGACCCCTGGTGCAGGATCATTTATCATCATAGGGCTATGATTCGTACAATCTTGGTAGTGGCCCATAAGATGATGCTACATACCAAATATCTAAGCTCTAGGCCTTGCAGTTTTGCAGAAGAAGATTTTCAAAGTTTGCATTTTTAAAATCTATTTTTAGCTCCTTTGACCTAATTATGCAATGGACCAGAACCATTTATACAACTTTAGTAGAGCTTCATCCAAGGAACATTCCTGCAAAATATTTTTCAAATTGGCCAAGCCGTTTAGGAGGAGATGTTGTTTGAAGCAATTGTTGACGCCGGACGCACTGACGCAGGGAGGCACGCACGGACGATGGACGCCGGACGCCGGACAAAAGGCGATCAGAAAAGCTCACCTTGAGCACGTTGTGCTCATATGAGCTAAAAAAGAATAAAACTAATATTTCTCAATTCTGACAAAATTTATTTAACTTGAAACTGACAACACACTACTAGTAATTTGAAGCCATGTGTTCATAATTCATTCAGATTGTGCATTGGGCATAAATCTGTAATGCACAGCAAATATTGCATTTCCCTATCAATGTGTGTCACATATATGGGTAATCTGTCATATGGCAATGTAGACAGTATAGATTAACAGACCTTGAAAGATATAGAATTTCTTTGAAGTCTTTCTCTACAAGACGTGTGCTTGTTCATGCATACAGCACATTGTAGTTGAAAAGAAAAGCAGGCCTATGTTTGACAAACACATAGACATGATAATAATGCACCTTCAAATAAAAAATTTCCTCCTAACAACTGTTCTTCTTTTTTTTTTCCTCTTTTTTTTTTAACACAACTATTATTTTTTATTTTACCTTAACATATTCAGGCAAAAGTTACCACTGATATCTCATCTCCACTCAACACTCTTGTTATCTCAGCTGTAAGAATCTAATGAACAATAAAATTAATCCTTCAAGACATTGTCTAGTATTTGTACAAGAATACTTGCAAATAAAACTGCTTTCACTCTTCTTTGGACTGAGTTCAAATTTTGCTATGAAAAAAAGAATGTTTAAACCCTTTCCCTCATATAGACTCATTTTGACGCACTCAATAGGTACCACATAAAGCCTGATCTGCAGAAAACCGCAGTTAAACCTTACCAAATTTAATTATAAAGTCCTCATTTCCAGACCACTGAGGAACAGTGAACAACATAAAACCTGATCAGCCTGTGAGTTACTCGCAGGCTGATTTGGTTTTATGTTGTTCGCATAGATCTTTTCATGGTTTCCTCTATGAGGGAAAGGGTTAAATTTTCAGAGCACTAAGTGCTGTATTCTAAAAGGCTCTAATGATGACAAAATACTTTTTCATGTAAACATTCCTTTTTTTAAATTGCATCAAATTTAATTTATAAGACCAGTTCTTAAAATACAGACAATTACATACTTACTTTTTATGAGACAGTAATATTGTAGCCCATTGGTAAAAATCAAGGGTTTGAAACAAGATCAACATATTTTACAGTTAACTTATTTTGATTATCAAATCAATAATCTTTCCAAATTATTTTATTTATCCTAATGAATAAAATTTTTGTGGTTTTTGGTAAATTATTAATTTCTGCAGAAGAAAACTAAGAAAAAAGAACTTCTCAATCAAAATTAGCCCATGCCTGAGTGATGCCAATGTCTCTCAATTAGGTATTTGTAAATCATAACAGGAAAAAAAGTAAGTCAAAAAGGTCACAAAGGATGTGAAGAACAGCTTCAAACTCTAAAGTAAAACAAATTTATATTTACGTATCATTATAACACTGTATTACAGGCAATGAATTTTGAATAATTGTTATACTGAACCCCATGCTGTTAAGAACAACTGAAAATGTAGGGTCCATAATTACAATATATATACTATCATTATTATACATAATAAAGAAGCATGTTCAAATGGATCAGCATATTGTATATATACACAGGTGGTGTGAATGAAGATAGCGATGCCTAAAGCCAACATGACCTTTACCTTTGACCAAAATTATAAACCTTCTGGACAAAGATGGATGCCACATGACAAGGTTCTGTACACATAAGACACAACAGTCTCTGACATACAGGTGTGCATGAAGTAACTAGATTCAGGTTTGTTTGTTTACTATGTTCATTGTAAACATTCCATCAGCATTGTTTTTGTCATATGCGGACAGCAGAATTATGCACAATGTTGCCTCAGAATCATACCATTCCTGAAACAACACTTAAGTACTAAACATCAAGCACAAGCGTGTTCTCTGGAAAAGGTGTGTCACCTGTTGAAGCATGACAAAAAAAGTGTGACGGACAGACAGATGGAGGGATTGATGGACAGACGACAGAAAAGTGATCCCAAAGTGTCACCTCTGCTTACAGCAGGTGACACAAAAAGTACCATTTTCAACCAATCAAAGCTGAGATTTGGCTCATGGGATAGACCGTATATCAGTCAAACCTGCATTCCACCATCAGATCTTGCATAGAGGACACAGAAAGTAGTTTGTTTTGATTTCAAAGTCTAACACACAAATCAGCAGCCATTTTATTATCTCAGGGCATCATCTTCTTGAATGATCCAATATCATTGAATGATTCTGCATCTGCCAGCATTTGATAGAGTTCTCATTTTAATTAGATTTTAATGATTTTCAAATCACAGACATCAGGAGCCTAATTCACAAAACATTCTTTCTGACTGACTATACTCTAGTAAAAATGTATGACTCTTGAAGTATTTAACTCTCAAAACTAACAGGTATTTATCCAGATGCTGGGAATAAGTATCTAGCAGAAATATTTGAGTTTTGACTTAAGCCAAACATTCAACTGTATTTCTTTCTTATAATAATAGCCCCAGGTTCACACCCTAGATATTAAGACTGAGTGCATGTCACCTTCATCCAATGTTGCAGCTTAAACTCCCCTACACATAAAAATATAATTATCATTTCATTACCACTTGTGAAAGAAATCAAGATCAAACACTGTCAGTTACGGGCAAACTTTTGAAATATAATTACTCTGTGTCTTAAATGATAATAATAATTTACTAATTACTTAACCCTTTCCCTCATAGAGGAAACCATGAAAAGACCTATGTGAACAACATAAAACCAGATCAGCCTGCAAGTAGCTCGCAGGCTGATCAGGTTTTATGCTGTTCGCTGCTCCTCAGTGGTCTGGAAATGAGGACTTTATAATTAAATTTGGCAAGGTTTAACTGTGGTTTTCTGCAGATCAGGCTTTATGTGGTACCTATTGAGTGCGTCAAAATGAGTCTATATGAGGGAAAGGGTTAATTAAATATAAAGTACAGGTTTATCAGAAAGTTGTATTGTTCCACACTGTAACAATATAATTACAAGAAATTACAGGTTCTGGGACCATAATGGAAGCTATGTTAATACTGACATTAATTTTGTGCTTAACTGAAGTTTAATATTGTCACAGATCTATATACTGATACTCTATATTAATATCATACTCCTTTAGGAAGGCCAGACTTCCTGATGATAGAAAATCAATTAAACAGATTCATACGTAATTCTCTTTTTTTTTCACAACATCATAATATATTCATATATTAACCTTTTCCCTCATATAGACTCATTTTGACGCACTCAATAGGTACCACATAAAGCCTGATCTGCAGAAAACCACAGTTAAACCTTACCAAATTAAATTACAAAGTCCTCATTTCCAGACCACTGAGGAGCAGGGAACAGCATAAAACCTGATCAGCCTGCGAGTTACTCGCAGGCTGATCTGGTTTTATGCTGTTCGCATAGGTCTTTTCATGGTTTCCTCTATGAGGGAAAGGGTTAAAGGGAATAAAAGTCAATCCAAAATTCTTTGACAGAAGACAGATGTGGCAATTCATAAATCATTTGTATGATCTGGTATTTCAGAAATTCCAGAAAAATATTATTATTATTTCAATCAATAAAAGATAAACAGTGAAATTGTGAGGATAAATCAAAATATTAGCTTATATTATCACATCAAAATTTTAAACTATTTTAATCACATGGTAATTTATATCAGCATTACTGACTGATTGATTTACAAGAATATCTTTTTTTTTATCAGAATCTCAATCCGTTTTTCGTATATGATAAATGTTCATAATATGATCGAAAAGAAATATTAGAAAATCAAATGAATTATAAATTACAAAGTCATCAATTAACTACATTAATGTTAACAAACACTTTAAATCACAACCTGACACAATAAAACATACAGCCCTGAGTAAACTATTTCTCTAGTCACATAATGTCACATGCAACAACCCTATATACGGAAATATATAGTATATAATGCATTTACCATATCAGTAAATCAAAGGTGGACCATTATCAACCCTGCACAATTTAATCCATTCAATCCTTATGACAGTAAACCTGTTGGAATGATCCACAAGAAAATGAAGAACATGTCAGTCTGGTGTATATGCCACCCTCACTAAAACCACACGTGAACCACAACTGGTAATATACCTACTAGGCCTGTTTACCTGCGTTAGCCTATCTGAGACTGCAGTGTTTGCTTACTTAATCTACCACATTACGTTACCAAATAGGTCAATGGACACTATTTGCAATACAGTACCTGGTTTATCGCTCCAGTAATCCAAGAGTTAATCTAAAAATGAACTGCTTAACCGGTTGTATTATCAGTCGATGTATAGCTGACACCATGTGACAATTGGTTATTTTAAGCTCAAGGCTGACCTATTTGAAAGCCTGTTAAATTCAAATATCATAAGAATTTGTCCTGACCCCTAACAACCTGGCCCTTAAGGCAACAATGAATAGGCACAGGTCATTATAACCTTGCAACCCCTTTTCCACCGTGTTTTCATTCACATAAGGGTCCATGTGGGGGCCATACCACTACAAACAATTTTATATTCATTTTGCATAGCAAAATAATCTTTATCCTCTCAAATATAAATTTTAAACCATTACCTCATATTGATACATTTTGACATGTTGGACAAATGGGCAGAAGGTAAACCAGACAGCTGCCCGAAGGATTTGTCTGGTCAGGGTCTATTCTGTTTGCTCATACAATAATGTAGCTCAAGATTCTACAGCCTGGCTCCAAGTTCTTGAAAATACTTATGTATCATCTCTGACTCAAACTCAAATTGCATACTTAAATCCTTGTTGTATCTTACTGGGAAAACTTTGGGCATAAAAGTCATACTTAAATCAGTTGTTTGTTATTTTGAGAATTCAGAACCTGGACTCAACCTATTTCAAAATGCATGTCTATGCAGGAAATCAGAACATATAAATATTTTGTAAAATTTAAATATTTATTTATGTGAAGTGTTTTAAACAAAATAGATTGGATAACAATTAACAGCACAAGCACTCATCAAAATCTGATTTAAATAACCTCATTTGCATATACGATGTATAGAATTTCCCCTAAAATTGTTCAAAGTAAACAAAACAGCAACTGTTTAAATAATTTAAAACTGAAATTATTTCCGGATTCAAACTGTGCACAATATTTACATTATATCAAATAATTTCCATTTATGACTGCAACATTCAGTATATTGTCAGTAACAGTTTTTACAGGGTCATAAAGAATGAGGTCAAGGTCGAATGACTCAAAGAACCAAATACAAGTCACTAAGACTACAATTTCAGCAACGTCTACAATACGACAATAAAAGTAATCCATTAAAGCTCTAGGAAATATGGGCAACAAATATTCATGTCTCTGTAAAATTATTATAATATTTTAGCCTTGAAAACATGATCAAAAAAGTGTATATAAATGTTAAATCTGTGTTACAATATCATTTACAAATGTGCTTGTTTGTTTGCTTTTATTGATGCTCTTGTTTTGTACAGACACAATCTGATAAAAAAAATACTATATACATTTTCAATGATCTAGAAGTAAATTAATTTAAATTCATTTATTTTACTTTGATAGTAGAAACATGTTTTTTTTAATTATACTTATTCCTCTCGACTATTCCTGGGTTGGACCAGTACTTTGCACCCGAGAAGGTCATGAAAAATCCTTGCCCCAAACAGGGTTCGAATCCATAACCTTCAGATCCACAGTCTGGTATGTTACCACTGGACCACTGTGCCTTCTTTTACCCTACTTACAGAAGTATATAAGAGTAGTTTTATATAAATGTGTATGTCTTCTTGTGTTTAACATCCAACTATCAGTGTTTCAGTCATTTATGGATACTGTCAACATACCTGAGATTGATGTAGTTATATCTCACTGTGGTATCATGCCGTAGACATCTGACATGATACCACACCTAGTCACTTTATCTGGTCACTGGGCCAACCTGTCCATTTATTTCAGGAATAAATAAGTTCTCATTATGTAAGCAATTAGAATACTAGATGTCATTCGTCTAAACGAATGATAGGACTTTCTGCAACCTGCGTTAATGCAAAAAGCAGGAGATAGAAGTTTCATGTAATGACTCACCTCTGGTAGTATTTCATGTTCATGCTGAACAACTGACATTATATTCCGCGAAAAATAAGCCTTTAGTTACGAAGAAAAAAAAATAAGTAGTAGTAGTATGTTTATGACGTCATATGACGTCACCATTCAAAATATATTAAGAAATTATCCAGAACTGCAAACTGTGTAAGTTTCAACTTTCTATCTCATTCCGAAATTCTTTAACCCTAAAATGAAATTTTTGGTCCTATGTTCGAATCTTACTTCAGCCACAATACTTCGATTTTTCGGAATTATGGTTAGCTGACAAAATATTCACACCTTAGTTTCAAGATGTACCATCTGTGAAAATTTGAAGACAATCTGATCATAAATGGCAGCAGTAGAGCGCGAACACCATTTTTCACTGTTTTTAGCTGTGACGTCATGTGACGTCATAGGGTGCTGACAATAATTGAAATCAAAATTTCCTCACGTGCCTAATAACCCATAAAAATTTCATCGTCCTAGGACTATTGCAACATATTAAAATAAACGTTTAGTTAGGAAGAAGAAAAGAATAATAATAATAATAAAATGACGTCACGTGACGTCATATGACGTTTATTTTTCACATAATTGTTAAGACACCCAGAGACCTACTAACTGACAAAATTTCAACGTTCTATCTCAAATAGGACAGTTTTTATAAGCATTTAAAAATTGACGACCTTGGTTCGAATCTTGGATCCGCCATAGATGCTTGGACTTTTCGAATTTTGAAAAACGGACACCGGTATACACAATAAGAACGTAATATACACATTCTGTGAAATTTTGATGAAAATCGGCATATTAATAATGGCTCTGGACCGTGTACAAACTTTTGTAGTCATTTTTAAATGTGACGTCATATGACGTCAAAGGCTTCTGAAAATCATTGAAATCGAAATTTCAGCTTTTGAAGCATGCGTCATTAAATTTTCATTGCCCTTCGACAATTTCAACATATAGAAATATTCTTGTTAATATTAGAAATACATTATCATATAATGACGTCACGTGACGTCATATGACATTTATTTTCACAAAATGTTTAAAACTTCTAGAGACCTATATACTGACTAAATATCAACTTTCTATCTTAAATAGGACAGATTTTAAAAGCATTTAAAAATTTACGACCTTAGTTCGAATCTTGGATTCGCTATAGAACCATGGACTTTTCGAATTTTGAAAAACGGACACCGGTATACACAATAAGAACTTAATATACACATTCTGTGAAAATTTGATAAAAATCGGCCCATTAATAATAGCTCTGGACCGTGTACAAACTTTCTTAGTCAATTTCAAATGTGACGTCATATGACGTCATAGGCTTCTGAAAATCATTGAAATCGAATTTTCAGCATCGTAAGCATACAGCATTAAATTTGCATTGCCCTTCAAAAATTTCAACATAAAGAAATAATCTTGTTAGAATTAGAAATTCATTATCATATAATGACGTCACGTGACGTCATATGACATTTATTTTCACAAAATGTTTAAGACTCCCAGAGACCTATATACTGACCCAATATCATCTTTCTATCACAAATAGGACCGATTTTATAAGAATTTAAAAATTTACGACCTTAGTACGAATCTTGGAATCGCTATAGAACCTTGGACTTTTCGAATTTTGAAAAACGGACACCGGGATGCACAACTAGAACTTAATATACACATTCTGTGAAAATTTGATGAAAATCGGTTTATTAATAATGGCTCTGGACCGCGTACAAACTTTTGTAGCTTATTTCACGTGTGACGTCATTTGACGTCATAGCTATATGAAAATCATACGATACAATCCATGTTGTAATTTACATGGGAACACAACATTGGGCATAAAATCAAACTTAAATCAGTTTGTGTATTTTATTTTGAGAATTCAGAACCTGGGACTCAAACCTCTTTTCCCAAAATGCAATGGTCTATGCCAGGAAATCAGAACATAAAAAATAATTATTTGTAAAAGATTGCAAATATATAATCTTATTGTGAAGTGTTTTCCAACAAAATAATGGCTAACAATTAACAGCACAAGCACTCATCTGACAATAAATTTGATTAAAATCCTGACATTTAAAAATATAACCTCATTTGCATATCGTAGTAAAAATAGAAATTACCCTTTGTTTTGGTGTATATTTGCAAACAGTCCCTGGTTTATCGCCCCAGAAACCCAAGAGTTAATTAAAAATGAATGTTAACCGGTTGTATTATCGTCGATGTTAGCTGACACCATGTGAAAATTTTGGTTTTTTTGCTAAAGGCGACCATTAAAACCCTTTTAAAATTTCAATATCAAAGAATTTGTCCTGACCCTAAAAAACCTGGCCCTTTAAGGAAAATGAATAGGAAGGGTCTTATAACCTTGAAACCCCCTTTTCCCACCGTGTTTTCATTCACAAAAGGGTCCATGGGGGGGCCCATACCACTACAAACAATTTTATATTCATTTTGCATAGCAAAATAATCTTTATCTTCAAATAAAAATTTTCAACCATTACCTCATATTGACACATTTTGACATGTTGGACAAATGGGCAGAAGGTAAACCAGACAGCTGCCGAAGGATTTGTCGGGTCAGGGTCTATTCTGTTTGCTCATAGAATAATGTAGCTCAAGATTCTACAGCCTGGCTCCAAGTTCTTGAAAATACTTAGTATCATCTCTGACTCAAACTAAAATTGCATACTTAAATCCTTGTTGTATCTTACGGGGAAAATTTTGGGGCATAAAAGTCATACTTAAATCAGTTGTTTGTTATTTTGAGAATTCAGAACCTGGACTCAACCTATTTCAAAATGCATGTCTATGCAGGAAATCAGAACATATAAATATTTTGTAAAAGATTTGCAAATATTTATCTTATGTGAAGTGTTTTCAAACAAAATAGATTGGATAACAATTAACAGCACAAGCACTCATCTGTCTATATATTTGATTAAAATCTGATTTAAAAATATACCTCATTTGCATATACGTATGTATAGAATTTACCCATTGTGTTGGTGTATATGAATTTAGAACTAAAATTGTTCAAAGTAAACAAAACAGCAACTGTTTAAATAATTTAAAACTGAAATTATTTCCGGATTCAAACTGTGCACAATATTTACATTATATCAAATAATTTCCTCATTTATGACTGCAACATTCAGTAATATTGTCAGTAACAGTTTTTACAGGGTCATAAAGAATGAGGTCAAGGTCGAATGACTCAAAGAACAAATATTCATGTCTCTGTAAAATTATTATAATATTTTAGAACCAAAAAGTCACTAAGACTACAATTTCAGCAACGTCTATAATACGACAATAAAAGTAATCCATTAAAGCTCTAGGAAATATGGGCAACAAATATTCATGTCTCTGTAAAATTCCTTGAAAACATGATCAAAAAAGTGTATATAAATGTTAAATCTGTGTTACAATATCATTTACAAATGTGCTTGTTTGTTTGCTTTTATTGATGCTCTTGTTTTGTACAGACACAATCTGATAAAAAAATACTATATACATTTTCAATGATCTAGAAGTAAATTAATTTAAATTCATTTATTTTACTTTGATAGTGAAACATGTTTTTTTTAATTATACTATTCCTCTCGACTATTCCTGGGTTGGACCAGTACTTTGCACCCGAGAAGGTCATGAAAAATCCTGCCCCAAACAGGGTTCGAATCATAACCTTCAGATCCACAGTCTGGTATGTTACCACTGGGCCACTGTGCCTTCTTTTACCCTACTTACAGAAGTATAATAAGAGTAGTTTTATATAAATGTGTATGTCTTCTTGTGTTTAACATCCAACTATCAGTGTTTCAGTCATTTATGGATACTGTCAACATACCTGAGATTGATGTAGTTATATCTCACTGTGGTATCATGCCGTAGACACTGACATGATACCACACCTATGTCACTTTAATCTGGTCACTGGGCCAACCTGTCCATTTATTTCAGGAATAATAAGTTCTCATTATGTAAGCAATTAGAATACTAGATGTCATTCGTCTAAACGAATGATGGGGACTTTCTGCAACCTGCGTTAATGCAAAAAGCAGGAGATAGAAGTTTCATGTAATGACTCACCTCTGGTAGTATTTCATGTTCATGCTGAACAACTGACATTATATTCCGCGAAAAATAAGCCTTTAGTTACGAAGAAAAAAAAATAAGTAGTAGTAGTATGTTTATGACGTCATATGACGTCACCATTCAAAATATATTAAGAAATTATCCAGAACTGCAAACTGTGTAAGTTTCAACTTTCTATCTCATTCCGAAATTCTTTAAACCCTAAAATGAAATTTTTGGTCCTATGTTCGAATCTTACTTCAGCCACAATACTTCGATTTTTCGGAATTATGGTTAGCTGACAAAATATTCACACCTTAGTTTCAAGATGTACCATCTGTGAAAATTTGAAGACAATCTGATCATAAATGGCAGCAGTAGAGCGCGAACACCATTTTTCACTGTTTTTTAGCTGTGACGTCATGTGACGTCATAGGGTGCTGACAATAATTGAAATCAAAATTTCCTCACGTGCCTAATAACCCATAAAAATTTCATCGTCCTAGGACTATTGCAACATATTAAAATAAACGTTTAGTTAGGAAGAAGAAAAGAATAATAATAATAATAAAATGACGTCACGTGACGTCATATGACGTTTATTTTTCACATAATTGTTAAGACAACCCAGAGACCTACTAACTGACAAAATTTCAACGTTCTATCTCAAATAGGACAGTTTTTATAAGCATTTAAAAATTGACGACCTTGGTTTCGAATCTTGGGATCCGCCTAGATGCTTGGACTTTTCGAATTTTGAAAAACGGACACCGGTATACAACAATAAGACGTAATATACACATTCTGTGAAATTTTGATGAAAATCGGCATATTAATAATGGCTCTGGACCGTGTACAAACTTTTGTAGTCATTTTTAAATGTGAACGTCATATGACGTCAAAGGCTTCTGAAAATCATTGAAATCGAAATTTCAGCTTTTGAAGCATGCGTCATTAAATTTTCATTGCCCTTCGAACAATTTCAACATATAAAAAAAATTCTTGTTAATATTAGAAATACATTATCATAATAATGACGTCACGTGACGTCATATGACATTTATTTTCACAAAATGTTTAAAACTTCTAGAGACCTAATTTCGAATCTTGGATTCGCTATAGAACCATGGACTTTTCGAATTCCAAATTTTTAAATAGGACAGATTTTAAAAGCATTTAAAAATTTACGACCTTAGTTCGAATCTTGGATTCGCTATAGAACCATGGACTTTTCGAATTTTGAAAAACGGACACCGGTATACACAATAAGAACTTAATATACACATTCTGTGAAAATTTGATAAAAATCGGCCCATTAATAATAGCTCTGGACCGTGTACAAACTTTCTTAGTCAATTTCAAATGTGACGTCATATGACGTCATAGGCTTCTGAAAATCATTGAAATCGAATTTTCAGCATCGTAAGCATACAGCATTAAATTTGCATTGCCCTTCAAAAGTTTCAACATAAAGAAATAATCTTGTTAGAATTAGAAATTCATTATCATATAATGACGTCACGTGACGTCATATGACATTTATTTTCACAAAATGTTTAAGACTCCCAGAGACCTATATACTGACCCAATATCATCTTTCTATCACAAATAGGACCGATTTTATAAGAATTTAAAAAATTTACGACCTTAGTACGAATCTTGGAATCGCTATAGAACCTTGGACTTTTCGAATTTTGAAAAACGGACACCGGGATGCACAACTAGAACTTAATATACACATTCTGTGAAAATTTGATGAAAATCGGTTTATTAATAATGGCTCTGGACCGCGTACAAACTTTTGTAGCTTATTTCACGTGTGACGTCATTTGACGTCATAGCTATATGAAAATCATAGAAATCAAAATAACATCTCTTGGAGAATAAGACATTAAAATTTCATTGTCCTTGGACCTTATTAACATATATAATAATGTGTTTAAAATTTAGGAATTTGATGACGTCATATGACGTCACAAGACGTCTATTTTCACAAAATATTTAAATCTATCGGAGATCTATATACTGACAAAATATCAACCTTCTGTCTCATTTAGGGACGATTTTATGATCATTTATCAATTTGACGTCCTTGGTTTGAATCTTGCATTCGCCATAGAACCTTGTGCTTTTCGAATTTTGAAAAACGGACACCGAGATGCACAACTAGAACGTAATATACACATTCTGTGAAAATTTGATAAAAATCGGTTTATTAATTATCGCTCTGGACCGCGTACAAACTTTTGTAGCAATTTGCCAAGTGTGACGTCATAATGACGTCATAGGCATTTGAAAATTATAGAATTTTTTAATTACGCATATGAATAATATGCCATCGAAATTTCATTCTCTTAGGACGATTGCAACATATGAAAATCCTTGAGGAAGAAAAGAATAATAATAATAATAATAATAATAATAACTAGATGTCATTCGTCTAAACGAATGATAGGACTTTCTGCAACCTGCGTTAATGCAAAAAGCAGGAGATAGAAGTTTCATGTAATGACTCACCTCTGGTAGTATTTCATGTTCATGCTGAACAACTGACATTATATTCCGCGAAAAAATAAAAAAATAAGCCTTTAGTTACGAAGAAAAAAAAAAAGTAGTAGTAGTATGTTTATGACGTCATATGACGTCACCATTCAAAATATATTAAGAAATTATGCAGAACTGCAAACTGTGTAAGTTTCAACTTTCTATCTCATTCCGAAATTCTTTAACCCTAAAATGAAATTTTTGGTCCTATTTTCGAATCTTACTTCAGCCACAATACTTCGGTTTTTCGGAATTATGGTTAGCTGACAAAATATTCACACCTTAGTTTCAAGATGTACCATCTGTGAAAATTTGAAGACAATCTGATCATAAATGGCAGCAGTAGAGCGCGAACACCATTTTTCACTGTTTTTAGCTGTGACGTCATGTGACGTCATAGGGTGCTGACAATAATTGAAATAAAAATTTCCTCACGTGCCTAATAACCCATTAAAATTTCATCGTCCTAGGACTATTGCAACATATTAAAATAAACGTTTAGTTAGGAAGAAGAAAAGAATAATAATAATAATAAAATGACGTCACGTGACGTCATATGACGTTTATTTTTCACATAATTGTTAAGACACCCAGAGACCTACTAACTGACAAAATTTCAACGTTCTATCTCAAATATACACATTCTGTGAAATTTTGATGAAAATCGGCATATTAATAATGGCTCTGGACCGTGTACAAACTTTTGTAGTCATTTTTAAATGTGACGTCATATGACGTCAAAGGCTTCTGAAAATCATTGAAATCGAAATTTCAGCTTTTGAAGCATGCGTCATTAAATTTTCATTGCCCTTCGACAATTTCAACATAAAGAAATATTCTTGTTCTCGAATTTTGAAAAACGGACACCGGGATGCACAACTAGAACTTAATATACACATTCTGTGAAAATTTGATGAAAATCGGTTTATTAATAATGGCTCTGGACCGCGTACAAACTTTTGTAGCTTATTTCACGTGTGACGTCATTTGACGTCATAGCTATATGAAAATCATAGAAATCAAAATAACATCTCTTGGAGAATAAGACATTAAAATTTCATTGTCCTTGGACCTTATTAACATATATAATAATGTGTTTAAAAATTAGGAATTTGATGACGTCATATGACGTCACAAGACGTCTATTTTCACAAAATATTTAAATCTGTCGGAGATCTATATACTGACAAAATATCAACCTTCTGTCTCATTTAGGGACGATTTTATGATCATTTATCAATTTGACGTCCTTGGTTTGAATCTTGCATTCGCCATAGAACCTTGTGCTTTTCGAATTTTGAAAAACGGACACCGAGATGCACAACTAGAACGTAATATACACATTCTGTGAAAATTTGATAAAAATCGGTTTATTAATTATCGCTCTGGACCGCGTACAAACTTTTGTAGCAATTTGCCAAGTGTGACGTCATAATGACGTCATAGGCATTTGAAAATTATAGAATTTTTTAATTACGCATATGAATAATATGCCATCGAAATTTCATTCTCCTAGGACGATTGCAACATATGAAAATCCTTGAGGAAGAAAAGAATAATAATAATAATAATAAAATTTAAAACACATTTCCCAAAAGACATCCTATAAATATCAGAACATTTTCTACCTCAGTACAAAATCATAAAGTATTCAAATCATTTTAAAGAAATCCTTAAACAGCCTAAAGCTATTACAGATATAAAACAATATGACAATGGTGATCTATCAATAATCTCCACAAACTACAATCTCCTACTGGTAACGGAGCATTGCCACCCCTGTGATAAATCCATTATCTTCTCCGAGGTTGATTTATCACCTGTAATCTCATCAGTCTGATTTTTCCAAGGTTTCCACAGTAATTTCATGTTGTGTGGTATCCTATATTGAAGATTGTTTCCTCTTAAATTTGTATTTCTGACAGAACATCTGACAAATTGTTAGGAACACAATGCCAAGCAATTTGCAAAAAATATAAAAATATTGCAGAACTGCCTGAACAAATTTAACAGTTTCCATCCCCATTTAGCTTAGGTCATTACTGTTCTTATTTTGAGCTTTCCAAATGTCAGAAAATAAAAAGTTACAAAAAAAAAATTCAGAGTGCTAGAGAGAGGCCCTTTTGTAAGATGTTTAATATTCAATACAATAATAATATTTTTTTTTTTTTTTTTTTTAAATTCTGTAAATTCTGAGTTAATGATTTCATACCAAAAAAACACAACAAACAAACAAAAAAACCACACACACTCAAAAGCCCAGTATATTAGCATATTATATTAGCTATGACTCTCTCAAACTGATTAGAATTTAAACAAGAGGGCCATGACAATCCTATATCGCTCACCTGAGTACCACTGCTCTAAAGGAGCAATCTTGAAAAAGGTTTACCCATAGAACATCTGTGCCAAAACATTTTGAAATCTTGCCAGAAGTTTGTTGGAACACTCTGAAGTGTTTCTAAAGTTTTCACTATACAGTAGAAACTCACTTAGCGGGCACCTCAATAATACGGGCAACTTCTAATTACGGGCAAATTTCGCGGTCCGGATCGCTTTGCTATATGTTTATTTGCCCGCAAAACTCAATAATGCGGGCACCTGGCTATTGCGAAATGCGGGCACCATTTTCGGTCCCGATCGGTGTTTACAGTGCAAAATGAACCTAGCTAAAGCGGGCACCTGTCCAAGAGCGATTTTTATCTGACTGGTTACGTGAAATACCGTCGTAAGTTATGTTAACCAGTCTCAGTATTTTGCAAACTAGTCTGTGTGTTTCACGCGCCTGACATTTTGACACTTTCTTTTGTTTTGTTAGCAGTACACAAAGAACAAACTGACAACAGGTCCAGGTGTTAGTTTGTTTCGAAAAATGGGACGTTAATGAATCCCTTTATCAAAAGCGGTGTGTATGATGTTTGTATCTTTTTGTCCAATAAATTTAGCAAAGGGCGTTTGATAACGCTATGTTTTCAATGCATCGTCATTATCAACATCGAAATCAAACTGATGGTAATTAATACTATAATTAAAGTATTACGGACATCTGAGCTACATTTAGTCAATATTCCTACTGAGATAATGGGCAAACATGTACATGTATGATATGATTTCTTTTGCAGCTTTTGTGTTGTTGCATGTTATTTTTATTGTATTTATTTTATATTTCTTTTGTTGTATTTAAATAAAGATAAAAAAAATAATATTAAAATGGCTTATTTAATGAGTTATTTGAATAATCAATTGATTACACAAAACTCACGTAACACACACATAACACACAAGTGTAGGGTTGATGTGTCAAAGGGACATAATCCCTTTTGACTTTGTGAAACCTTACTATTAAGGCCAAATTTCAAATTAAGGCCACTCGTGGCCGGTCCCATTCGTGGCCTTAATAGTGAGGTTCCACTGTATACATTTAAGGCAAATTTAGCCCCTGGCGGCCATGTTTTTCTACGGATCCGAAAATTTTTAGCAATCTTAGTGGATGGTTACCCAAGGAATATCTGTACTAAAACATTTTGAAATCTGCCAGTAGTATTGAAAGACATGATTTTTAAAGTTTTCATAATTTTTATCTTTCCATTGCCATGGCAACCAGAGTTTTACATGGATTAAGTTTATTTTAGCAACTGTTGTGAAGGTTCACCAAAGAATCATCCCTGTCAAGTGTAATTAAATTTTGTCCAGCAGTTTCAGAGGAGATGTTGTTTAAATTTTTCACTATATACATATGAGGCAAATTAGCCCCACCCCTGGTTGCCATGTTTTTCTACGAATCGGAATAATATTAGCAATCTTGGTAGAACATTACCCAAGGAACATCTGTACTAAAACATTTTGAAATCTGGCCAGTAGTTTTGAAGGAGATGATCTTTAAAGTTTTCATACTTTTTTTCTTTTCATTGCCATGGCAACCAGAGTTCTACATGGATCAAGTTTATTTTAGCAACTTTTGTGAAGGTTCACCCAAGGATTATCCCTGCCAAGTTTAATCAAATTCTGTCAAACAGTTTCAGAGGAGATGTTGTTTAAAGCAAATTGTTGTCGATGCCCAACAGATGACGGATGACGCACGACGGACAATGACGGACGAAGGGTGATCCTGATAGCTCACCTTGAGCACGTTGTACTCAGGTAAGCTAAAAAGGCACCAAAGTAGCTTTTCAACTGAGAATTGGGTTTGTTGGGTTAAACATCCAAGCTACAGTATATCAGTCATTTGAAGACTTATAATGTCTTCTTGATGCACGGCAGCATAATATGCTGTAGGCATGTGGCATGATACCAAGCATGGGAAATATAACCTTTTTTTACTATTCTGGTATGTCATGGCTGGGGATCGAACCCATAACCTCCCGCTCCTGAGGTGAATGCCGGCTTACCACTCGGCAACCAGAGACATGAGAATAAGGTAACTATACAATTTAAGAATTACTTTATTTGCTAGTAGTCACTGCCCAATTCTTGGCTTAATTAACACTACCACCTGCATGTAAACCAGGTTTTAAAACTTGATAATGGAAAAATAACAAACCATACCACATCAGATCCTGTAGATGAGTACATGTACTTGTAAAAACACTGCTAATTACACACACACTTTTCATCCAATTAACCCATTTCCACACAACAACTCACAAAGAAGAAGCTTATAAAGCTTTATTTTTGCCACGACTTTATTTCTAGGAAGATCTGGATCCTTTTCAGACTTAAAATTATGGCAAACTACAAATTTGGCAAGTTAGCATTTAGCACTGTCAGAAAGTATTTGGAAATTTAGGTTGTCAGTTAATGTACATGCACAGCCCATTAATCCTCAAGACTGAAAGTAGAACCGTTAGAAGTGATTAACACCTCTGCATCCCAACATGTCTTCATGTAATGTGAGTGTAGAAAAGGACATGATGTGACAGGGTGGGGCATGACTGATGTGACAGGGTGGGGCATGACTGATGTGACAGGGTGGGGCATGACTGATGTGACAGGGTGGGGCATGACTGATGTGACAGGGTGGGGCAGGACTGATGTGACAGGGTGGGGCATGACTGATGTGACAGGGTGGGCCATGTGATGTGACAGGGTGGGGCATGACTGATGTGACAGGGTGGGGCATGACTGATGTGACAGGGTGGGGCATGACTGATGTGACAGGGTGGGGCATGACTGATGTGACAGGGTGGGGCATGACTGATGTGACAGGGTGGGGCATGACTGATGTGACCAATGGTACACAACAACCCGATAACTACAATAACCCCCACCTCTGTGATGTGGGGCAACTAGTGATAGAAATCACTTGATATTTGTCACAATCGATTATCGGTTCAATCCGATGGGGTATTATCGATAACTTTCCGATTAATAACCACTTGAACCAGAAGTAACATTCAAGCAAGGTGCTTGATTGTACACTTCATCAAGTAGTTTTCGACAGTTTTAGTTTTATAATAGTGAAGCAGTTAATAGGTTATACTTAGTCCTGGACCTTATTGTTTAACCCTTTCCCTCATAGAGGACACCATGAAAAGACCTATGCGAACAGCATAAAACCAGATCAGCCTGCGAGTAACTCGCAGGCTGATCAGGTTTTATGCTGTTCGCTGCTCCTCAGTGGTTTTGAAATATGGGTTTTGTAATTAAATTTGGTAAGGTTTAACTGTGGTTTTCTGCAGATCAGGCTTTATGTGATACCTATTGAGGGCGTCAAAATGAGTATTATATGAGGGAAAGGGTTACAAGGGAATATTTACAGGTTTTCTTATAGAAACCTGGGTAAAATCAAGAGATTCCAGATTGATGTACAGTGTGCACCAGACACACAACACATGATATGGTATGGTATAAGATTTTACAACGCTGCCACGGAATGGATATATGTAAATTGATTATTGTCTCTCTTCAGGAAATTAAATGATTTTCGGCGACTAGCAACAATCAGAACATCTCTAATAACAACAATGACTGACTTGACTTGACTATTTGAATTTACTGTCGCTGCAACAGTATTTCAGTCATATAGCGACGTCAAGCTAATTACAGGTGGGGGAAGACCCCGAATGCACGGAGGCATCCGGGTAGAACCACCGACCTACCGCAAGCAAGCTGGAAGGCTTCCTCACATGAAAATCCCAAACAACAATGAAAATGCTGTCTGTTAAATAATATGCAAACATTTGTGTGTCTGGTCTTGTCTTACTTTTCTGTTTAGAATGACTTCACTGGTCAACCATCCACTGTTTGTTCCTCCACTGGCTGCTAGAGATGACAATAGCCTTACAATTGCAATATCTGATCTTAGTGCAGCGAGTCTGACGTGTTGATTTATTACTTAAAAATGTCACTTGATATGATAAATTCTAAACTTTACCAGATTTCTTTGACTAGAATAGCAATATATTTTATACACCTCAAAGCGAAAATCATAATTTTTCAAGTGAACAATAAGTTTCTTGATACCTTAAAAGCATAAAATCTCTTGTAAATTTTGTTGCACGCAAAGAACACCCTGGTGACATTAAACCTGTGATAAAGTCTATTGCAAAAAATAAAAGCACTCATTTTGATTATAAATCACAAAAGCTGAAAGCTGAGCATCAACACACAAACACTCGGCTGAAGTACACAGATGCTAGGATATGTGCAAGACTCTTCTGTTATTACCTGCACTATACTTCAGGTGCCAATACACCAACTTAAACTAACACTAAGTAATTCAACTTAACTACTTAAGTGTCTTTTTCACCATAACTTTTTCATTTTATAACAAATATTGCTACCTATTAAAGTAACCATCTAACATATATTGTTACATGTAACTAGTATAGGAACCATCTCACATATATTGCTACATGTAGCTATTAAAGTCACAATCTAACATTTATTGCTACATGTAGCTATTAAGGAACCATCTAACATATATTGCTACAAGTAGCTAGTAAAGCAACCATCTAACATATATTGCTAACTAGTAAAGTAACCATATAACATATAATGCTAGCTAGTAAAGTAACCATGAAACATATATTGCTAACTAGTAAAGTAACCATCTAACATATATTGGAAGATGTAGCTATAAATCCTTTCCCTCATATGGACTCATTTTGATGCCCTCAGTAGGTATCACATAAAGCCGGATCTGCAGAAAACCACAGTTAGACCTTACCAAATTTAATTACAAAATCCTTATTTCCAGGCCACTGAGGAGCAGCGAACAGCATAAAACCTGATTATCCTGCGAGTTACTTGCAGCCTGATCTGGTTTTATGCTGTTCACATAAGTCTTTTCATGGTGTCCTCTATGAGGGAAAGGGTTAAGGAAATATCTAACATATATTGCTACAAGTAGCTATTAAGGAACCATCTAACATATATTGCTAACTAGTAAATCAACCATCTAACATATATTGGTACATGTAACTAGTGAAGGAACCATCTAACATATATTGCTAACTAGTAAAGTAACCATCTAACATATATTGCTAACTAGTAAAGTAACCATCTAACATATATTGCTAACTAGTAAAGTAAACATCTAACATATATTGCTACATGTAGCTATTAAGGAACCATCTAACATATATTGCTAAATGCAGCTAGTAAAGTAACCACCTAACATATATTGCTAACTAGTAAAGTAACCATCTAACATATATTGCTAACTAGTAAAGTAAACATCTAACATATATTGCTACACGTAGCTATTAAGGAACCATCTAACATATATTGCTACATGTAGCTAGTAGAAACCATCTGACATATATTGCTAAATGTAGCTATTAAAGTAACCACCTAACATATATTGCTACATGTAACTAGTATAGGAACCATCTCACATATATTGCTACATGTAGCTATTAAAGTAACCATCTATCATAATATATACTGCTACATGTAGCTAGTAAAGTAACCATCTATATATATGTATTTCACAAAACAATAACTGTGAAATGTATTCATACCTTTTCTAAGTGTTTTTTTGGTTTTATTAAGTGCTAAGGACAGCTGGTGGAAAATTTGCCGGGGGGGGGGGGGGGGGGGGGGGAGGCCGCTCCATCAGCCTTGCTGGGGCTTTCACATTGCCCTTTCCTTAATATTTTCCTTGGCTTGCATAATGGAACCAAGTTTTTTTTTTAGCAATCTTATTACCTACTCAAAAGCCATGACTATTGTGATGAGGCAACAAGGAGAGTTTTACCTTATAAAACTCGCTAAGTGGACATTGATAGATGTATTGTAGATGGTGTTCATTTGTTTCATTCGTTACTTATACTTAAGCAGACGTAACTCGGAAATTCCTCAGACATTTGATGTTCATTAAGCTTGACTGAATGAATGCATTACTCATACTTTAGCGGACATTTCTCAGATGTTTTTAAATGTTACTCATGCGGTTCCATAATCTGTCCATGGTCAACAAGATTGAATTTGTCACTGTCTGAACACCGCATCATCTAGAATTTTAGACGGCAGCAGACGGTACCGTAGACGTATGGGACAGGGCCTTAACAAAAGTGTGACTGCTGTTTTCAAATTTGCAAATTAACAGAGCTCAAAGTATATACATGTAAAACATAAAAGAAAATAGAGCAACACAAAACACTGTACAGCAAACATCTAAATCTGCAATTATCTTAACTCCATATATATCAATTAACTCTTACTATGCTATTTTTCTTACATGGACTTGTCTTTCTTCATTTTTGGACAGTGCCATTGAATGTTCATGGGGGTGCTTGCTGAAAATTAACTGACTGAATAGCAAACAATGCAGACCATGACCAGACTGCATGAATGTGCAGGTTTATCTTGGTCTGCCCTGGTTGCAATGGCAATCACACAATAATTGTAAAAGTTAAAGCAATACCTCAAATGTAATATATAGCACAATTAAAATAGCGTCATGCCATTAACACCTGTCAGACAAGTTAGACTGGTATCACTTTAAACCATTCTTATTCATCCTTAACACGCTAGAAAAGATTTAAGTGTAAATCACATATATTTAGATTTACAACAACCATATCACTTCAGAAGGAAAATAGAAAATCTTTTTTTTCATAAGATATTAGTTTGATGCAAGAGGGTTCTTTCATATGAGAATATTGTGCCACGGGAAAGATGGAAACCATTGGTAACTCTCATGCCTTGTCAAAGTATAGTACTGCATATGTTTCAATGACAAGCATTTGAGTATTGAGGGCTTGGTATAAAACTATTAAAACTGCTCCTTTATGGACCTTTCCGGTGTTTACAGATGTATTCAATTCCAACTACCTAATAGATACACTGAGATAAGTAGTCAAAGGTTGACCTGGTTTAAACAAAAATAAAAGCACTAAATGCAGACCAATGCTCATCTGTTGTTTTTTTTTGGTTGCTGTTGTTATTGTTGTTTTAAAAGAACAAGTATGTAAAGTTTAATAACAGACGGTCTTCTAGCTTAGAAATGCTAGAATGGCCAATGTTAAAGTTTTTCACTGTATTTATTTCTTAAAAGAGGAGATAAATTTGGTCAAAATTAACCTAAGAGTTATGCTCCTTGATGAAAATGTAGCCTTTCTGATAGAAAACAAGTTTGTTAAGTTTGATGACAGACAGCTGATTAGTTTAGAAGTTATAGCCAAGGTCTAAGTTTTCCACGATGCCTACGCCACCAATGATGACAACACCAGAGTGATAACAATTAATACCTGGATTTTTTTCTCTGAAAACAGGTTTACTTATAAGATGTTTTTGTTTGTTATACTGTTTGTGAATGGAAAATGCAGATTATCTTTTTTAACCCAATTAGCCTATGAAGTGATTAGCTACACAGTCAGTCCATTTATAATGTAATTAACACAGTTTGCACAAGCCTTTGGTATGCAGTACTTAAAATAGTAAATCTTGATAAATTTTCTTGGAACATTATTGAACAATTTGAAATGCTAAAAGTTTAAAAATATCAATTCAAATTGTTTGGTGGAGCACCAATTATGTACATTTACTGCCTTTGTTTTAATCAACTTTTAACTGAAGTTCAGTGTTTGTGACAATGAAAATTCACAAAAACAACACACAATTTATAAGACTTAAATGTTACTGATCCTGGTACTTGCAGAATGACATTATTTTCAACAATGGTTTTGGGTCATACAACAGGGTCACCACACCTGATTTGTTATGCTTGTGTTTTATCATCCCCCAGGTGAGCTTCCATATATCAATGACAACAAACACTGACATTGTCACAGCTGACGGCAATGTCGTCAGGTAAGGTGTGAAAATAACTTATGGCTTTATGGCTATTTAGATGGGCACAGCGTGTCAAATTCTGTCACAGCTATAGGCAAAATGGTTGTCTCCGGAATTTTATTTATATCTCTGATTAACTGTTAAGAATAATAACTACTCTAATAACAATATTAAATTGCTGAGCTATATATCAGGGCACCGTGAATGACATCAGCAACCTTATCACAACTAGCTGTGACTTCACACTTAGATTTTCTATCATTTGCTATGTCTTGGAACCCTTAACCCCTACCAAGATAACCAAGGTATACCTTATTGAAACATTAGGAAACCTTGGTTATCTCCATGAAAGGCCATGAGGTCCGAAATGTAGCAGAACCATTCCAGGGACTTTAACCCTTTCCCTCATAGAGGACACCATGAAAAGACCTATGCGAACAGCATAAAACCAGATCAGCCTGCGAGTAACTCGCAGGCTGATCAGGTTTTATGCTGTTCGTTGCTCCTCAGTGGTCTGGAAATGAGGATTTTGTAATTAAATTTGGTAAGGTTTAAGTGTGGTTTTCTGCAGATCAGGCTTTATGTGGTACCTACTGAGTGCGTCAAAATGAGTCTATATGAGGGAGAGGGTTAACTTAATATACTAGCATCTCATACCAACTGTGTTCCTTCCTTTCCAGACAGTATGTACATGCGAGAGTAAAATACATGCCAAAGGTGACCGCCTAGGTAGACTTTAGGGACACATTTCATTTCTTAATAATTATTGTTTGCCAGTATGTTGACTATTCAGTATCTTTGTCCTTTAGAGTGATTAAATCTTGTCCTACAGTATTTGTTACTCATAGAACTAAATATTTAAGCTCTCAAGCAGCTCAAGATGCAAGACAGGGCAGTCAAATGGATATACCATGGTTAACAAAATGGAAGAGCCAGGGTGACACCATACAGTCTGTGTCAAGGTATCATAGAGCGGGAGGTCATGGGTTCGATCCCCGGCCGCAACATACCAAAGTCATAAAAAATGGTACTGTTATAGCTCCCTTGCTTGGCGCTCAGCATATAAGGGTATTTGCAGGACTGGTTGGCCCGGTGTCAGGATAATGTGACTGGGTGTGGTATCATATGCTGCATGTCTATGGCGTGATACTGCAGTGTGGTAGCACTATATCTGTCTCAAGTAGACATTGTCTCCAAATGACTGAAATACTGTCGGTGGGACGTTAAACCCAACAAATAAACAAACAAGGTATATATTCATATGTATCAATATTTCATGACACACTCATGTACAGTTATCCATTATTCTAATAGTCACAACTTGAAATGTACTTCCTTCCCTTCTAATAAGATGGTCCAGATTCATTCTTCCTGTACACATCACAAAACACCTAAGGCCAAGTAAGCATAATTATTTTCTGAGAATTTGTCTTACTTGTTTCTGCAAGCAGAGTTTTAAAGATGTCAACAACTGTTTACAAGTCATAAAATCAATTCAGGAGAAAGAGAGAGAGAAAAAAAGAGAGGGAAGGAGAAAGAGAGAAGGAGACAGAGAGAGAGAGAGAGAGGATGTGTGTTTTCAAAGCATCTAAAAGAGGAATTATTGCACATCTATATTTTTTCATCACCGATATTTTCTTTTTTCATTACCAAGATTAGACAGTCTGTTGCCTCCCACTACT
This sequence comes from Solen grandis, assembly GCA_021229015.1. Taxonomy (NCBI): domain Eukaryota; kingdom Metazoa; phylum Mollusca; class Bivalvia; order Adapedonta; family Solenidae; genus Solen; species Solen grandis. The sequence continues at coordinate 42,010,493 of CM037792.1, forward strand.
TTCAACTGTCTGTTTATCTGGATACATGCTGACACTCAAGGAGAGGCAAGCTGCAGCAAACTTTCACACCTTTGTTGACTTAGTCCCTGTCTACCAAATTATGTAATTTATTACGTGTACAGAGCACAAATGGAAATGTTAGATATAAAACTGATTAAAGACAGTAGCATCATAGTGGCATTTACTGTATTTTGCAAGTTATACCTACATATAAGAGATTTTTCTGCTTTCTACCATTCTCCAAACTTAATTTAAATTAATAGTGATGCAAAATCTCAATCATTTCAACACCTTACACATTCGAGCAAGTCAGAGAAAAATTCTGACCTGCTTAATATCTGAATTCAAAAGCCACAGATAGCATAGGAAATAAAGAGAAAGAAATGAAAATGATGATTTAGGAAACTCCACCAGTTCAAAGATTAAGAAAAAATGAGGAAACTTTACTGAATTAGCCCAGATTGTAGTTGAACCAAGCTCGAGCCAGCAATTTACACAAACTATTTTTGTCATTTTAATCAAATCACTTAATTTATTAAAACACTGACCTGATAGCACTGTTTAGTAGTGTTGCTTGGGATAGGGATATATAGTTAATACGTTACACTTTATGACTGATTCTATGATTGATGCAAAAATTAATTAAAACTTAGGAATTGGATATCGGTTTTGGACATTACAAGTTGGCCTCATGTATTATTTACCAAGTCAGAAATCATGAATCAACAAATATATATCCAATGGCTACTTTGACAGAGTAAGTGCCAAGGACAGGTTAAAGAGTAACAATGAAATAACGCCATGATAAATGTCACTCCAGTATTAACCATTATGATTTATGAGCGTAAAACACACTACATACCACAGCAAAAGTCTTGTATGATCACTTACCTGAAAACAGAAAAAAAAATCAATTGATAATGTTCATTTTATTCATCACTATAGGAGATTCATGTATACCAGCTTGTTTTATTTTAACATTGCCTTGATTATAAATCCAATAAATCCAAAGACAGTGTTAAAATAATTCATAAATGATTTATATCAATAAAATATATCCCATTGAATGAAAGACTCCAAAAGAGAAATAACCATTTAAAAAAATAAAATTAAAATTGAGTATGTATTTTTATGAATGTAAAATTGCAATGGGTCACAGAAAACTAATATTTTCCTCCAAATCAAAATACTTTCAAGACATCTGATACTTATTTACATTCAAAAGATTGAAACATATAAAATAGAATATTCTGTCAGTAATACTATTTTCTAAATTAATAATCAATTATCTGAAATTTATTCTCTCTAATTTAGTGGTTTTAGAACTGTAAAAAACTTGATAATAAAGGATTAGCAGCTCAGGATGTTCACTTATAAGCTTATACAAAAACGTAATTGCAACTGTTTGACATACTGCAACTTATTAATTGAAGATGGTTGTAAAATGACACTCATTGGGACAGGATGCGATGGGACTCAAGTGGAGCAGGGTAAATCATAAAATTTAATATTCATTTCTGGTTCATCATGACTGAGTTTGGGACCCAAATAACCCGTTTAATATCCAGGAACAATCATCTCAATCCAAACAGCAACTTAAATAAAAATTCAGATTTTTTTTTTTTTTTTTTTTTGTCTAATAAAAGATATTTCTGTTTAATCTAATTCTTGAATTTTGATAAAAAAAATATCTACAATGGTAATTATGATTGTGTTCTCCTTATGTAGCAAATTAGATATTTGGTTTAAGAATCAACTATTTCAGAAAATAAATTTTTACAGTACAGAGTTCATCAGAAGGGGCCAGTGGCCCGTTCCATCTCTAAAAAGGGACCACCTGTATTTGTATTGGATCATACTATTGCTTATGCTTTGTCCTTCTCTAAAAAAGCTAGACTTGACAGCAACATCATTTCATTTATATTTACAAACTCGGTCGAAACTACGCATGGGCAATCTATGTGGGATACATGGGAAGTTACAACCTCAGGGACATGTGGTTCTGGGCTTGGTTGTTCAATATTTTCAATATTCTTTGATTTTTTTTCTCGAAGCAATCAGCCTAACGCGTCAGCATATATGCTTGTGTTTTGACATTTTGCATTAGTCATTTGTGTGACGTAAGGCTAACTGCCAACCAATGAAAGTGTACTTAAATATATCATAAACTGTTTGGATTTACAAATCTATTAAATGTGTGGAGAATTTATAGAAATAACTTCCTGGATGCACATAGTTACGGTAAACAAACAAACCGTTAGCCCATTGAGTATCTTAGAAAGCGCCTAAGGCAAAAAAGATGCGCCACAAGGGCACATTCATATTTTATTTTCAGGCCAGTCGAATGTTGAGCAGGCCTTTTGAGCAAAAACGCAGCCTAGAATGATCTCTGCAGTTTATATAAATTATACCAATCTAGCTAATTTTTGTTTCACAATGATCCACTGATGTCAGGGTTATTTTAAATTTTATCTTATCAATTCTGCCTCCCAAGCACCTTTGTTGATATTCCAGTGCAGGGGATTGGTTTGTGTGGGACCTAATCTCTGCAATGAAACTGCCACACCGGATATAGAATGTCATGTGACAATATTTTATGAAGGCAGATAAAAAATGAATATATTTAGGGATTTAATATGGATTAATGTCATAATTGATAAAAGTAATCAATGTGCAGTAAGGCTTGATTAAAGACTATGAGAACTAGCTAGAGAATGTTAGCAATGAATGTCAACAGTTTCAAT
>CM037792.1:42013336-42063336 GCA_021229015.1 Solen grandis
GCAAAATAGTACAATTATGTGATCTGGCCCATCCTTAATTGTCATTAAAAAACAATGTTAAAAAAACAACAACAATTAAGCAGAATCTAACATCAGGGTTTCCACAAAATTGTTATTTGGGGAAAAGGACTCCTGCTTTCCTGACCAGCTTCTATACAGGATATGACAGAACTCCGGATCTGCCATTTCTAACATTTACTTAGGAGGAATTGATTGATTTCATATATGCATTTAAAGTTATTTCACTATCCATCAACATGTTACTTTTTCTTTTTCAATCAAAAAAAAAAAAAGTTAAGTTTAATTTAAAACTTGTTTATTTTACGTCAGTTGGGAGACAAGTTTTTACAACTTATACTAATCCTTCTCAACAGTTCCTGGGTTGGGCCAGTACTAGGTGCCTGGGAAGGTCATGAAAACCCTTACCCCAATGGGGTTCGAACCCATAACCTTTGGATCCACAGTTGGGTATGTTACCACTAAACCTCGGCACCCTTAGAAAAAAAGAGTTAAAATCGGAATGATCCATAGCATGTTTAATATCCCTTCTTTTTTAAAATAATGGGTCCAGATCCACCATTTTCAATATTCATTTACGGAAAGTTGAATGAATTCCAATCACAAACATTTATGTTGATGTAAAGCTCTCTCACTCTCCTCTAATACTTTACTTTTACCTTTTCAATGTTTTGTCAAATAAACAAGAGGGCCATGATGGCCCTGAATCGCTCACCTGAGTACCATTGCTTCAACTGATGTCAAGGTTTTTAAACAGACAAGGATTCTGATATAACTTAATCTAAAACATTTTACCCCTGACAATACTACACACCAAATACCTAAGCAATGGGCCATATGGTTTCAGAGAAGACTTGGGCGCAGGGTCATTTATCACCGTAGGGCCAAGACTTTGAAAATCTTTGTAATGAACCATTAGATGCTACTACATACCAAAAATCTTAGCTCTAGGCCTTATTGATTCATAGAAGAAGATTTTTTAAGATTTTCCTATTTAACTCTATGTAAAACAAGTGACCCCTGGTGTGGGGTCATTTATCACTATTGGGCTATGATTTGTACAATCTTGGTAGTGGCCCATAAGATGATGCTACATACCAAATATCTAAGCTCTAGGCCTTATGGATTCATAGAAGAAGATTTTTTAAGATTTTCCTATATAACTCTGTGTAAAACAAGTGACCCCTGGTGCGGGGTCATTTATCACCATAGGGCTATGATTTGTACAATCTTGGTAGTGGCCCATAAGATGATGCTTCATACCAAATATCTAAGCTCTAGGCCTTATGCATTCATGGAAGAAGATTTTTTAAGATTTTCCTATATAACTCTATGTAAAACAAGTGACCCCTGGTGCGGGGTCATTTATCACCATAGGGCTATGATTTGTACAATCTTGGTAGTGGCCCATAAGATGATGCTACATACCAAATATCTAAGCTCTAGGCCTTATGGATTCATAGAAGAAGACTTTTTAAGATTTTTCTATATAACTCTATGTAAAACAAGTGACCCCTGGTGCGGGTCATTTATCACCATAGGGCTATGATTTGTACAATCTTGGTAGTGGCCCATAAGATGATGCTACATACCAAAAATCAAAAGGTTAGGCCTTGTGGTTTCGGAGAAGAAGATTTTTTCAAGTTTTTCCTATATTAGCCTATGTGAAATCAAGTGACCCCTGGGGTGGGGCCAATTTTGACCCCAGGGTCATAATTTGTACAATCCTGGTAGAGAGTCATAAGATCATGCTACATACCAAAAATCAAAAGGCTAGGCCTTGTGGTTTCAGAGAAGAAGATTTTTTAAATTTTCATTTTTAAAATCTATTTTTAGCTCCTGTGACCTAATTATGCGATGGACCAGAACCATTTATACAACTTTAGTAGAGCTTCATCCAAGGAACATTCCTGCAAAATATTTTTCAAATTGGCCAAGCCGTTTAGGAGGAGATGTTGTTTGAAGCAATTGTTGACGCCGGACGCACGGACGGACGGACGCACGCACGCACGGACGACGGACGCCGGACAAAAGGCGATCAGAAAAGCTCACCTTGAGCACGTTGTGCTCATGTGAGCTAAAAAAGCTACTGGATCCGTAACTCTGGTGTATTTGTCCTTCTATATTAAATATGGGATCCGGATCCAGCGGATCCACCGTTTACACCTGGCCAGTTTTGGCAGATCTATGTCAAGAAGTCTTAAACCATGTGAGAGCCCTGTAACATGACAATAAGTAGTGAATTACATCACCAAAATATAATTACCAACAAATATAAGCAATGTTGTCACATTTTTATTTTAACGATAATTATCATAGTACAGGCAAGATTGGTTTATTTCCCTCATTCTTACTGTTATAAGCCATTACACCTACTGTCATCTAGCTCTACTATTCCTTCTCAATGTGCTATTGCCAAAACCCCCTGGGACTGTTTGAACATCTTCTTGAATATATACTTTTAACTGATATCAAAGGGCATCTAATGTCAGGCAATTCCAGTGAAACATCATACCCATAGTGGCTACCCACAGGGATCTGGAAAAAATCAATATGTATGTATATACTATATAGCCCACCTTTCATGGCAGACACCTTTGATGATTCTTGTATGTCCAGTAACCAAGTGTTGATATTTTGTTGTGATTTGTAATTAGGAACTTTTAGATCTTTGTCGAATTTCCAGTCATTTTTTCTAAAAATATTGGTAGCTTAAGTCTATTGTGTTTTCCAGTTGTTTTTTCTTCTTCTTTTTTAAATTTTAAAAGATTTTTAACAGCTGAGTTCTAATTAACTTCCTATTTCATCAAGAGTGAAAATAAATAAAAAATAAAAACAATAAGATGATCAATATATTATATGAAAAATTATCATTAGTAAACAAAATACTGATGTAAAGAAACACTCGCCAGTGCTTTTAACATTTTAACATCAAGAACTTAAACAACTCAATTATCAAAACGAAAAGAGTTAATGACAAAATTTTCAAAATATCCTAGATCTTTCTTTGACAGAATTAATACGAACATATCATTGATATAATTATTTCATTTCTCCATGCTCACTTGTATGTGAATATCAAAAATAAAACAGTTAAATACAACAAATACCAATTTGTTCTTGACTTTCCCACTTTCGTTTTCAAATTCGTAGAAAATGGATTCCTCTCTGCCCGATTTGTTTACGTTGAGCTCTACATTCCATGTTAACCGAGTACTGCAGTACGCTCCTTTCAATACGTGTCTCATACGCCTCGTGTGGCTATTTATAGCTCTCGATGGCTCATAATTATTATAAATTATATCCCTGTCCCTGTCTGTTAAAACTTATTTGCTTATGTTCTGCTTTTTTTCTACACCAGTGTGGTGTCGTCGTAGAAAAGATTCCAAAGTATTTTTATTAATATTACAAGATTTAGCCTACCAAAAGTCCCTTCCATTGCATTTCTTAGCTTTGAGGTATAGAATGAAACCAGGGTCGAATTCCACCAACAATTCTTAGCGCTAAGTAAATCTTAAATACTTAAGGGTGAATTTCAGTAGTTTTTCCCTCAAATAAAAATATTAAAAAGTTTCATTTCTTATCAATTATTGTTAGTTACTGAGGTAATAATTCATCCAACTTAATTAATCTTGTACTTAAATATTTCATAAAATAGTTATAGTGGAATGTGTATCTACCTAGTTTAAGAATTTAAGTATTACTTAGCGCTAAGTATTGTTGGTGGAGTTCGAACCTGATTTAGGTTTAACAAAAGGGAACGTGACTTTACCAAATTTTCTGACGAAAATCGGACTGTAAATAAGTTCATTTTATCATGGGAAATAAATAACTTTTTCATAATTTCAGAAAATTCCCATCAATGACATAACTTTACATGTCATAGCACATCTATACATACATCTACATACATGGTGCACTTGAAAGATTCAGTTTTCAAATTTAAATCTACTGCGAGACCAGGGTCATTTTTTTGCTGAATATGGGGCCGGGACCCATTCCCCCTCGAATTCATATATTTTTCACCTCTAGTCAGTGAAAATTCCCCAAATAAATAAATACTTGAAAATAAATTGTGTCTTGGATATAACGTTTAATGGACAGTTAGTGATGATTGCGGGGAAAAATGTCGATGTACATGTATTTTAGTAGAAAATTCAAGATCAGTCTTGATAATAATATATTCACACTTCAAAATCCCCCTCCCGAAAAAGATACAAGTGAAAATTCCACCCCGTCAAGACCCCGCTCCAGTCCCCCGAAGTGACAGTGGGTCCTGCAGGCTGATAAATGCTTTCCTTATTATGTTAACTTCCATATCTAGCAGCAAGACAATCAGCTACACATAGGCAAGTCCATTTAGTAGGGATAGATCTAATTTACGATTTATTATGCGCAGGGGGGTGGGGCGGGGGGCGAGAATTCACTTTTGGATAAACAGGATCTTGATCTCCGTGACTGACTTTCAAAAAATAGAATGCATTAGATCTAGCTCTAGTCTCGGGTCTGGTCACTCGGATGTTAACTGAGGTAACTCACTGGTTCTACCCGGGTGATCTAGATCAGCTCGAACGGACGGCGGTATAATGCAGGGGACACAGAGAATACTAGGTTAGTGTTGGATAAAGACAAGTTTATCCTGCGAGGCTAAGAAAATATAAACCGCGAGCCTTGGCGAGCGGTTTATTTTTTCTTTGCCGAGCAGGATAAACTTGTCTTTATCCAACACTAACCTAGTATTCTATTTATCCTATCATTCTAACTAATAATCTGATAATTTTAAATTAGACACGAAAATAAAAGAAAAAAATCTGGATTCTCCCAACTATCTGCCCTTTAGTATTCTTCCGCGTGTGCAAGCAAACAAACCGTTCTGCGTACACGCCAAAGTAGTCCCAGGATTTAAAAAACGGTTATAACAATTCACGAACTTTTCGAAACTTTTTATTAAGCATATGCGTTAAGCATTTTCAACTTTCAAATACTTGACAAGAAAAAAAATATATATTTAAAAAGAATAGTATCTTACACGGTTGAGCCCAATACACAAAACACATTTGAACTCAAGAAAGTAGTTCCGATGACGTCAGAGTATATAAAATTTCACGAATGAGTATAAAGCTAAGTTTATTCGATAGGCAGTTTATACCACGATGTGAGTCTGATGATAGGATAAAGTAATTTTCCAATTTTGACAACAACATGATCATGCATTAACCCAGGGATTTTATTATAAATTAAGCATCCCTAGGGATCCGTACAGAATTATATGGACCGGTAACAGTCTTATTTATTATATATGTGAATTAATTTGGGCTTTGGAATTCAGCCTACATATATTCCTTTTCTGCCTCGATTCTTTCACTTCTTTATTCGATGCAAAGGGCATGACGTCAAACTCCCGTTGTAATCTTCACATTACATCGAACTCAAAAAAGTTTTTACTATTATGCTCAAACGCAATTTAAGAAACTGTGCATGGGGTTTAGATTAATTTTCATTTTGTCTGTTTTACTTCACAGAAAGTTCTTTATGTTTGGTACCATTTTTTAGCGTATTCAATTGCCTACAAAATTACGTATTTACTTAAAGAATAGCGATTTAATTAGAGACGTGTAACATATCTAATAAAAGTGGTAGGGATCAAAATGAAATGTTCACAAACTGTGCTAATGGATTTCACTTGTGATTAAATTTCATTTTTTATGTGATTTTGTCATTTATATCGAGTAAGGCCCCGGCCTTGTCGTATTACCTGTAAAAAAAAAGTCTCATGTGATCGAATTAACGTTGGAATTAAGTGACACAGGCACCTTAGAACGATGTTTCTACTAATACCGTACTGCCTCGCTGTACATAGCAGAAGCGGTTTAAACTTAGATAAACAGTGGCCGAATATACCTATTGTTTGTACTTTTGTGTCAGTTTTAATAGGAATTAAGTATTCGACAGTATAACAGATTTAATTATTTTGATAAAGATTTTTTTTTTCAAACAAATTAATGGTTAAGAATTAGACGGGCTCTATTATATGAGGTTTATTGCAAGGTATGGAGGTCAAAACTTGAGCCTGGCTTCTATACAGTTTCTTGTTACCCTGCGTTTCTTTTTCCTTTGAGTATAGCTATAGTTACGCGAAAAACAAACATGCACAGCTAGTTTCATTTGCATTAAATTATAATATACTAGTACCAGTAATTAAAGTAGTGAGGAAAACCGAAACAACTGTATTTTTGGTTACCATTGTATCATATAACATTAATTAATCATTGTGTTTATTTATATAGTCTATTCCTTTGGTTGCTAAGCGTGTGTATGTGCATGCAGGAGATATATGTACGTTAACTATAGCCCATGTACCCGATTGAACTCTGTGTGTGTGTGTGTGTCATTTTTAGTTTTCTATTTTTGGACAAACCGCCACTGACAGAGAACATAGAGGCTGCTGATTGGGTATACCGCTAGTCACATGACTTGGAAGTACCAATCAGATTGGTTGTTGTTCCTTGGCGTGATGATTCATTTTATGTTGTCAATCGATCATGCGGGTTTGAACAATCAATGATCACATGCTTGACGATAAGTTGTTCATTGTTCACTAAATTGTACGAAACCATACTGGCCTATTTCATATATATAGTGTATTTTCTATTCATTGTACATTGTACACGTTGGAAAATAAAACATTTTATATTTTGTTCTGAATGTAATTTATCATTTTCAGCTAAATAATACATATTTTCATTCAAAATTAGTTCCATCAAATATATGAAATCTAGCTGTTTAAATTCAACACAATATAAAATACGCCACGCGTATAGTGTAATAAAGTCAGGCCCGGATCCAGAATCGTTCAAATTGTTCAACGGGGGGGGGGGGGGGGGGACTAAAGACATGATTGTGATGTCAGTGCTAGGGGGTCCGGCATGCTCCCCCGGAAAAAAAATGATTCTATTGCTTGGGGGTCAAAATTTTTACATATAAATGTTAGGATTTTTTTTGTCGCAGTTCAAAAGTGTATATAACACTGAGTTTGATTTGATCCTCGTTTATTAATTTTACTTTAATTAATATGCGCAATAAATATTAATCAAATTTATTCTTATCGCTATCAGTGCATTAATTAACGTCTGTGACATGCACACAAGGCAGTGTTTGACTGATTCAGATTAGAGCAGACACAATGACGCTACCAAGGTGACAGCGGGGACAAGTGTGGCAGCAGATGCTCTCACAGCAGGAGTCGATCGGGGTGACTGGTCATTTAGCAAACTTTTATTTCAGGACGGGGCTCACAATGGGAGATTTCCACTACTTACCACAAGTATTTACCCAATCAAGGCAATATTTCAGTCTAGAAAATTGTATGCTCAGGCCAGCTGGGGGGGGGGGGGGGGGGGGGGGGGGGGGGGGGGGGGGGGCTTATGGGGCGCAAACCCGGGGAATCTGGGCCCGAAAGTATTATACATAATGCATGATAATTACGGGAAACCGGAAACGGCTGTTTAATGATATTGTCGTATAAGTGATATTGGTCCTGTTATTTGGCCTGTGCCCTCTGGCCAATACGACTGTCTCGAGGAGAAATAACAGGGCTTATCACTTATGTAATGATAATTTTATTACATAACTCTATAGAAAATCAAACTGAAGGAAAAGCAGGGCCAAAAAATAATATCACTTTCGGCCCCGGTCTCTCTGTGATATATTTTATTGACCCGCTTACTGAGATTGTCAGTGTATTATTGAAAAGGCCCATTTAAATGTTATAGGGCTCATAAATAATAGTGTTGTAATAAAATATTTAAAGAGAGAGAGAGAGAGAGAGTAATGTATGTTATAATGAGTAATGTAGATGGATATAGAGAGTTGTGTATATGGTTATATATACTATGTATGGTTATAGATATAAAGTAATATATGATAAGGTTTATTAAACAAAAAAATATAAAGATATTTACAGAACAGGATAAATAAATATTAATCAATAATTAAGTTAGCATGTATTTATCAAAATATGACAATATACATATGGTTTAAGTATTAGAACATATCACAAAACTAATATTTTTTAATTTATGTAAGTTTATTTGTCTATAGATATATCATACATACGGCTATATGTAGAGTAATATTTAGAGTAATGTAGAGAGTAATGTATATGGTTATATATGTAGACTAATGTATGTGGTTACACTTAATGTATATGACTATATATGTAGACTAATGTATATGTGGTTATACTTAATGTATATGGTTATATATGTAGACTGATGTATATGGTTTTACTTAATGTACAGGGTTATATATGTAGACTGATGTATATGGTTATATATGTAAACTAATGTATATGTTATACATAATGTATATGACTATATATGTAGACTGATGTATATGGTTTTACATAATGTACATGGTTATATATGTAGACTGATGTATATGTGGTTATACTTAATGTATATGGTTATATATATATACTAATGTATATGGTTTTACTTAATGTACATGGTTATATATGTAGACTGATGTATATGTTATATATAATTTATATGGTAATATATGTAGACTTATGTATATGGTTATATATGTAAACTGATGCTTATACTTAATGTATATGGTTATAATTAATGTATATGGTTATACTTAATGTATATGGCTATATATGTAGAATGTAGACTAATGTATATGGTTATACTTAATGTTTATGGTTATATATGTAGACTAATGTATATGGTAATACTTAATGTATATGGCTATATATGTAGACTAATGTATATGGTAATACTTAATGTATATGGTTATATATGTAGACTAATGTATATGGTAATACTTAATGTATATGGCTATATATGTAGACTAATGTATATGGTTATACTTAATGTATATGGTTATATATGTAAACTAATGTATATGTTATACATAATGTATATGGTTATATATGTAGACTAATGTATATGGTAATACTTAATGTATATGGCTATATATGTAGACTAATGTATATGGTTATACTTAATGTATATGGTTATATATGTAAACTAATGTATATGTTATACATAATGTATATGGTTATATATGTAGACTAATGTATATGTTATATATAATTTATATGGTTATATATGTAGACTTATGTATATGGTTATCCTTAATGTATGTTATATATGTAGACTTATGTATATGTTATATATAATTTATATGGTTATATATGTAGACTTATGTATATGTTATATATAATTTATATGGTTATATATGTAGACTTATGTATATGGTTATACTTAATATATGTTATATATGTAGACTAATATATATGTTACATATATTTTATGTTATATATGAAGATTAATGTATATGGATATACATAATGTATATGTATATATATATTTAGACTCATGTTTATGATTAAACATATTGTAAATTGTTATAAATCATGTATATGGTTATATATGTAGACTAATGTATATGGTTATACTTAATGTATATGATTATACTTAATGTATATGGTTATATTTGTAGACTAATGTATATGGTTATACTTAATGTTTATGGTTATACTTAATGTATATGGTTATATATGTAGACTTATGTATATGGTTATACTTTATGTATGTGGATATATATGTAGACTTATGTATATGGTTATACTTAATGTATATGGTTATATATGTAGACTAATGTATATGGTTATACTTAATGTATATGGTTATACTTAATGTATATGGTTATACTTAATGTATATGGCTATATATGTAGACTAATGTATATGGTTATACTTAATGTATATGGTTATACTTAATGTTAATGTATATGGTTATACTTATGTATATGGTTATACTTAATGTATATGGTTATATTAATGTATATGTTATAAATGTATATGGTTATATAATGTATTATGTATAGATGTATAGAGTCATGTATATAGTTAAATATTTGAAGAATAATATGTTAAACATAAATTTTTTACTATTTTAAGTAATGTCCCCGCATTTGTTTCCACATAATCTAACTAAATGCCAATTTTGGTCCCAATATCTTGCTTCAAACGTTAGTTATTGTGCAGAAATGCAAATTCTATTTTTAGTACCAGTCACCATGACCTTGGTCCAAATGACCTTAAACCCAGTCCCAACCTTTGTGTTTCCACAATCTACCTACACACCCACTTTGGTTCAATATTTTGCATATTGCATAGACAAAGAAGTTAGATGCATGCCAGCCAAACCACAAACCCCAATCTAAGAGCTTTTCTGCATTAGCTAAAAAGTAGTATTTATATAACTCACCATCTCTTATGTTGAACTATATTTCAGGGGATGATGAAAAATGAAAAAAAAATGGAAAGACTTGCACAGACCTTCATAAGTTCAAACAATCTCATTAGAGGCGCTTCTGGTTACTGATAATAAACAATAAGGCCCCTCTAGATACAGAAAAACAACTAAACACACTATGCTGATTCTACATTTTATTCCTGAAATACATTATTGCATTCAAATATATACATATATCCAGAGTACAAACTTAACTATTCAACACTTTTTTTGAGCACAACAATAACTGAAGCTAACATTGAAGTCAACGAATATCCCCAAACCTCACCCATCTTGCTTGCATAGCAATTTGACACAAACATATATATATATATATATATATATATATATATATATATATATATATATATATAGAACAAAGATTAGCTTGTGAACTTGATGTTTAAAAATATGGACATTGGGACAATCAAATTACAAAAAATATTTTAATCAATTACAAGCTACTAATTTCAAGCAATTCAAAATGAAAACTAGAAATAAATTTAGCAAAAGTCAGTGTTGCAATGTACTGGTATGTGACCTTGACCTGATGTAAATGACATTGAGTCAAGGTCCCGACACATTATGTCATTAGCAGCTTTAATGCAAAGCTTATCTTCTGTCGTCCTAGGGTTACAAAAAATACAGTGACAAATAAATTTAACACCAACTGATACCTAGCTGGTGACCATGACCTTGAGCGAATGACCTAATTTGTTTGTTTTTACAAAGAATGGCATTAACTCTTGGTGTAATTTAATGTAACTGAATGATAATCAAACTTGACTAGACTTCTGCAAACAAACATTGTACACAAAATTTAAAAAAAAAATTAAAATTTTTTACCTGTCACAAAATATTGACAATTGATTAACAATTGATTCCCCAAGACAAATGTTAGTTTACAATAATATTTCTTTTAGTTTTTATTGCTGAAATGCAAAATTTATTTTGTAATAATTAGCAGCATTCCTTCAATAATTCAGGGTCTTTTAACATCATATTTAGAGACCCTGATTCATTATAACAAGTAACGTTTGTTTGTTTTGGTTTAACATCCCACCAACAGTATTCAAGTCAAAGACCCTTGTCTACATGAAACAGACATAGTGTCGTCTTACTGTGACAAGTAGAATGATACCACATTCAGTCACATTATTCTGACACTGGGCAAACCAGTTCTGGAACTATCCTTATATTCTGAGAGCCAATCTCAAGAAAGATATCCCAGTATCATTTTAATGACTTTGGTATGTCAAGTAAAGCAAGTCTCCAAATGACTGAAATATTTTTGGTGGGATGTTAAACCCAACAATCAAACTTTGGTATGTAAAGCCAAGGATCAAACACACAACTGCCCTGTTATGGCCTCTCAGCATCAAGGATAGTTAAAATATGTAATGTGACTTGTAAACAGCCAAATAAAATAGACCAACTTTTCTCCAAAGAAATGCTTCACTCCATACCATCTGTCATCTCCCCCTAATGGCTTGAATTCTACCAATTATAGTTAGCAATAGGTAATACTTGAATTAGGTAAAAATGCATTTCACAATTCCTATTTTGTGATATATTCAAGTACATGACTGAAGTTGACATAAATTACTACCTATATGACTAAAAATATCTGTTAAGAAACAAAATGTGGTCATTATAGTGGGAGGAAAGTGGAAAGCCCGGACTAAAACCACTTTCCTGGGCAGTCAACCACTGTACCCTTTCATGTACATGACCAGGAATCAAACCCGGGACACACTGGTGACCACTACACTATCCAGGCTCCTACTAAGCTATCCATGCATTACTTAACCCTAGGTTTGGTTTGTTGAAGTTGAGCCTTTTCTTGGGTGATACTTTTAATTAAGAAATAACCAATCTCTATCTGTGTTTTGTTGTGAATTTAACCACAGTTTTGATTTCAGGTGCATATTATCATATCACAAGGGTGAAACCAAAGTGATATAATTATTTGCACCTGAATGAGGAACCTGTGGTTAAATACACAACAAAATCTAGAAAGACATTGATTATTTCGATTCTAACCCGATATTTGTCATTTTTCATCCAAATTATTTTCTAGAAACATGGAACAAATAAGCCAAATTACTTCTGTAAATCTCTGAATATACAAATGGCAATAATAAAGATGGCTTAATTTTATATTTGTTGATTACATTCTTTACTTACACTTTTTTAATTCTCTAAATCTTTTTTCTATATCTCTTACTGCCCCATATAGCTTGCAAAATGAACATCAATTGATATCCTGGCTATTTTACTTACTGGTAATATTGTAAATTAAATCATTTCACCGTGTCATCAATGTGAGCGAATGCATGTGAGCTGAGACATGTTTTGTTGCAAATTTACACTTTTTTCCCCTTCTTTCTGTATTGAGAGAAAGTTGTGAGTAGTTTTAGACTTGACTTGACTTGACTACCGAGTATTTGAGTTTACCATCGCTTCGACAGTATTTCAGTCATATAGCGACGTCCAGCTAATTACAGGTGGAGGAAGACCCAGAATGCACGGAACCATCGACCTACCGCAAGCCAGCTGGAAGGCTTCCTCACACGAAAATCCAAAAATGACCCTGCCAGGATTTGAACCCACGCCGTGAGGGGCTGTGTGAGTGTTAAAGTCAGCGACTTTACCCTCTCGGCCACGGAGGCCCAAGTAGTTTTAGAATAATGAATTATTTAATGAAATAGTAATAATAATGTGTTGTTAGTTTTAGTTTGACTGATCTATTTCTACAGTTCCTTGGCTGAACCAGTACTTTGCACCATGAAAAATCTTTGACTCCAACAGGGTTCAAACCAAAAACTTTTGGATCCATTGGACCTCTGTGAATCTGTGATGCAAGTGCACTCTGGATCCATAGGTCTTTGGTTTGAGCTCTAATAGGGACACGATTATTTCATAATCTTTCCCAGTACAAAGTACTAGCACCTTCCAGCTGGCTTGTTGTAGTTTGCTGGATCTATCCATGTGTCCATGTGCATTTGGGAGATTTGTCTCCATCGGTAAGTAATTAATAATCACATAATGATTGAACTGCTGGGACAATAAATTCCATAAAATCAACAGCATATTTATCATGACTATTTTTATTATTATTCATTTGTACAATTATTACCTAAGAACAGACTCAAATTCCACCAACCTCATTAAAATCAGATTCTGTATGCTAACTGGATCTGACCACGTTGTATAGAGGGCCTTCTCAGATTGGCCTTTGTATAAGCCAATCAAATCGGCAGCTACAGAATCGTTCGGTATATCAGGGGGAAGTAACCGCATCAATCTTACAACAGGGTAGAAAGATGTGTAAGCAGCCAGGTAGTTCATTGGGTAGAGCATTCGCCCTGTAAGCAAAAGGCCCCTGGTTTGAGTCCCGGTCAAGCTGCACATTTTTCTCACCCTGTGACAAATATTTTACCAAAGTCATTTAGAAACGTGCTATTTAATTGGTTTAAAATCAAGCACTTGTTTATGCATATAAATTACTTAAAAGGTCAATCTGACATGACTGCTAATGCGATGTTGTCAGATCCTAATTGAGGATAGTAGAGGAGCACAAATTAGAGTATGATTTTAATGAGATTGAAATTCCACCAACCACGCTTTGTGTTACTCACAGGCTGATTTGATGATAATGGCTGTAGAGTTTCTTGATAACACTTGTGCGGTAATGGATAAAAAAAACACACTCTGGAATATTAAAGCAATTTGAAAATAAAACAATAATTATATCATCATGAAACTTAACTTCATTTTTCATACATGAAAAATTCACAATTTCATTAAGTATCTAAAATATTAAGAACAGTTTGCTAAGAACTAAAAAAAAAATCCTAAAATACATGTAATATAAGAACAAAACATAGCAATGTAACAACACCTCTCTAACATTTTAGGTCATAAATGATCACTAAAATATAAAAAAATATTTTAATATGGATAGCACGGTGGTATCAAAATTATTAAAACTATAAGTAAAGGTGAAAAATACCCTTGCACTAAATAGCCTTGACTAAGCAATACAAAAGATAGTCAAACGTACAAACTTTCTAGAAGTAGAAAAAGGCCACCACTTTTTGAAAACTTCTAACTTACAAAGAAGAAAAGGATTTCAGAGTTCTATAGTAGAAACAGGCCATTAATTTTTGAAAACTTTAAGCTTCGGAAGTAGATATAGGCCATAACTATTGAAAACTTCATTAAACTACCTAAGTAGAAAGAGGCCATATTAACTATTTGAAAACATAACTTCCTATATAGAAAGGGGCCATAACTTTTTGAAATTTTCAAACTTCCAATGCAAAAAAGGGGCCTCAACTTTTTGAAAACTATGAAGAAAGTGGACATAACTTTTGAAAATTTCAGTAATGGATCTTTGGCCAATAAATAAGTGTTAAAAGTTTTAACACAATCACTAAAACACTTCTAAAGATATTAACTGTTTGTAAAACTGGACCCAAGAAGAAGAGAAAATGCACAATAAGCATCTAGGCAAGGGAAATTATAGCAGAAGGATGCTTTAAGGCTGAGATGCACTTGCGTGAGGATTGTTATGGCAAGAGGGCCAAAATGTAAAGTCAAGGATTGTTACCTTCTACTGTCACAATAAGATATATGGTAAAAAAATCAAGTGAGGTATAATTATATGGATTTCTTCATAATGCTTATGTGCATGAAAATTTTCAGCATGGGAAAGTCATTTCAGGTGCAATAATATGATTGCATGGTAAAACATGACAAATCTGTGTAATATAAGACACATTATCAGTCAGATATAACTCCGATAGCATTATACCAATCTGCAGTCAGCAAAACATACACTCCTTTTACAAAATGCGTGACACAGACGTCCGGGTGGCCGTCACCCACCGAATATATCGATCACCAGTGTAAAATGTCCTTGACTTTGACTTTAGTGACTGTTCACCAGTTGCTGTAGCAACCTGTCTGCCATTGGTGACTCCCCCTTGAGTGTTTTCCTCTCCAGTAATAGCGTACTGAAACACAAACCAAGGAACCTTAAAGTATTCCATGGTCAAATGTTTGTTTTTATGAAAACCATTGTAAAATCTGCAGACTAAACCTTGTTTGGAGCAAACATTATTCGTTACTCCTCAAGGGCACAAAGTACTGGTCCAATCTAAAAAGAGGCACCATGAGGAACATCAAGGTCCAGTGATAGCATACAAGACTGGATCTGATGGCTGTGGGTTGGAACCCCTGCTGGGGAGAAGACTCTTCCTTGTCCTTGCCTGTCACAAAGTACTGGTCCAACCCAGGAACCATCCAGACAAATTAGTATATGTTGTAAGAACTTGATTCACAATCAACATGAAAAAAGAGAGATCTTAATAAGCATTTACTCCTATAATATATCCTATAAAATTATCATTCTGAAAAGTAGCATAGAATAGTAAAGGCTTATAACTTACTTGGCATATTTCTGGTGATGAGGAAGTTTGGATTTCATTGCTGAATGGATAGTGAACAAGTGGAACAAGTCTCGCTGAAATACAGGGATTATCTCAATTTAATGTGATTATCTCATTTAAATGTGATTATCTCATTTTAATGTGAGACATATATAGTGCTGGATCAACGAGAAAGAGACAACATGCGGTTCCAATTATCCTGACACAGGGCCAGCCAGTGATGAAACTGCCCATATATACCAAGTGCCCAGCAGAGGAGCTATATACGAGTTCCATTTTTAACCCTTTAACTCATGAATATTCATATATAAATCTATGCCTTTGAATACTAATTTGATAAACTTTAACCCTTTCCCTCATAGAGGACACCATGAAAAGACCTATGCGAACAGCATAAAGCCAGATCAGCCTGCGTGTAAGTCGCAGGCTGATCTGGTTTTATGCTGTTTGCTGCTCCTCAGTGGTCTGGAAATGAGGATTTTAAAAATTAAATTTGGTAAGGTTTAATTGGGTTTTCTGCAGATCAGGCTTTATGTGGTACCTATTGAGTGCGTCAAAATGAGTCTATATGAGGGAAAGGGTTAAATGGTATATGAAACAATGGATTTTTCTTTGCTATGCAGACTACTGTATGAGCAAACAAAGGAGAACGATATCAGATGGCTCCTGAAAAGAGCTGTCTGATCTGGGTTTGCTCTGTTTGCCAATGCACAAAGCCAGTCTCCATGAGGTAAATGGTTTATAGCTTTTGTATGTTGTAACTCTCTAGTCTAAGTTATGGATTGCCAGATTGAAGCTGAACAATAGGCACCTGAGCATGACTTCCTCCGACACGGTGTATCTTATATCGTATGGGTTTCATCAGCTCTACTGCCGTAGCGTAATCCTCGTCCCCGTACGCTTGTATGGCCTTCATAACCGGAAGTGTAACATCCTCGTATATCTCTTTGATGTCTCCGAGCCCGTCACTGAAAGTGAAAAATTGGATGTCTCATCTCTTTCTCCTATCTTTACATTTTTGATCTTGTGTTTGATATGGGAAATGAGAATAGATTAAGAACAAAATCTGGTTATTGCAAAATTCCCCTGTCCTGCAAATTTCTTAATTCAAGGGATATTACTCAAGAGTGTCTTAGAAATGCTGGCTGGTTTTCTAACCTGGCCTAGATATTGTGAAAATACACACTGCGTCAAAGTTTGGTAAAGATTGGTTCATGTAATTTCTCATCAATTATAGGGCTGTGACTCATGAGTGTCTGGGACATTCTGGCTGGTTTTTGAACTTTGCCAAGACATTGTGACCAAGTTAAGTAAAGATCTGTTCATGTTTGTTAAGGGTTAAAGAGCGAACCACCTGAGTATGCCATCCTGCGGCTGCTTGTGAATCCATAATATGTCCAGTCATTCAACAGGCAAATAAAGATATGTTTAATGTAAATTTAAATTGGCTTCTTTTATGATGATTGGGTATCAGATTTTATTGATTTAAGCCTGGTAAAACATGGTCTGTTTATTTGATATATAGACTATGTAAATACAAAATACTGATTTAAAGCAAATGAGGGTTCTTGGATTAGACCAGTACTAAGTCACTGAATATTCTTGCCCTAAGCAGGGTTCTAACACACAACCTACAGATACATAGCCATTAGAGCAATGGACTACAGGAATTCAAGATCTTGCAGAACTACTCAAATTTTCTCAAAATGACACCTGTCCATTACTATATAATGATATTCAATTTAAGAGTATTTTACTGAGAAGTATTAAGGCAGGACAATAACCTTAGTAAATCTGACATGATTTTTCTCACCTAACCGATATATTTTATTAACATCTATGCATACACAGAGAATATTAATTTGTTTTGAGTGGATATGGAATATATATCATCGAGAAGTGATGCAACTCATTACTATAAAATTGCATCACTCTGAGGTGAGATGTATTCCACAATTTACACGAAAATTTTCTTTTTATTTTATGCCAACTGCTACACTATATATACAAACCATTTGCAAGTAAAAAAAAATCAACTATCCAATATAAAGACACACTGAGGCCCATATTCTATGAAATGTTGGATAGTTTAAGGTGTTTCTCACACTGAAACATTTTCTCTTTATCTTAATTAAGCATGAGGAATTGGAAGCATTCATGATTTTCTTTACTGTAGTAATAGACGGATACCCAAGAAACACGAAGCACTTGGCATTGGTCTTATGTAAACACTAGTGACCATTTATTACTATCAGACTGCAATTAACATATATATATATTATATTAATACTGTACAACATTCCACAAAATGTCCTGATATCAAATATTACTTTTCGAAAATGTTTTAATTTAGGATCAGTGGTTACAAATGGTATTTTCCTCATACTGTAAAACCAATCATTTTCGTCAACATTAAATTTTGTTGAATATATACTGAAGGGAATTTTGTGGGTACCCAATATTTTTTTTTTGAGGATTCATGTTCTAAAAAAGTTGAGGTCTGTAATAAAGAACGTTTTTGTGGGAATTAATACTCATGGATAAACTACTCTATGAAAAGAATGAAAATTAATGTCCCATGAAAATGAATGATTTTAGAGTTTGCATATCTAAACTCTAATGACCTTGTAATTGCATTCAAATACCTTATATACAATCGCTGTTAACCCTTTCCCTCATAGAGAACACCATGAAAAGACCTATGCGAACAGCATAAAACCAGATCAGCCTGTGAGTAACTCGCAGGCTGATCAGATTTTATGCTGTTCGCTGCTCCTCAGTGGTCTGGAAATGAGGATTTTACAATTAAATTTGGTAAGGTTTAACTGTGGTTTTCTGCAGATCAGGCTTTATGTGGTACCTAATGAGTGCGTCAAAATGAGTCTATATGAGGGAAAGGGTTAATTTACAGTAAAACTGAGTAAGTAGACCTGACCTGATGTAGTTCTCTACGATATTCATGAGGCGATCTCCTTCATCCTTTCTCTCCGCCCCCATACACGACAGCATCATGTTCAAGTCTGCGTAGGACATTATGTAGTCCGTGAAATGATCCTGGGCCACGTCGTAACAATCCAACCATCGAGCTTTAAGATTTTATCCTGAAATGTCATGCACGTTTTATTCAAGGTGTGTGAGTGTTGTTGTTGTTTTTTTCAACTTTATCAGGGGCCATTTTTTTTTCAACTTTATCAGCAGATACCTTCCCCTCTGATTTTTTTTTCATGCAATTTTCCAAAATATGCTATTTATCCCATAATACAACAAAATGGTGAATTTATCCCCTAAATGATGGTCATACAATATGACCCATTCATCAGAAAATTGTTCAAAGTTCTCAAACTAGAGTTCTCACCATATAGTTGATTAAAACCCTGGCAACACTGTTTGTCTTTCTTCACACATCAAACGTTCACAAGAGCCATGTTGACATGGCTATCCCCCACCAAATGCTTGCATGTTAGAGGATGTGTTGGAAAGCAGAATAATTCATATAACCCTTTCCCTCATATAGACTCATTTTGACGCCCTCAATAGGTACAATAAGCTCTGACAGCATAAAACCTGATCAGCCTGCGAGTTACTCGTATGATATACCTTGACAGTCTGATAGCCCTTAATATTTTTATGAAGTCTAAAATCAACTAAAACCCATCCAATGCCTAGTTACTGAGACATAAGCACAATAACACTGTGCATGCAAAACTTTAACCAAAAATCCAAGTTAGAAAAAGGGCCATAATTTGCATAAAATTCAGTCCAAAAATTATCCTCCTTGGTTTCCTGATGCCTCTGAAGACACTCCTTAACTTTCTAGTCAATTCAACAAGCAATTTCAGAAATTTAAGCTGGATAGTAGCTTAAATGCCAAAATTTTACCAAAATTAGAAGTTAAAAGGGGGCCATAATTTGTAATATATTCCATTAAGTGTTATATTCCATTATAGCATGATACCCCTAAACATATTAAAGATGTTTCAAATCAATCCCAAGCCTGAAATCTGAGATATAAGCATGAAAGTACTTTGCATGCAAAATATTAACCAAAATTTCTAAGTTAAAAAAGGAGCCATAACTTGTAACATATCAATCAAGAGTCATCTACCTTGGTTGTCTGATACCCCTAACATATTCATAAACTCTCAAGTCAATACCATAAATGGTTATTGAGATATAAACTGGATAGTAGCTTGCATGCAAAACTTTTAACCAAATTTCCACTTAACATATTTATAAACTTTTAAGCCAATACCATAAATGGTCACTGAGATATAAGGTTAATAGTAACTCCCATGCAAAAACGCCAACGCAAGGGCGACTACAATAGCTCTCATATCCTTTGAATAGCCGAGCTAAAAACCATGACCGGTGTGAAAAATATCATGAAACAATAGCCTGTGTAGCTAGAAAATTTTCAGTTGTTTCGTTTGCAGTTTGTTTGTTTGTACAGTATATATTTAATTTGACTTAATCACATGTAAATAATATATAAATGTGATACCGGTTAACTAATGATTTATCACAAGATTGGTGAAATTACTATCAAAAGAGGAAAGGTACAAGTCAGGTCAGCTATGAAAAGCTATTTACTGATAGCTCTCATAGATTTTTATATTGTAAAATAAAAATTCAACCAATATGGCGTACCCTCAGCTTGAATGTCTGAAGCACAACGACGCCGCATCTGTAACACTGAACCCTGACCTCCACTTCTTCATGAATGGTAGAATCTGCACAGAATATATTTAATGTCTTTAAAATGCTGTCATTTAAAATCTAAGAACGCTTCCATTTTACATGGAACCCCCATCAATTTACAATACCAAACTTCTTAATTGGACCTGTCCTTTCTTCATTTTGGACTGTACCATTAGTTGTTTACAGGGGTGCTTGCTGAAAATCTATTGACTGGAGAGCAAACAGTGCAGACCATGATCAGACTGCATGAATGTGCAGGCTGATTTTGGTCTGCACTGGTTGTTAAGGCAGTCACAAGAGCCCACAGCATCATAAGGGTTTAGTAATATAAAACATTTTATTTCTACTTTTTAGATTATTCATGTTAATTTTAGATGAAGGGAATATGAAAAGTTTTACTATACATTAGAACCCCTTTAAACCAAACAAGGGGGGGGGGACAAACTTCTGGTTTTGAGGGGTTCCCAGTTTAGAGAGGTTTTGACCTTTTTCACTACAAAACATGTCTATATTTATTTGTAAATGTAATATGTGAACCCAAAAACTGATATATGTATTTGGTCAAAATTCATATTAATTTTTTTTCTCAGTTTTCCACTGTTATAAATAGATAACAATTTCTCAGTTTCGAAAAAAAAAAATCTTAGTTTTGAAAAAAAAACACAAAAAAAACACATTTTATTCTATTTTTGAGCAGTTTCAGAGTCTCTGATTCACTTAATGTTCTTCTAGGTTTTGCTGGAGGTTGAGACATGATGATCTGTTGAAGGTTTAGACTTAACTGATAAATCACAAAATAAATACTAGCAATCATCTTTGTAATTAATCAGTGGAGCTCAAAGATTGTAAATTTACTGGTTTATTTATCTGTCAATCACAATCCTGCCCTTAAGTTTCACAGTAAGACTTACCAAACTGCATTAACTAACGTCTTTTTTTTGTTAATTTCGTGGCTCAATACTAATTTCAACACTGTTTGTCAGTTTTAAGTTGTTTTATAACGCCCATTATGGGTAATGTCTTTTACTTCAAATGCATTGCTTAATGTATTTTTCACACCAGTGTTGGTCACACGATGCACCAACAGCGGCGAATCGGACCAACACTTAATTTCCTCCGGCAGTTCGGTGTACCGTATATTGGGCAGGTGTCAGATCTCAGAGACCTGTCCGGTTTCCAGGGTTATATTTCCATTGATATGAATAAAAGTGTGCCCCTAAACTCGTCCGGCTTCTGGAATGCAGGGTTTCCGGTATACAGAGTTAACAATCATATGAAATAAAGTAGGGTGGAAAATGGGACCAAAACTTTTTTCCGGTACATTCCAGTACATAGTACACGTGTTCGGTGCGGGTCACCATCTGCTGATTGACCGCTAATTGGGTCTCCTTTGAAGTAGGATTATCCCCATTTAAGGTGACCATTGACCACATATGACAAGTGACCGCTAATTACACGACAATTATAGAATAATTTGCTTGGGAGGACCTGACTTGACCGCTTACGTCATGGTGACCGCTTAATACACGTGACCGCTATCACAACTTTGACTGTATATAGGAGTTCCAGTTTGGAGGAGTTACACTGTACACGTGAGTAGAATGGTACACATTTAGGTGTGCATGTATTCTTGTTTATTGTTTACATTCTGTTATGAGCACTGTTTACTGTAAGTGTGTATTAACCTAATAACTATCTATCTTTCAGTCAAATAGACTAATGTTATCATTGCATTAATGAGCTAAAAATCAGTGCTGCTATAAACGAGAAATCTCTGAAGTTTTTATCTAAACTTACAAAAAAGAAATGCCTCATTATGACCCACACACACAAAACAACAAAAAAAAAGTATGAAAATTTTTTTTGGAATGAGGCCAAAATTAAAAATATGTTCATTTGTAGTGCTCTGACCAACCCATCAAAATGACCCCAACTCAAATTTTTGATTTGGTCTTTTGAGTTGTATATTTTTTTTTCTTTTATGTCGATTCCATAGGAGAAAAAAAAGAACTTTCAGCTATATGTTTATCATTTTAAAATTTAAAAAAAACAAAACAAACTAACTACCTACCCACCTCTGGAATTTAGGGTTGGAACACTACAAACAAACAATTTTTTTAATGATGGCCTGATATGCAAAATTTCAAAATGTCTTACATGCGTATCCAGTATCCCTGCAGCAGATTCAAAGTCTCCCATCTCCACGTGGAAGAGCGCCCAGTGCCAGTAGTTGTGGCAGAGTAGAGCCGAGTCCTGAAAATACATCAACCCTAGAATTACAATACTGGTAGAACAAGAACTATCACTGTATGCAATTAATACCCATATACATGAAACCCTCTGACAAAATAAAGGGCCATAATTCTTACAAATTTCTACACAGTTATCTGCACTTGTCTGCTGATCGGTCTTATCAATCGTTATTCAAAGTGTGAAGGTTTTATAACTTAGAATTGTTTATGTATACAACCTAAGACAATTTTCAGTTACTTCCCCTTCCATACCAACATACGTACATTCTAGTAGTTTTCCGTCTCCCTCATGAAGTCTGCCCCTGCAGCGGCCTGACCTGTCATCTCTCGGATGTGCGCCACACAGTGGTTGGCCCAGGCGTCATGGCGATTTATCTCTAGTGCCTACAGTACAAGTATAACTCATTCTGGTATCCAGTAGATATTAATACTAACGATGAAAGTTCTTCATTTAGAGAACAAGGGTCAGGACTGCCACAAAATACGCCCATCATAGTATGGGGACTCTCAGAAATAGCTCAGAGAAACAAGCTACTGTCCATAAATAAGCAAAATAATTCCAAAATCCCATTAGTTAATGAATGTTAATCATAAAAAAAACTGTTGATACATTTCCATTAATTAACTGCAAGATCTGACAACACCTCATAGGGTCTAAGGACTAGGGACAAGCAAATTTTCAAGTATGTTGTGTACATCAAGGGCCATAACTTCTAAGTCATTCACATGATAATGCTGGATATCGAACTCATCCGAGATATTATGGCCATGCACATGTGTAGAAAGTTTGAAAAGGATTGGGCAAACAGTCTTGAAGTTAGAGCTCGGACAATCACAATTTCAAGTATTTTGTGTACATCAAGGGCCATAACTTCTAAGTCATTCACGCGATAATGCTGGATATCAAACTCATCCGTGATATTATGGCCATGCACATGTGTGAAAAGTTTGAAAAGGATTGGGCTAACGGTATTGAAGTTAGAGCCTGGACAATCACAATTTCAAGTATTTTGTGTACGTCAAGGGCCATAACTTCTAAGTCATTCACGTGATAATGCTGGATATCAAACTCATCCGCGCTATTATGGCCATGCACATGTGTGAAAAGTTTGAAAAGGATTGGGCAAACGGTCTTGAAGTTAAGCCCGGACAATCACAATTTCAAGTATTTTGTGTACGTCAAGGGCCATAACTTCTAAGTCATTCACGCGATAATGCTGGATATCGAACTCATCCGAGATATTATGGCCATGCACATGTGTAGAAAGTTTGAAAAGGATTGGGCAAACGGTCTTGAAGTTAAAGCTCGGACAATCACAATTTCAAGTATTTTGTGTACGTCAAGGGCCATAACTTCTAAGTCATTCACGCGATAATGCTGGATATCGAACTCATCCGCGATTTTATGGCCATGCACATGTGTGGAAAGTTTGAAAAGGATTCGGCAAACGGTATTGAAGTTAGAGCCCGGAAAACAAATGTTCCACGCCCACCCACCGTGAGTGTTCACATAATACGCCCCATCTTAAGATGGGCGTATAAAAAGTAGATCTAAACATATATTGAAACAATGCATCCTTTCTAAACTTTGTCACAAAACATTTATAAAATTGAATAAGTTTGAATTAGCTCAAAGTGAGTACATGTGTACAGATATACCTGTATTAGCGGCCACCTGACTTAAGTGGTCAACCTGCTTTTAGTAATCCGTTGTAATTTTCTGTTATTTGTTTAACCTTTATTAAACAACCACCTCTGTTAAGCAGTCACATTCTCTTGGTCCCTTGACTGACCGTTGAAGACAGTTTTGACAATATATGGAACTTGTGAGATATACATACATATCAAACAAATTTATCTTCATATAAGTAATCCTTATTAAAACAAGAATCTGCCATTCCAAGTGCATGACTAAGCCATTATCTTAACAACTAACAATATTTGTTAAAAAATGAAAAATAAAACGATATCTACCCCTTAGTATTTAAATATCACTTAGCACAATATATGGCTGGTGGAATTTTACCCACCTTCTAAGAAATTTATTATAAGCAGATTACTGTATGCCATTATTTTTTCTCTAAAATCCTTTTACTAGTAGTCCTTTCTGAATAATAGAATTGAGTATGTACACCAATTGAGTGAAGCATACTGACCATTAACTTCATGAATATTCATGTACAAATGTGTGATTTCATGAATATTAATTATCTGAACTTTAAATGTTTTATGAAACAGTGGATTTTTCTTAGCTCTGCAGGCTGTGTAGAATCTGAGCTACAATATTGTGTAAGCAAAGAGAGGAGACTCCTCCTATAGGATCTGTCTGATCTGGGTCTGCTCTGTTTACCAATGCATCAAAATGAGTCTATATCAAATAAAGGATTAACCCTTTCCCTCATAGAGGGAACCATGAAAAGACCTATGCGAACAACATAAAACCAGATCAGCCTGCGAGTAACTTGCAGGCTGATCAGGTTTTATGCTGTTCGCTGCTCCTCAGTGGTCTGGAAATGAGGATTTTGTAATTAAATTTGGTAAGGTTTAACTGTGGTTTTCTGCAGATCAGGCTTTATGTGGTACCTATTGAGTGCGTCAAAATGAGTCTATATGAGGGAAAAGGGGCTAAATGTTCACTGCATGCTTAAACCTTTACCTTATATTGATGTGGTTTAATGCCTTAGCAAACAGAGCAGACCCAGATCAGACAGTTCCTTCAAAACAATTCCTTCCAGAAGCTGCAATATGGTCAGGGTCTCCTCTGTAAGTTCATGCAAATTTGTACATCAGATTCAACACAAATGAAAAGAAAAAGATTTGGGCTCCAATGTTGCACCATTTTCTATACTTACCCATACATTGGTATGCTTGGTTTCCAGTGGGAAATCACCCTAGCAATTGAGTCCCTCAGCTGCTGAGAGTACCCCGTCACAATGCACATATCATGTATGAACTTGAGAGACAACATGTCTGTGGGATGTTCCACCAAAATGTCTTCCCATTCTACAATGGCTTTATTTATTTGTCTGTAAATGTAATGAGTCTGTAAGTTCAACTGAGTATGCAACCTTTTTTTTTTTTTTTTTTTTTTTTTTTACCATTCTAGATTCATGAAAAAAAACAACAACCCAAAAACATCCACATAATCAACAAAAATTTGACCCCCAAGAAAAAAAAAAAAAAAAAAGAAAAAAAAAACACTTGATCTATCACAACAGCTGATTTATACTCATCCATTGCCTTTATGTTTGTTTGTATGTTTGTTGGGTTTAACGTTCCACCAACAGTATTTAAGTCATTTGGAGACTATGTCTACTTGAGACAGATATGGTGCTGCCACACAGCAGTATAATGTTGTAGACATGTGGCATGATACCACACCCAGTCAAATTATCCTGACACAGGACCGACCAGATCTAGAACTACATTTTTATGCATAATGATCTTTAAGTAATGTGAGTGTGGGACTGGGCTGATGGGATGAAATCTGACCAGACTGATTCCTATATAGCCACCATTTCTGTGGGGGATATGTTAATTATCATACAGTTTAACCCTTTCCCTCATAGAGGACACCATAAAAAGACCTATGCGAACAGCATAAAACCTGATCAGCCTGCGAGTAACTCGCAGGCTGATCAGGTTTTATGCTGTTCGCTGCTCCTCAGTGGTCTGGAAATGAGGATTTTGTAATTACATTTGGTAAGGTTTAACTGTGGTTTTCTGCAGATCAGGCTTTATGTGATACCTATTGAGGGCGTCAAAATAAGTATATATGAGGGAATGGGTTAATCTAGAGAATATAGCTAAAGCACATCATTATAGGAATCCGGAGGCTATAGGTTCAAACTCATTGTTGGCTAGCATCTTGCATGACCTTCCCAGGTGCAATGTACCGGTACTGGTCCAACCAAAAACCATCAAAGAGGATTAGTGTAAGTTGTAAGAATTTGTTTTGAAATTGACAAGGAAAAAATATAGATGAACATATAACACCTCAGATTAATTGCTAATTACAGCGCAAAATAATAAAAGTCCGAATCTAAAAATTAAGCTATATGGATAACAACTAAACTAATTTTGGTTTTCATCTTGTTATGTTGATGTTTGTTATAATGGAGCATGCTGTCTTTGATCTTGACTGTACTGAGAAACGTCATAAGGGGCTTACCCTTCACAGAAGTATTTTCCCGCCGGCGCATGTTTCCGCTCCCACAATTTGACCTGCGGTCGCTGAGATAGTTCAATCATTCTGTTCACTTCCCGTATGAACTGGGCATCATCGGAAATTTTCTTTCCTTGCGATACAACTTTCATCACATGTCCCAATACTGGAAATAAGGGATTAAATCTTTGTACATGTATTGTATTATGCGATTTAATATTTGTATTGCATTATGGGATTGAATCTTTGTTTTGCATTATGAGAATAAGTTTTGCATTGCATAATTGGACTGAATTTTTGTATTGCATTATGGGACTGGATCTTTGTATTGGATTATGAGACAGAATCTTTGTATTACATTATGGAACTGAATCTTTGCATTGCATTATGGTAGTGAATCTTTGCATTGCATTATGGAACTGAATCTTTGCATTGCGTTATGGTAGTGAATCTTTGCATTGCATTATGGTAGTGAATCTTTGCATTGCATTATGGAACTGAATCTTTGCATTGCATTATTGGATTGTAAATAAATTTCATTATTTAACAACTAGTGTAATATATTGCCTTGCTAGTGTGATAGAATAATTAACTCTGACTTGATGGTAGAATGTTTATTCTCTAGGGAGAACCAGGATATTGTCGTATGGATAGTTTGGTTGTGTGTTTGTTGGGTTTAACATCCCTTAGTATTTCAGTCATTTGGAGATTTCAGATATAGTGATATCACACCTGATCACATTATCCCAACACCGGGCCAATCTGTCCTGGAACTACCCTTATAAGTTGAGCGCTAAGCAAGGGAGATATAACAGTACCATTTTTTACAACTTTTGTGTGTTGCCGCCAAGAATCAAAACAACCCTCCTGCCCCCAAGGCGGGCGCTCTAACCTCTCGGCCACTGAGGACAGTCTAGACAGTCTATTTGAGAAATCAGGTTTTCCTTTCCTTTAATTAAGACAAGAGTGTTCTCTGAAACACATGTGTCACCTGCTGAAGCATAACGGAAAAAGTGTGATGGACTGACAGATGGACGGAAAGACGAATTAATAACCGGACGGACAGACAGACAATGGAAAAGTGATCCCTATGTGTCACCTCTGCTTACAGCAGGTGACACAAAAAGAAATGTTTTTATAATAAATGTACAGAAAAACAAAGTCAAAATGCGAGTATTTTGTATTTAATCATCATTAATCATTTCATGTAACAAACACTCTGTGAAAATATAAGAATATGCCGAGATTTTCAGTGAAAAATGAAGATAAATTCTCTCTCACAACAGGAATGAGAATGTATATAAATGAGGTATCTGGCCTCCCCGTGTTATGAAGTTAATCATGTGACCAGGTTTCAATTTCACCAACTTTCATTAGCAATAAATAAAACTTTCAGATCTTAAATTCCATAACAGTTTTTTAGAAACAAGAGGGCCATGATGGCCCTAAATCTCTCACCTGAGATAAATAGGTTGACCCAAGGAACATCTGTACCAATTTATTTTAAAATCTGGCCAGTAGTTTTGAAGCAGATGATTTTTAAAGTTTTCATATTTTTTTCTTTTTGTTGCCATAGCAAGCAGGGTTCTATATGGATCAAGTTTATTTTAGGAACTTTTGTGAAGGTTGACCCAAGGATCATTCCTGCCAAGTTTAATCAAATTCTGTTCAGTGGTTTCAGAGGAGATGTTGTTTAAAGGTTTCTCTATATACATATAAGGCATATAAGCCCCGCCCCTGGCAGCCATTTTTTTTACGGATCGGAAAATTTTTAGCAATCTTGGTAGAGGTTGACCCAAGGAACATCTGTACCAATTTCTTTTAAAATCTGGCCAGTAGTTTTGAAGAAGATGATTTTTAAAGTTTTCATATTTTTTTCTTTTTGTTGCCATGGCAACCAGAGTTCAACATGGATCAAGTTTATTTTAGCAACTTTTGTGAAGGTTGACCCAAGGATCATCCCTGCCAAGTTTAATCAAATTCTGTCCAGTGGTTTCAGAGGAGATGTCGTTTAAATGTTTCTCTTTTACATATAAGGCAAATAAGCACCGCCCCTGGCGGCCATGTTTTTTACGATACAATCAATTTTTTCTTAATTTATCTTAATGTTAAGACGTATATTGAATACTATCCCTGATCAGACAGTGCCTGGGTGGAGGTTTTGATATGGGTCTCCTCTGTTTACCAATGCGTCAAAATGAAAGGGTAAAGCAACATGGAGGATAAAATTAGATTTTATGCAGTTAGCTATGGTTTAAGTACTGCAAACATATTTTCAAACAAAGAATTGTTAAGTACACTGTAGATCAGTTAATATGAGGTCATTTATCTAATGGAATACAAGTAGCATGATTTTTATGAACAAACACAATTATTTTTAGATAGATGAAGAGTTTAAATGACTGAGATCTTATTTGCATATATTGGGAAAAAAGGGACAGGTGCACAAGCACAAAGATAGATCAGGTCAAACTTTCCTGTCTAATTCTCCTATGCAGTTCCTGAGTTGCACCAGTACTTTGTGCCAAGTTATGAAAGAATGATTTTCTAAAACAGGTTTCAAACCCAAAACCCTTGAATTAGCATTCATTTATGTCTCCTGGTTAACATAATATAAAGAATTCAACAATATATCTTTCATTTGTTTAAGATTTAAGTTTGGGGTATGATCTATAAATTTTACGGCATACCACTTCCATACATGCATATTTCTTTCATACAATATTTTCTGCACTTGACACAATATATTCAGAATTTTCAGTCCTTGAAATACTTCACATTTATCTTTATTTAAAGACTTTTATGTTACCACAACAGAAATAAAATCTGTACCACCATATTCAAAATTGATACATTATTTAAAACTAGAAATGAAGGTCACTACCGCATACCACATTGACAAAGAAAAAAAGGATATAATTCTTACAAAATCCATGACACAGTTATCTGCACTTGTCTGCTGACTGGTCTTAACATGATGAATTATTCCAAGTGTGAAGGCATTATCAACAACAGTTACCAAACTTCGTGTAATGTGAGTCAAGTATTTGATGTGACATAACAATGTGATTCCTGTATAACCCTCTCTTCACTATGTAAAGTTGGAGGGGGATATAATTACTTATCTTTAATTATGATTGATTTTTGAGTTTACCATCACTGGAATAGTATTTCAGTTATATAGCCACACCCAGCTAATTACAGGTGGAAGAAGATTAGAACCACCGACCTACAGCAAGCCAGCTGGATGGCTTCCTCACATGAAAATCCAAATGACCCTGCCGGCACTCAAACCCACGCGGTAAGTGGTTGAGTGAGTGTTAAAGTAAGTGACTTTACCTTCTTGGCCACAGAGGCCTCTATAATAATAAGTAGTTATATCTAATTAATGTATATAGAAATACAAAATAAAAATATCATAATGTATAAAATTTTCTACATTATTCATTACATTGTCATATCAGTAAATCTGCAGAAATCATAAAAATAAACATTTCTAAAACTTCAAATAGAAAGGACAAAATTAATTAATTATACTGGAAAGCAAAGAATGGTGGTTACATTAAAGAGATATAAATATTTTTCATTGATTATGAATTAAAATGAATATTTAAAAAAAGCTATAAAAGGCAACCAGGTGTTCTACTAACTAATGTACCATCACAAACTGTACTTGGCAATCACATGACGTGGATAACACACTTTAATAAAGCATGGATTATATCTAACGGTTTTCTTAAACTATACACACATAGCTTATCACATATAATAATAACATATTGTTTGCACTTTCCCAATTTAAGAAAGAAAACATATTTTGAATCGAATGTACATAAAGCTGCCTATACATGAAATAATGAATATGTACAAGGGGTGTTCAAAAAATCTACAAAGACATGTTCTCTGTTGACAACTTGTTTGTCTTTCTTCTCATAGCATTAACTAAGATGTTTTTTTTAAGTGTACATCCATAAGGTGTGCTTGCTAGTGATAAATTTATATTGAGAAACCAATCTTAAATGAAATATTTATAAAATGCAGATAATTATTTCTGAGAATTTATTGAACACCCATAACACAGTAAGTTCAAATACATTTGCCACTATATGAATAAGAATAACAATGTCGTTATATGAATAAGAATAACAATGTCGCTATATGAATCACAATGTCACTACATGAATATGCGTAACACTATTACTCCATGAATACAAAACTGTATATAAAAATTGCCACTAAAACTCTATTCATAAGCATATTCACATATTCAGGGTGTGTGTTAATTACATGCCATGAAGAATTATTTCTCCAATCAGAAATTTCATGGTTCTTTTGTTCTGAGCAAAATCAACAAAAATAAATTTATTTTAATATAATTTAAAATTATATTACATACAAAATAAAAAATGATATTTTTATTAATATTTAACAGGTAATAAATGATGACATCGAAGATTTAACTGGTGTCAGTTCTGAATCAATGAAATACAAGTGAAACTTATAAAGTTAAAAAAAATGGTTTAATTCTAAAATATGAACATAATGAACATATGAACAAAATTTATGAGCAGTGCAGTGATTTGCATCAGGATCTATTGGAAGTTAACGAAACAGACAACAGTACTAAACAGCAGTGAAAACACATTCCCTGGGTTAGATATAGAAGATGGTCCTAAAATCCTCGGATCACTCCCTTTATGTCTATTTACTTTAAACAAACATGTTTATCTTTTAAAGAGCCGGCTTTCAATCAGCCAAATGAAGATCGGTGCCAAAATGTTTCAAATCTGGCTAACGACTTTGGAGAAGAACATTTTTTCATCTGACTGATCTCTAAATTGTCATAGCAACCAGATTCCTGCATGGATTCAATTTATATGAACAACTTTGAAAGCACATCACCACATGGACATCCCTGTAAAGTTTCATCAAAAACGGCTCAGGGGTTTAGGAGGAGATGTTATATAATGTTAATTGTTGACGATGGTTGGACAACAGGAAAAGTTGTTTTGGAGTTTACAATCCCTACAATAGTACTTTGTTTCAGCAACTAACAAGATTATGAAGACTCTGTGTGCACAGTTGCATCAGACTAGAACCACCAGCCTACCACCCACTAGCTGGACGGCTTCCTCACAGGAATCATGGCAACTGTCTAGTTTATATCTTCATTGTTGGGATGAAGCAGGATGGTTAGCAATCATGTTATACTTCAAACATGATTTTACCGTGTACCAGTTTATTACTGTTTAATACATGTTAACGTGCAAAAGATTTAATAGCTATTTTTATATGTACTAAAAGAACTTAAATATCTCTTTTTTTAAAGTAAGTTGAAACGAAAATAATGATTTTAACAAATAATCAAAGGCTCTTCAAACTGAAATGATTTGAAAAATAATAGCAGGGGCATGCAAAATATGTGTATTTTCAAATGTTTAGAGTGTACATGCAAGTATAAGGTTATAATTCACATCAGTTCCATTATTGTACACAAACAAGAGTGTTCTCTGGAACACACGTGTCACATGCTGAAGCGCGACGGAATAAGTGTGATGGACAGACGACGGAAAAGTTATCCCTATGTGTCATCTCTGCTTACAGCAGGTGACACAAAAACCATAAGATACAGGGTTTTCATTAGGCCTAAAAATAAAAAATCTGAGTTTCGGGCAACCTGACTCTATGTAGCAAAAATATGCCGACCCAAACGTTTTTAGCGGTCATTTTTAGTAGCCAATTTGAGTCCGCCGTTTTCCGTGATTCATTCATTATAATGACTAATGGTGCTTAAATATAATTTTCATACAGATATATGATATTCAAATTTGAGCCAGATTGTACTTAAATTATTTCAAGAACACTTGGCCTGGACTCCAATATTTGGTTAAAGGGACCCCTGTTTTCCTGAGCAGCTCCTAAATGTATAGAAAATATTTCTATAGGACTCCATTTTTTCTGAATCCAATAGTAATGCTGATATAACCATATAAAGTTGAATTGTACAAAGGATTGATATTCATGCACCATATTTATACAATAGTCCTTTCAAACAAAGGAAGATCTATGAATGAATCTAGACTGAATACCTTTTAATGATACTAAAATTTCTATACGAAGCAATGCTTTCAGTAGAATCAAGAATGAACAATCCTAAATCCCCAAATTTCTGGGGGTGGGGGGGGGGGGGTTATTATTACAATCTGTAACATGCCTGACTAAATAATATTCAAATTTGGACAAGCACTAGGAGCATTTCACTAGTCTTGGGCTTGTGGGCGTATGCAAGTTAGATTACTGCAAAGGAGCATATTGTTATACATTTATCCCTTAACATCATGAATATTCATGTACAATTTTATGACTTGATGAACATTCACTTCATGAACTTTAATTTGGATTTTATTTAAAACAACGAATTTTTCTTTGCCATGCATGAGCAATATTATGAATCTATTCTGTTTGACAAGGTGTCAAAACAAATCAATACCAACTGACTGGTACTTGATTACCCATTCAAACCTGTTTAAGTCAAGTTTGAGAGAATTGTGAAGCTAATCTGCATACATATGTCTACAAAATTAAACATTTTAAAATCCATGGTAGGAGCATAACACACAGTTTGTGAAACGGCGACGTATAAGGGCTTTAAACATTCAAAGGTCAACAGATCAAAATTTTATGTCACTTTGACAGTAACTAAGCCACTTCATAGTTCATAACGCCCATCTCATTGCTGGCGGAGTATGACTCTTGCAACCAAACATTATTTCAGGCTGAGGACAACCCTTGCAATTGAACATTATCTCAGACTCTAGGAAATCCAGGTAGAACCGATGATCTACCACAAACCAGCTGGAAGGAAAACGACGAATAAAGACAAGAAGTTAAATAGTTCCTCTACTCTGGCGTCTCTGGAGGGGTCAGTATCGCTTTCCGGATGGATGAAAAAAACTCCTTGTACATTTTGTTTCCCAGCGGTATGATGAGCTTGTGTTTCGCTGGTTCAGCCAGTGGTGCAGTCTGGGATATATCGGCCGTGTTGAACTGGATGTCGAAATGAGACCTGAGCACTGGTTGACCCTCAGCTCCACTGATAAACTGAGAAAACATCGATGCATCCTCATCTGTGGAAGAAGAAATAAATAGACATGCTATGTTTCAGAGCACTGAAAAGTTTCATATTTTTTAACAAACTTGAGATCTGTTATCTGGCATTCTATCTATATTTATTTTCTAGAATCTTGCAGCACCATACAGACAAATATGATATCCATTTTAGATAAAGACCTTCTTTACAAACAATCCTATCTAACGTAATTTTGAATGACTGAAAAAGAAGTTCATCCACCGCCTCACATTTTGCCAATGGGAAGAACATTTGACGTTTTCTCAATTCAAAGACAACAAACATCTAGTACACAGAAGATGATGATAATTCAACAATTGGAAAAGTTGCCTTGGTCACTGAACTGATGGAAATCGGATCATTCTACCATGTTAAATATAAAATAAAAACATTCCACACACAGATGGTATCCAAATATTGTGTGGAAAGATAAGGCAGGTTCACCCTTTATCTCATTTACACGTGTTTTGCTGCCTGGGCAAACAGAGAAGACCTTGATCAGACAGCTCATTTGGCCAATGCGCCAATATCTGTCTATATGAGAAAAAGTGTGACAAAACCTTAAGAGACTTCCATTTTAATTTTTAAACAGATTAACAGTGGACAACTCTGATTGTGATATTGTCAGTATTATATCACACATATGACACTGAGATGGGCTGACTTCACAGTTACAACATATACTCATCCACAATGTCTTTACCTGTCATCTGGTCCATGAACTTAAACATTGACAACCTGGCCGTTTCGTGGGTCTCTGACTCCACCTTCATTGCCTTCAGTGATTTCTCGATGGATTCCCTAAATTTTCTGGCTGTGACTTTTCCATATCTCTGGTACCGCAGAATATCCAATGCCCTTGGAGTGGGTCTCATATGATCTAGGAAGGACAAGGTGTTTAGACCTTTTTTCAGTTGTTCCAACGCTTCCTTTCGCTTGTCTACCAGGTACCATTTCAAAAGATGACTCGTCATCTTCTCACAATGTTCAATCTACAATATATGATCATGATTATTAGTTTGAGTTGTTTTTAAGCATAGTTTTAACTTCCCATCAGTAGTCAGTTGATGACTCTACATTGAGACAAATTAAGTGCTGCCTCACAGAGACATCACGCAGTAGATAAGTGGCATGATCCCAAGCTAAGTCACATAATCCTGATGCTGAGCCAACCAGTCCTGGATTTACCCTTATATGCCAAGTGCCAAACATAAAGGAGATATACCAGAACCTTTTTTAACAACTCTGGTAAGTTGTAGCCAGGGATCAATCCCACAACCTCCTGGCTACGACTTGACTCGACTATTTGAGTTTACCGTCGCTTTGACAGTATTTCAGTCATATAGCGACGTCCAGCTAATCACAGGTGGAGGAAGAGCCTGAATGCTAGGAGGCATCCAGGTAGAACCACCGACCTACCGCAAGCCAGCTGGAAGGCTTTATCACATGGAAATCCGAATGACCCTGCCGGGATTCGAACCCACGCCGTGAGGGGCTGAGTGAGTGTTAAAGTCAGCGACTTTACCCTCTCGACCACGGGGGCCCCCTCCTGACTACGGGGCAGACACTCTTACCACTATGCCACTAAGACAGTATGGACTTCTCAGGAGTTGAAAACAAAGACTATAACTAGAGGCATCATAGAATGGGAATAACACAGCTTGAGTGCCCACTGACGGGGTATCATTGCTGGTTTTCCATAACTTTGTACTCTTTTTCGTATGTAGTGTCTCTACAATTTTGTGGGTACAAGGCCAATTTTTGGGGTAAAATATCCTCTACAGGGAATAAATGGGCATACTGCATGACACTCATCATATTCACTTTAAAAACATTTTTAGGTTATTGTCTCAAACCTGGGACAACAAAAGTGCAGAGGCACAACTAGGTCCAAATATATGTCTTCTGTGAAAGATTTCAAAGAGATTTATCTATATCTGACAGATGCTGAGCGCAAAACAGTCGTCAAACCGACATTTGATGACGTCACATCATTGCATCGTACAAAAAAAAACAACTTTGATTGCAAAGAAGAGTGTTCCATGGATCATGTGTCACCTGCTGAAGAAAACAAGAGGGCCATAATGGCCCTGGATCGCTCACCTGGTATCATTAGGCTATGTAAAATCAAGTGACCCCTGGGGCAGGGCCAATTTTGACCCCAGGGCCATGATTTGAACAAACTTTGTAGAGGTCTATTAGCCCATGTTACATACCAAATATCTAAACTCCTGGCCTTCTGATTTCTGAGAAGAAGATTTTTCAATTTTTTTTTCCTATATTAGCCTTTGTTTAATCAAGTGACCCTGGGGCAGGGCCAATTTTGACCCCCAGGGTTATGATTTGAACAAACTTGGTATAGATCCACTAGACAATGCTACACACCAAATATCTAAACTCAAGGTCTTGTGGTTTCTGAGAAAAAGTTTTTTCAAGTTTTTTTTCTATATTAGCCTATGTAAAATCAGGTGACCCTATGGCGGGGCCAAATTTGACACCAGAGCCATAAATTGAACAAACTTGGTATGATCTAATAGACAATGCTGCACACCAAATATCTAAACTCCAGGCCTTGTAATTTCTGAGGGGATCACCTAAGGAACATCCTTGCAAAGTTTGATCACTTTCCCATCTGACAGTAGTTTCAGAGAAGTTGATTTTAAAGTAAATTGTTGACGACTGACAACTCACGACGACAGACAACGAACAAAGGCTGGTCCCAAAAGCTCACCTTGGCATTTCATGCCAGGAGAGCTTTAAAGAAAAAGTGTGACACACAGATGACCAAGAAGTAATCTCTATATGTCAACTTTATTTACAGTAGGTGACACAAGAAAAATTCATGAATCTAGACAACTAGCAACCTTTTCTAATCTGAACCTCAAAAAGAAGGAAAAGAGATTAATATTTAAAAGTAACAGTACAAACCCTGGTTGTAGAACAATAAAAAAGAAATGATGATGATGATAATAATGATGATGATGATGATAAAGAAGATTTCACCCAACTTTATTTTCACATGCACTTGTCCTTGTATATAATGTACTTGTCAAAGACCCCTTTGCTGGATATATTAGCAACACTTAAGCTCATGACAATGATAAAATAATACTTGCCAAGATATCCTCAGTCCAATTTGATTTTTGAAGATAATCTTCCTGAACTTCTTTAAAACAGACTTTGAAATCCACCTGTGTAGTACATCTACCCATCTGTTAAAAAAACAACATCAACAATAGTAACTTAGCTTTACCAGTACAATAAACAATCTGTATAGTTTTTATTAACTAGAATTATTACTAAATTTCTCCCATGACTGGATGAGATGTGCCTGGAAAGGACAAGTGTAATTCCTATACAGCTCAAACTCCTGTTAAACTAGAAACTCGTGTGTATGCCTGTATGTGTTTTCAGTTAACCTGTTTCTTACCTATACTGGACAGTGAACAACCTGTAGATTTCCTAACCCCTACTTCACTTCACTATGCTGTACATTTACCCTTGCAACTTTCCTATGCTGTAAATTTACCCCTGCAACTTCCCTATGCTGTACAGTTAATCTTTGCAACATCCCTATGCTATACAGTTAACCTTTGCAACATCCCTATGCTGTACAGTTAACCCTTGCAACTTCCCTATGCTGCACAATTAACCTTTGCACTTTCCCTTGCACTTCCTTATGCTGTACAGTTAACCCTTGCACTTTCCCCATGCTGTACAGTTAACCCTTGCACTTTCCCTATGCTGTACAGTTAACCCCTGCACTTTCCCCATGCTGTACAGTTAACCCTTGCACTTTCCCTATGCTGTACATTTACCCCCTGCAACTTCCCTATGCTGTACATTTACCCCCTTGCAACTTCCCTATGCTGTACCGTTAACCTATGGTATTGTTTGTGATATTGTTTGCGAGCATTTGACCAAGTCATGAATCGGGAAGTGAAGCTTAAATTTTCACAGCTAAAACCTGGAAAGGTGAATGCATTTACACTGTTAAGCTTTATAAAGGACCTACACTGTACGTACCTTGTGTATTAATTTTACCAAATCCATGTCAGACACCAACACTAAGTTCAAATGTTTTTCGTAGTCCCCACCGCAAACATACTGTACTACATACTCTGCCAAGTGTTGAAATTTAGGTCCGCCATGAACTTGGGACAACACTATCGCTTTCCCGAGAGCAAAAAACCATTTTTGCGAGCCTGCCTCACGACTGTCAGATGGAACACAGCACATGCCCCTATCAAGTCCGCTAAACATGTCCGACTCATGTCGCAGTGATTTATCAAATATTCTCTTGAAGAATTTTTTGACATCTGGGCCTAAAATTGAAGAAAATCATAAGTGAAGCAAAATATGGAAAAGGTATAGATTACATAAAAAGGTACATTTTCATTTTATTACAGGCATGAATTAAAATAAATTAAACTGAGTTTGCATGGGTAAAAGTTGGAAAATTAAAAAAAAAAACACTGAAAATCTGATTTAGCAATACGTGTATTCTTATATAGTTTTATGTAGAAAAAGAAGTAATTTGGCAATCAGAGAAATACCTGAAGTTCAGAAAAATTCCTGAAAACTTTTACCCATGAGTTTGTATTCAATACATACAGTGGTCAAATCGGGCTGAGGTCAATACACTCAATCTGAGGGCAATACACAATACACTCAATCTGAGGGCAATACACAATACACTCAATCTGAGGGCAATACACACAATGGTCGCCAATTTACATAGTTGACAAATACAGGTAGGTTAAAACCCTATCTATGGTCACCACACAAAGTCCTTTATACAGACAGAGGGCAATAAACACAGTCTGTGTGAATAAACAGAGCCCTTTATACAGGCAGAGGTCAATCAAGAGTCTGTGGTCAATTAACTTGGTGTGTATTCAATACACAGTCTGTGGTCAATACAGGTATATGTATTCAATACACAGTCTATGGTCAATAAAGACAGATGTCAATACAGGCAGGTTTCAATACAAAAAGTTGTCAATACAGGCAGGTGTCGATACAAGCAGTTTTCAATAGAGGCAGTTGTCAATACAGGTGTCAATACAAGCAGTTATCAATACAGATATGCGTCAATACAGGCAGTTGTCAATACAGGCAGTTGTCAATACAGGCAGGTGTTAATACAAACAGTTGTCAAAACAAACAGTTGTCTATACAGATGTCAATACAAGCAGTTATCAATATAGGTAGGTGTCAATACAGTCAGTTGTCAATACAGGCAGTTGTCAATGCAAGCAGTTGTCAATACATGCAGTTGTCAATGCAGGCAGTTGTCATTACAAACAGTTGTCAATACAGGTGTCAATACAGGTGTCAATACAGGTGTCAATACAAACAGTTATCAATATAGGCAGGTGTCAATACAGGCAGTTGTCAATACAGGCAGTTGTCAATACAGGCAATTGTCAATACAGGCAGTTGTCAATACAGGTGTCAATACACACAGTTATCAATATAGGCAGGTGTCAATACAGGCATTTTCAACACAGGCAATTGTCAATACAGGCAGTTGTCAATGCAGGCAGTTGTCAATACAAACAGTTGTCAATACAGGCAATTGTCAATACAGGCAGTTGTCAATGCAGGTGTCAATATACTCAAAGTGATGCCAATACAAAAAGTTAGTGGACTATTAAACACAGATGTAGGTACTCACCTTTAGAACTTGTTCCCTGTCCCTCATCAATGATGACCCTAAGCCGTGAGCTCGCATCAACTTCCAGAATATACTTAAATGCATCCCTGAGGAATGGTTTTCCTTCTTTTATTGTAACTGATTTTCCATCTTTGGACTCTGATTCCCACTTCATCCTGAACTGATCTACTGCAGCTTTTCCTGCAGAGAAATTAAGTTCAAAGAATTTTATCTAAGAATTACAATATGAAAAGACATAATATATCCTATTAAAAGAAAGGCTTGCCTAGTTTATGATTAGCAGGTCTAACTAAAGCATCTGTTGCATAACCACTGACTGAAATTGTTCAAGTCTTTGCCCCAGAATAATAACCAAGTACCTTGGAATGGATTAAAAGTCAATTTCTGATTGGTTGTTTGTGGATATCTGCCAAATGCAACATGTCCGAAATCTTGTGAGAAAGCTATCACTGAATATTAATGCCCCATCCACAGTGCCTTAACCCAATAATACGCATCCATCCAATTGTCCCCAGATAGACTGACCAATGAAAAGACAAGATATAGGGATTCCTATACACCACTATCCTGTACAGTAGTGGGGGCATAGTTTAAGTTCTGATGAACATTTTTGGAGTACACTCAACAACTTTAATAAGAGGGCCATGATGGCCCTGAATGGCTCACCTGATTATAAATGAGCAACATATGTTGCATTTTTCATATTGACCTACTTTTTGACCCCACATGACCAACTTCAAACTTGTCCAAGATTTTATGGAAACAGACATTCCGACCGAGTTTCATGAAGATTTGGAAAAAATGTGGCCTCTAGAGCAATAACAATGTTTTTCTAAGATTTGGCCTCAGGGACAACTTTTTGACCCCACATGACCCAAATTCGAACATGTTATGGTTTTCAAGGAAAAAAAACATTCAGACCAAGTTTCATGAAGATTGGGCCAAATATGTGGCCTCTAGAGTGTTCACAAGGTTTTTCTAATATTTGACCTGGTGACCTACTTTTTGACCCCACATGACCTAAATTCGAACTTGTCCAAGATTTATGGAGAAAAACATTCTGAGCAAGTTTCATGAAGATTAGCCCAAAAATGTGGCCTCTAGATTGTTTACAAGGTTTTTCTAAGATTTGACCTCTAGACCTACTTTTTGATCCCACATGACCCAATTTCGAACTTGTCCAAGATTTTATGGAGACAAACATTCTAGTCAAGTTTATGAAAATATGGCTAAAAATAGGGCCTCTAGATTGTGAACAAGCTAAATTGTTGACGACGCACGTCGCATACCGGATGAAAGACAAAGGACGATCACAAAAGCTCACCTTGAGCACACAGAGGAGCTAAAAATGCACCAGTCACATTTAGATCATTTTAACAAGAATATGAAACCATTTTCATGATATTTGGAATAATTAATAATCAATTTCACAGACATCATCTGTAGGAATTTCATTTTAATAGATAAGAATTTACGTATTTTACAACACTCATAAAATCACTGGGTAAAAACGATAAGTTCACAAAAGTCAATATCACTTGCATGACCCAGCAAGACATGCTTTGCACCGAAGCCTCTTAGTCATAATGCAAAACCCTCCCCCCGACA
Organism: Solen grandis; assembly: GCA_021229015.1. Classification (NCBI taxonomy): domain Eukaryota; kingdom Metazoa; phylum Mollusca; class Bivalvia; order Adapedonta; family Solenidae; genus Solen; species Solen grandis. The sequence continues at coordinate 42,054,650 of CM037792.1, forward strand.
TCAGGCCCTGTGTTCTCTAAATGAAGACTGTACTTCAGTATGATGTTCATACTCTGACTCAAACTATGCTCAAATAGTTTTAATTTGGGATTTCAGTATGATACTCAAATATGAGCCTGAGATCGTACCTAAAATTTCAACACAAAAACTGTACCTACCATCCAAACTTGGAAGGTCATAGCTCTAGTAAATCTATACAAGAGGACCACGATGGCCCTAAAGACGCTCACCTGAGAAAAACTGCATTCATTGCCTATACAAGTTACTAACTTATAGCATAGTTGTACTGAATACATAATCAATTCCATGATAAAACAGTGCCTGTGGCCAAAATCAGATGTCCAACTTGACTGAGGGAACAGTGAAATCTGGCAATTTTATCAAGTAAAGGGCAATAACTCTTAACTTATAATCTGACATCAGCAATAGTCAAACTTGGCCTAGAGATTATGGCTATTAACATCATCAGAAATTTTGAAAATGTTTGCTTAAGGAGTGCAAATAAAGTTAAATCTGGCAGTTTTTAACATTAGAAGGGACATAACTCCTGACCTAATTTGCCGATATCAGCCAAAATCAAACTTGGCCGAAAGAATATGGCTATAAACATTGTTCTAAAGTTTGAAGATGATTACCTGAGAAATGAAGATGCTATAGTGCAAGCATAATGAAATCTGGCATTTTTAATATTAAAAGGGGCATAACTCCTGGCCTAAAAGGCCAATATCAGCCATAATTGAACTTGGCTGAAAGATTATTGCTATAAACATTGTCATAAACTTTGAAGATGATTTCTTAAGAAATGAAGATGCTAGAGTGCAAACAAAGTAAAATATGGCATTTTTAAATATCAAAAGGGGCATAACTCCTGACCATGGGGCATAACTCCTGACCATAAAGGCCGAATTAACATTGTCATAAAGTTTGAAGATGATTGCTGAAGAAATGAAGATGCTTCAGTGCAAACTAACTAATTGTGGACGATGGACAGACGACGGACAGACGGACAATGTACATTCATCGATCCTAATAGCTCATCCTGAGCACATTTGCTCAGGTGAGCTAATAAAATTAATGGGGTGGGTTAAATTTTGACACCAGGGCCATGATTTGAACAGACTTGGTTGAGGTCCACAGGTAAACATCTTAACTCCAGGCTTTGAGAATTCCGAGATCTTTTGAAGGTTTTCCTATACAAATCTATGTAAAATCAAGTGACCCCTAGGGCGGGACCAATTTTGACCTCAGGGCCATGATTTGATCAAAACTGGTAGATGTTTAATAGGCCATGTTACTCACCCAATATCTAAACTCTAAGCCTTGGGGTTTCTAATAAGAAGATTTTTCTAGTTTTTCACATAAGTGTATGTAAAGTGACCCTAAAGATTGGGTCAATTTCGACACCAGGGCCATGTTTTGAACAAACTTGGAAAAGGTCTAATAGACCATGTTACAAACCAAACAAGGAAACTCCAGCCCTTGTGGTTGCTGAAAAGAAGATCTTTTGAGAGATTTCCTTTACAAGTCTATGTAAAATCAAGTGACTCCTAAAGCTGGGCCAATTTTGATCCCAGGGCCATGATTTAAACAAACTTGGAAGAAGTCCAGAGCTCAATCTATGATTACGACAGAAGCGGCCAGTGGCCCGTGCCAGCTCTGAAAATGGGCCACCTATATTTGTATTAGGTCATACTATTGCTAATGTTTAAAAAAAGCTAGACTTGACAGCAGCAAGTATCATTTCATTTATATTAACAAACTCAGTTGGAATTACGCTTGGGCAATCTATATGGGATACATGGGAAGTTACAACCTCAGGGACGCATGGTTCTGGGTTTGGTTGTTCATTATTTTCATTATTCTTTGATTTTTTTAAGAAATCGGCTATGCGCGTCAGCATATATGCTTGTGTACTGACATTTTGCATTAGTCATTTGTGTAACGTGAGGCAAAGAGCTGACCAATGAAAGTGTACCTAAAAATATTGTAGACTGCTCGGATTTGCAAATCTTTTAAATGTGTAGAGAATTTATAGAAATAACATCGTCGATGCACATAGTTACTGTAAATAAACAAACGGTAAGCGCACTGAATATCTAAGGCGCTTAAGGCAAAAAAGATATGCCACAAGGGCACATGCATATTTTTAAGGGGCCAATCAAATATTGAGCAGGCCTTTGGCGAAAAAACGCAGCCTAGTATAAACTCTGGAAGTCTACTAGGCCATGTTAAACAACAAATATCTAAACTCTAGGCCTTGTGGTTTCTGCCAAGAAAATTTTTCTAGGTTTCACCAAATAATTCTATGTAAAATCAAGTGACCCCTGGGGCGGGGCCAATTTCAACCCCAGGGCCATGATTTGAACAAACTTGGTTAAGGTCTACTAGGCCATGTTATATACCAAATACCTAAACTCCAGGCCTTGTGGTTTCTGACAAGAAGATTTTTCTAGTTTTTCCTTTATAAGTCTGTGTAAAATCAAGTGACCCCTGGCCCTGGACCAATTTTGACCCTAGGGCAATGATTTGAACAAACTTGGTAAAGGTCTACTAGGCCATGTTACGCACCACATATCTAAACTCTAGGCCTTGTGGTTTCTGACAAGTTTCTAGCTTTTCTTATACAAATCTATGTTAATTCAAGTGACCCTTGGGGCGGGGCCGATTTGACCCCAGGGTCATGATTTGAACAAACTTGGTAAAGGTTTAGAAGACAATGCCACACACCAAATATCTAATCTAGCCCCCCTAGGCCTTGCAGTTTCGGAGAAGATTTTTTAAGATTTCACTTTAAAAATCTATTTTTAGCTCCTGTGACCCAGATATGCAACGGACTGAAACAATTTGAACAACTTCGGTAGAGCTTCATGCAAGGAACATCCCAGCCAATTTTCATCAAATTTGGCCGAGTGATTTTGAAGCAGATGTTGTTGAAAGATAATTGTTGAAGCCGGATGAATGCACGAACGCACGCATGAACGACAGACACCAGACAAAAGGCAATCACAATAGCTCACCATGAGCACATTATGTCAAGTGAAGTTTGATGACAGAAGCTTTAATAGAAGTATTGACCAAGGTTAAAGTTTTTCACGTTGATGACACCAGAGTGATGATACCTCGACTTTTTTTTTAATTAAAAATGCTGCTGGGTTATAACAAGAATTTCACTATTTAATGGAGTTTCTGAGGTCAGTTTTTGGATAATTACCTGGCATAGATTTGACGAGCGTCCTCAGGTAGTCTAAAGTTTTCTTTTTATCTGTGAAAAGGAAACAAAATAGACAGTATTTACTATACAACACTTCACATCAAAGATTTAACTCAGAAATTTCCTGACTGGTCCTAGGAGCCAAGTGGTTAAAGCGTCAGCCACTGAATCAGGAGATTGTGGGGTTGATTCCCGACTGCGACATACCAAAATCATAAAACAAGAGGGCCATGATGGCCCTGGGTCGCTCACCTGGTATCATTAGGCTATGTAAAATCAAGTGACCCCTGGGGCAGAGCCAATTTTGACCCCAGGGTCATGATTTGAACAAACTTGGTAGAGGTCTATAAACCCATGTTACATACCAAATATATAAACTCCAGACCTTGTGGTTTTTGAGAAGAAGATTTTTCTAGTTATTTTTTTTTCAATATAAGTCTATGTTAAATCAAGTGATCCCTGGAGCGGGGCCAATTTTGACCCCAGCGTCATGATTTGAACAAACTTGCTAGGAATCGACTAGACAATGCTACACACCAAATATCTAAACTCTATGCTTTGTGGTGTCTGAGAAGAAGATTTTTCAAGTTTTTTTCCTATTAGACTATGTTAAATCAAGTGACCCCTGGGGCGGGGCCAATTTTGACCGCAGGGTTATAATTTAAACAATCTTGGTAGTCATAAGATCAAGCTACATATTAAAAATGAAAAGGCTAGGCCTTGTGGTTTCTGAGAAGAAGATTTTTCAAGTTTTTTCTATATTAGCCTATGTAAAATCAGGTGACCCCTTAGTTGGGCCAAATTTGATCCCAGGGCCATGATTTGAACAAACTTGGTTGTGATCTACAAGACAATGCTGCACACCAAATATCTAAACTCCAGGCCTTGTGGTTTCTGAGGAGAAGATTTTTCAAGTTTTTTTTCCTATATCAGCCTATGTTAAATCAAGTGACCCCTGCGGCGGAGCCAATTTTAACCCCAGGGTCATAATTTGTACAATCTTGGTAGAGAGTCATAAGATCATGCTACATACCAAAAATCAAAAGGCTAGGCCTTGTGGTTTCGGAGAAGAAGATTTTTTAAATTTTCATTTTTAAAATCTATTTATAGCTTCTGTGACCTAGATTTTTGACCAATCAAAATGATTTTAGCAACTTTGGTAAAGGGCTCCATAATAAATATTCCTGTGAAGTTTTATTAAAATGCAGTGAGTATTTTAGAAGGAGTTGTTGTTTAAAGAAATTGTTGACGACGGACGCACAGACGCAGGCACGGACGACGGACAAAAGGCGATCACAAAAGCTCACCATGAGCACGTTGTGCTCAGGTGAGCTACCAAGAGGGCCATGATAGCCCTAAATCGCTCACCTGAATTCAACCGCTAGAGAGAAAATGTTTAAGTAAGGAAAAAAATTGACACTTAATAAATTATATAGTATTTAAGTTTTATTAATTTTAAATTCTGGTGGCCATCTTGGTTGGTGGATCGGATTGATTTAAGCTAATTTTGATCAGAATTACCCAATGATCATTCCTATAGAGTTTCATTAAAATTTGCTTAGCGGTTTAGGAGGAGATTAAAGATTTTTCTATTTTTAGCTCTAGCGGCTATCTTGGTTGGCGGATCGGAACGAGTTTAGCTATGTTTGCTCAGTACTACCTAAGGATCATTCCTGTAAAATTTCAGCAAAAACTGCTCAGCGGTTTTGGAGGAGATGTCGTTTAAAGCAAAAGTTGACGACGCATGACGGACGCCGGACAAAGACTGATCACAATACCTCACTGAAAAATGGTACTGGTATAGCTTGGTGCTCAGCATTTATTAGGGTAGTTCCAGGACTGGATGGCCAGGTGTCAGGATAATGTGATTGGGTGTGGTATCATGCCACATGTCTACAGTATGATACAGCAGTACGTGAGGAAACATATATATGTCTCAAGAAGTCATTGTCTTGAAATGCCTAATGTCAGTGGGAAGTTAAACCCATTCAACAAATAAACAGAAATTCCTTTGCACAAGGGTATTTTCACACAAATAAATACTGTGAGTGCAACTCAAAAGAAAAAATAGAACACTATATTTTAGGGTCCAAGTATAAATACCACACTATATTGTAACACATTATAACTGTGTGAAAATGCACCTCAAGTCAACTAGACAAATAACAAGGTAAAGGTTTGGGATCTAATATTGAACAGCATTACAGTGGCTTTCGTGTTATACTGGAGTGCGTTATAATGGATCTTCCCTGTAAACAAGAGGGCCATGATGGCCCTGGATCGCTCACCTGGTATCATTAGGCTATGTAAAATCAAGTGACCCATGGGGCAGAGCCAGTTTTGACCCCATGGTCATGATTTGAACAAAGTTGGTAAGAATCGACAAGACAATGCTACACACTACCACACTCTACTTGGTAGAGGTCTATTAGCCCATGTTACATACCAAATATATAAACTCCAGACCTTGATGATTTTTCAAGTTTTTTCCAATATAAGTCTATGTAAAATCAAGTGATCCTTGAAGCGGGGACAATTTTCACCCCAGCGTCATGATTTGAACAAACTTGGTAAGAATCGACTAGACAATGCTACACACCAAATATCTAACTCTATGCTTTGTGGTGTCTGAGAAGAAGATTTTTTAAGTTTTTTTCCTATAAGCCTATGTTCAAGTGACCCCTGGGGCGGGGCCAATATTGACCCCCAGGGTCAAAATTTGAACTATCTTGGTAGAGAGTCATAAGATCATGCTACATATTAAAAATCAAAAGACTAGGCCTTGTGGTTTCTTAGAAGAAGATTTTTCAAGTTTATTCTATATTAGCCTATGTAAAATCAGATGACCCTTGGTGAGACCAAATTTGATCCCAGGGCCATGATTTGAACAAACTTGGGTGTGATCTACTAGACAATGCGGCACACCAAATATCTAAACTCGAGGCCTTGTGGTTTCTAAGAAGAAGATTTTTCAAGATTTTTTCCTATATCAGCCTATGTTAAATCAAGTGACCCCTGGGGCGGGGCCAATTTTGACCCCAGGGTCATAATTTGAACAATCTTGGTAGAGAGTCATAAGATCATGCTTCATGCCAAATATTTAAACTCCATGCTTTGTATTTTCTGAGAAGAAGATTTTTTAGTTATTTTTGTATATTAGCATAATATGTTAAATCAAGTAACCCCTGGGGCGGGGCCAATTTTGACCCCAGGGTCATAATTTGAACAATCTTGGTAGAGATTTATAAGATCATGCAACATACCAAAACTCAAAAGGCTAGGCTTAGTGGTTTCGGAGAAGAAGATTTTTTAAATTTTCATTTTTAAAATCTAAGTTTTTCCTATATTAGCCTATATGAAATCAAGTGATCCCTGGGGCGGGGCCAATTTTAACCCCAGGGTTATAATTTGTACAATCTTAGTAGAGAGTCATAAGATCATGCTACATACCACAAATCAAAATGCTAGGCCTTGTGGTTTCAGAGAAGAAGATTTTTTAAATTTTCATTTTTAAAATCTATTTTTATCTCCTGTGACCTACTTGTTCATCCAATCAAAATAATTTGAACAAATTTGATAGAGGTTATAATATGAATGATTCCTGTGAAGTTTGGTCAAAATCCATCCAGTGGTTTAGGAGGAGAATTTGTTTAAAGGAAAAGTTGACGCAAGACGCACGCACGGACGGACGGACGACGGAAAAAAGGCGATCACAAAAGCTCACCATGAGCACGTTGTGCTCAGGTGAGCTAAGAATCCAGGATTAAATAACAAGCATTATATTTGTTTTGATTTATCACTAGTTCTATACAGCTGAACCTGTATTAGCCGCCACCCACCTGTAGCAGTCAACCTGCATTTAGCTGTCAATTTTGATATTACAAAACTAGAAATGTGTTTCAAGTTTAACCTTTCTTTAGTGACCACTTCTGTTAAGTAAACACTTTCTCGTGTTCCCTTGACTGACTGCTTAAGACAGGTAAGACTGTATACATATAACTAAAAATAACAGTAACAAAATGATCATATTTATCCACACTTACTTTTATACAATTTTTTATGAAGTTTTGATCAAATACACGTTTTTCTTAAACTCTAACTCCGCAAGTCAGATATGTCGCCTGACGATGACCTATCTGTTGACAGTAAAGATGCCAATTTGTTACTTTCTTTTCAAGATAGGGTTTTAATGCGCAATGATGTATTGTTGCCATCAAACAGAGAAAGGCTAATAAAGATCAAAATAAATGTAAGGACTATTATAACTTAAACTTATTTAACAAGTAATTATAATGAAATATGATTACTTTGTTGTTGTTTAACCCTTTTCCTGATAGGAACACCAATAAATATGTCGTATGCAAACAGCATAAAACCAAATCAGTCTTGTTATTCACAAGCTGATCAGGTTTTATGCTATTTACTGCTCTTTAGTGCTTTGGAAATTAAGTTTTTAAAAACATCTCATCATGCATCTCATTCTAACACTTCAGGTCATTGCAAGAAACATACATATTAAGTCTCAAGTCATTCAAACTGATGGTGAAAAAGTTATGCTCTGGACAAGAAATTCTAAAAAAAACTATCAAAGGGGAATAACTCAAAAAGCGCAATAGGTAGAGATATGATTCTTCTGCACTGCACTCCACATCATTGCAAGGAACATACATATCAAGTGTCAAGTCATTCAAACTGATGGTGACAAAGTTATGCTCCAGACAAGCAGATGGGGACGCCGCTCCCAACGCCGCTACCGCCGCCACCGACGTCGACAAAAGTAACCCCTATATGTCGCCTGACTAGTCAGGCGACACATAAAGGATGAAATCATCATTACACATCTGTTAGTATAAACGTATTTATTTTACTTCTTACAACTTATACTAATCCCTCAACAGTCCCTGGGTTGGACCAGTACTTTGCACTTGAGGAAGTCATGAAAATCATTCCCCCCAATGGGCTCGAACCCACAACTCGGTATGTTACCACTGAACCACAGCATACTTTGTGAAACTCAGTTTAAAAAAAATATACAAGAATATTCAATGACTTTCTTTGCCTAATTTAAATGAACTGAACAACTGCCGACAAGTTCACTGACACAAGGACAATAAACTGGGGGGAAAAACAGCTATATTGAGTTATGCGATAAATAAAATCTTGCATTCAAGGTCATTGTAAATGTCATAAAAATATTTAATTCATTGGCTAAAATGACATGAGCTCAGCAGCAAGGCCTTTAACCAACATGAATAATATTTTCAGAAAACGATGACCACAAATGTCAAGAGCTTTGATCTTTTTACTAACCTGCAGTAAGTGTACATTTCTCTTCTAGCGGTTTCTTCTCTATTTCAAACCAATTAAGGAGAACATCAAATGCTTTATCAATGTCTGGACTGCCATTAGTGATATCCTCTGTCTTGTCTGCTATTTTTTTGGTGAGGTTTCCATCATTGACAAGTCCCAAAAATAC
>CM037792.1:42063436-42113436 GCA_021229015.1 Solen grandis
GTTCTCGAAAAATACTTTTTAAAACGTAAAGTCCCTGTAATGGTTCCGCCATGTCTTGGACCACTTAACATCTAGCAAGATAACCAAGGTACCCTAATGAAACTTTAGGAAACTTGGTTATCTCCGTGACAGGCCATGAGGTTCGAAATATAGCGGAACCATTACAGGGACACTCTTAAACTTAAACATTATACTCAAATCTACATTGTGATGGCTTTTGCTTAAACTGCTAACATACTTTGCGTCAGTTGGAGGAACACGTTCTTATATCTTGTACTTATCTCTCTCGACAGTTCCTGGGATGAATCAGTACCTTTGCATCTGAGAAGGTCATAGAAATTCCCTGCCCACAGAGGGGTTTAACCCCACAACCTTCAGATTAGCAGTCGTGTTTGTTACCACTGAACCATGGCACCCTACTTATAGATAGAAAATTATATTTGTATTATTTTGGCATGTGTAATGTACATTACAAAATAACATAACAAATAAACATCTTGATCTACACCCAGCCCAATGGACCTATAAGCCACATTGGAATAAATAATAATATCTAAAAACAGGTCAAGCAAATATATACATATAAATCAAATTAATTCATCTTTAAGTTTTTCAAATTATTATGCAGATATGAGTTTTTATGATAACATAAGTGTCGTGGTAATGCAGAAATAAGACTGTTTAACTGTAACAATGTTACAATACACCCTTATTTTGCATATCGAGGGATGAGAGCGAAACTAGGCTAAGTGCATATATTTATATAAGCACTTAGCCTAGTTTCGCTCTTACCCTTCGATATAATAATCTTCTTAATAAACCAGCTTAGGTGATAAATTTAGCAGTCTTTCTGGTATACTTTTGCATTAATAATCTTAACTGGCAAGGTTATCGAATCAAAATCAGCATCTTCACAACAGCCAACTAAATAATTTTTGGTGTTTGTATAAGTATAAAAATTTAGCTTAAAATGAGCTTCATCCTCAACTTCATTACTGTTACGCAAGCGACTTATTCTATTGTCCAGAGCTTCTCCAACGAAACATCCTGTTTCAATACGAATATGAAGAATTCCAATACGAAATTGGCACAGTAATGACCAGTTTATATTTTCTCAAAGTAGGAGACAATATTAGTCTCTTTTGAAAGAGACTTTAAAAGGTCTATATAGTATGCGCGGTTTGCTTACATTCTGACTCTAACTTGGCCATTTCTTACCGAAAGAATCTCTTATAAGATCACTTGCACTTGATAAATCAATGAGCAATTATGAATTAAACATATGATTTAGATTTAAATCACACAGAATAAATTTTAACTTCACTAAACCAGTTTTTATCATAATTACACAAAAATACTTGTTTTTGTTAATCTGTTATCACCCGTCAACAGGAGTGTTTTACAAAATCGTAGAATTGCTCATTTCTGTTTGTGCAAATATATGGACTCAAACAATGACATACATGTACATTGTTTTGGAAATATTTCAAACCTCAGGTTGAGGCAATGTATTTAAGAATAGGCGAAACACAACTTTTAAAAAGGGTTTTTTATATGCTAAAGCCAATATCTTTTATATTATTGACTTTATTTATTAAAGCACCAAATGCACGCAGTGAAATACCAATGGTTAAGCAGTATTTCTTGAAAGATGTCATCTGAGTTAGGCGCAAGCAATTGCAAAATATGTTGGTGTATGCGAATTTAAAGAGTAAAATACATTTAAAATGGTGAATTTTGAGATTTGCTTCCTTTTTGTAAGAACGTTGGAAAGGTACGTTTTGATTTAGTTAACATTATCATATATATTTGAATGATATACACTTAAGTAACTACCAGTTTTAAGATATTTGATTAAGTTTAATATGATTCGTATATGGAATATGCAATTATAGGATGACGGTTTACTTATAATTTCTTTGTCAATGACCGACGGCGATTTTCTGATCGTAGCAAAAAGACGTAAATTGATAATAAAATAACAGTAACATTTTACATTAGGCTATAGAAATTGTTCCAATTGTTTGATAAAAGTAAATAAAGTTTGCTATCTAATAAAGAATATCATATTTTACTATAATATTTGGTGAGCGCCAAGGGGTGTATTTCAATACCTCAATACCGTTTTAATGACTTTGTTATTCAGTTACCAGGGATCGAACCAACGACCTCTTGATTACGGAGCGGGCGCTCTAACCAATCAACCACTGGGGCCAGTTAAATCAGAAGCGTTATTTAATGAACGACCGCGGAGGTTTTGACGGTTCTCGAACCTGGGACATTCATGTAATATAACGACATCGGTATATATATCGCGACATTTCAACATCGGAATCGGTCAAGTCAGTGGTATGCTACTGCGTCCATAAACAATTACTGTTTATGTCCTTTCCCTCAAATAACATTTCATGTGGACTGCACATATTCTCAGACGAAAAGACCAAAAAAAAACGTACATTTCAGAGAAATCTTTTCACATTAAATTTTACCGTCTTCAATTTGAAGTACATTGATTACGAAAATATATCGTCAAAGTCTGAGAGACTTAATTCCCCAATTGAATCAAATTCCTTAAGTGTTTTTCTGTTTCCTGAACGTTAACTCCCTGTACGACAATGAAGGAGCAGGAACAGAACCATGGCTACTTCTGAGCAGTTTTGCATGTCTCTGAAGCCAAGTTTGATGCTTTAGATAACTCAAACGAATTTTATCGTACCCGGGAATCGCTTGCTGTTCGGATCCGAAAAGTTTCATTAACCCCCGTGGGTTGTCCTAACGAGATAAACTGACGAGCGATTGCTTTTCATCAAGCATATACATCTTTAAGGAACTTCAACAGAGCGAGTATTACTTCACGTCACGCAATAATTATCTGTTCATCAGAAGAGTGGGCCGTATAAGAACTGATTCATTGGAAACAAAACAGAATTTTCCTATAAATATTTTCTTTTCGAACGTTGTGTTCTTAAATTGTACTGAGCTCAGAATCTGAAGCGTTCCTTATTTTGAAGTTTAAGTAATATTTTATTGATTTAAATTGGAGTTTCGTAAAATATTTATTTATTTATTTATTTAGCTGGAGGAAGAGTTTCTGGCGATGTTAACGTTCTCATATATTTCTCATAAATGTTGCAGTTTCTCTTCACACACAGACATAAATGAAAGATTTATCACAGAGTAGAAATCCTTGGTGCGCGCGCGCATGCGTGTGTTTGTGTGTGTGTGTGTGTGAGAGAGAGAGAGAGAGAGAGAGAATGTTAATTTTTGTTCGTGGGATATGAGAGAGAGAGAATGTTAATTTTTGTTCGTGGGATAGTGAGAGAGAGAGAATGCTAGTGTGTGTGTGTGTGTGGAGAGAGAGAGAGAGAGAGAGAGAGAGAGAGAGGGGGGGGGGGGTGAAAGAACGCTAGTGTGTTTGAGAGAGAATATTAGTGAGATTGTGTAAGAGATATGAGGGACAGTTGCACGCCACATCTAAAGTAAACCTTTTTGCTCACTATTATCCTTAATGAATCGATTATTATCAAAACCTTTCGTATATCAATATTTTATTCAACATAGAAATGAGGTATGTGTTTGTATTAATCGAGAAATATAAAATATTTTCATTTTCTTTAAAAAAAATAAATAGAATCATTTATTGCAATACAAATCATATTTCAGAATTCTTTTTTTCCTGTAGTGCAGTGCTTACCTGTAGGCTTACATTTTTCTTATAAACATGAAAACGTGTGTAAAAATCAAACAATCGCTAATCAATACGTAAACAAGCGAGAACAAATATATATACACTAACGAATTTATTACATGACCGTGTAGTATGCCCGGCATATTTCACTCTGGTTCGACTACTCGTGAAAATATTTTCTATCATCACGCATGAAAGAATTTTCGTTCTTCTCGTAGAAAAAAATAACAACTATCCTTCATAGCATTGCTATCTATCATAAATATACCTTTATTTAATGCTTTTCGGTGATAATAGAAATTTAAATAAATTCTTAAAGAAATGTTAATTGACGACATTAATGATTTCATATATAATAAATATTTTATTATTAATGGTAGTATATTAATTATATTATATGCTATAAATCTTTGCTATAATTAATGTAGTAGTAAACTATATATCACTAGGAAAAATAATGGTGTAATATCTATATGTTTTTATAACAATTTATAGTATGATAGCGTTATATGCTATTTATATTTTCATCCTAGTGAAATATGCTATATATATTTTCATCCTATAGGTAATATGCTATATATTTTCATGCTAGTGAAATATGCTATATATATTTTCATGCTAGTGAAATATGCTATATATATTTTCATGCTAGTGAAATATGCTATATATATTTTTTCATCCTATAGGTTATATGCTATATATTTTCATGCTAGTGAAATATGCTATATATATTTTCATCCTAAGCAAAAATGTAATATGATACATATTTTCCTTCTAAGCAATAGTGTGATATGCTATATATTTTTATGATAATAAATATATATATTTTTAAATTAATGGTGTAAAATATTCTACATATATCTTTTACAATTAATGATGCATATGCATCATAATTTGTAAAATATATAAATCAACTAGTAAATTTTGTTTAATTATTATTATTATTAATGATGTAAATTTTTTTATAAAATTGATTTGATAATGTAATATCCTATATATGTTAATTAAAATCAATAATGTAATGCGATATATATCTTTATTGTATCAATACATTTCGGTTATTATTTCAAGAATAACATTACATTGTGTCATTGTGTATCATACATATACCAGTATTATTCAATACTCACGGACTTAAAAAACGGACCCCTTTGGAAAAATGTCGAATGTTGTATTTAATGTTATCAAAAGATTTTATTTAGAATTGCGATGATCCATATTTCAGTAAAAGACTAGTGCATGTTTTATGCCCTACTTATCAGTAAGATTACCGATTTTCCTGAAAAAAAGAAAAAAAGGTGACGTGAAATACCGAGGCTTACATATGAGGCGTCTTTAAAGTCCTCGAGTATAGCAATGTAATGTTTTTTTTTATATATAATATTACTTTAGAAAGTCTGCACAAACTTCTCTTTATTTAAGAATTTAAATTACACACACACACACACACACACACACGTAACATATTATAAAATGATTAATTTTCGTTGAAGACTAATTTTCTATTTCCTGGATAGGTTTTCCTTCGAATATTAATTCCACGTAAATTAAAAAGACAATTTAATTAACCTAACAGTTTCATGAAAAGGGATCTATGATATGTGTACATTTATCGACGAAGTGGCTCTTAAAACGGATTGGTATTATTCCAACTTACTCATATGTGAGAACACATACCGTATTTTTAGTGCATTTTTGTATTATGTGCATATGCTACTGTATGTATTCATTTACACAAACAAACATATAATAACATATATCACAATAAAGAAGTAATGAATATCTTTCAAATCATAAATTGGTATATATACTATATATATATATATATATATATATATATATGCAAAATATGTTAACAAAATATAAACGGTCATTACTGTGTCAATTTCGTTTTGGAATTCTTCATATTCGTATTGAAACAGGACGTTTTGTTGGAAAAGCTCTGAACAATAGAATAAGTCGCTTGTGTAACAGTAATGAAGTTGAGGATGAAGTTCATTTTAAAAAATTATTAAGTTGGTTTTAATCAGGTAAGATCAGATTAAAATTTATTACCCAAGTTTATTTATAAAGAAGATTATTATACACATAATACGGGTGTATTATTAACATTGTTACAGTTTAACAGTTCTATTGCTGCATTACAATTGCTCTTATATTATCATTAAAACTGAGATAAACATATATAACTCAAGAAAATAAATAAAAATTTAAAATTATTGGGCATGGTTTTATACAGTTGTGCAATATACTTATCTTCCCAAGTAATTAGAAATTCTGAAATCGAATTTTACGAATAAGTTCCAGAATCTAATATTTTTGTGCGATTTTAAATCTCTTAGATAAATGTAGACATTTACCAAATTGCTTAATAGTATTTACTTGTTTCTTATCTTATGTATGAAATATGAATATTTGTTTTTCTTAAAGCCATAGTACTTCATCCCATTAGGAAAACAACTATAGATGAATTTTGTATTTGTATCATTACACGTTTTGGTGTACATGTATTTATATACATGTATGCTTTTGTAAATATCCAATGCCGATTTTGTTATTTGTAAATTTAACGAATCGACAAAGAAAAACAATATTCCTTTACAAATATCAAAACTATTTAAAAAAAAGTATTTATTCGAATTATATATTTATTGCTCTTATTTCAAAAAAAAGCCACTTATGGGACTAAAAAAAAAAGAGAAAACTTCAATTTTTGAAAGAAAATCAAATCAAAAGTTTTTGCTAATATTTCACGGAACTTCGCAAATGCAACACCAGCTGAAATTGGGTATCACGCAAAAGCGATATATTTATGGTAGGTTTTGTTGTTTTTCGAACTATCCAGGTTTTTTTTTTTTACATCCATTATTTTAGCTATTGCTATAATATTTAATCAAATCAATGCATGATAATGCATTTGGTAACATCTCGTTGTGTTATTTTATCAACAATTTAATTTTTTAAAGTTTTGGCGATTGTGATATCACTAAATTGAATAAATGCATTAGCTGGAAAAGGATTCATAGACTGAGTTATATTAAATGCTGCCATACCCGATTATGTAACTCTACCAACAATCCAGTTTCTCGTATGAATGGTAATATTGTTACATAACTTTCAACTCACTTGATGCATGAGCTGTTTAAAAAAAAAAAAAAAAAAAAAAAAAAAATGGCGGACGCTGCATTGTTAAGTTATGACTGAGACATCTTTAAAGAAAAATTCTGTATTGTCTTAGCATTCCATCCTAACCGCATTCGGTCACGTGACCTGCCTAGCTAAAGGACGGCCACCAAAAATCTGTGTATCACATGGATCTCTGACGGCGAAGAATTGCTCATATAGTTTAATCATGGCTGACATCAAAACAATTATGGCGGTACCTTCGTGACGACTTCGCATCAGTTACACTGGAGACACCATAATTAATCTTTATTTTCTCTTCATCATCTTTTAAACTTAATTGTTCTGTTAAACAGTCGTGCTTTCCGCTGGAAGAAGACTTCGTAAATGCTGAAGAGCTTCCCCGGCCAATGCTTGTTGATAGAAAAAAATAGCGTCTGCATGTCACGCAATGGCGGCCATTTTTACGACATGCCCCGATGTGCGACGTAATGGACGTCTTTTGACAGGGAACAGCAAAGGTCTTCTGGCATCTGGCGTTGGAAGACATCCCCCTTTACTTGTGTCTCAATTCATAGAAGAGAGGTCATATAAGTCAATGATGTTTCTTTTAGTTTTCTTTCTCGCAGTTGAGAGAACATATAATGATTGCAACATGACTTTTATTTAGAAGACATGTATGAGACTATTTCCAATGCATTGAACAGAAAGAAAGTTAGAAATGGATATTAATTTATAATTAATAATCAAAGGAATTCTTTTAGAAACAAGCCGTTGGCAGTTGCTTTAAATTTATACCGGAGATATTGCACGAATAGTATTTACATTTATGCGTTTTTGAAGATGTGATTGAAAGAAATGCTGGTTTCATAAGCGACCCGCTGGAAAAGTACAGCTTTTTGTATTATAATATTGTTGCATACGTAAGTTGCTTATAAACGTGAAATATGTAATAGCATTCACGGTAATCAATAAATTATTTATACACCATGCGATATACGCCCGGCCGAATGGGCTTGTAAACCACCTAAGTACATGTATAGTCATATTGAGACTACATTCACACTTATTATATAGACAGTATGATTATATTATATCGGATTGTGTGTGTGTGTGTGTGTGTAACCAATTTATATTATGTACTTTATTTTTACAGCTTTAATCATGACTATGGAAAATAGTATATTAAAAAGTCATTACACAGTTATATTGTATTACGTTATATTGTTTCTATGTTATATACTTTATTCTGACAGCTAAAATAAAATGGAAAATTATATACGGGCCTCCAATAAACAGATAAAAACACGGTATATACAGTACTATTTATATGGAAATTTCAGTCATAAATAAGCAGTCCCATGCGCGCGTACATGCATGCGTGCACGCGAACACTTTACTTTAAGACCTACATACATATAATTTTGTAACTACTGCCATAAACAAACACTAAACAACTTTATAACTTTACGTAAAGACGTTGGGACATCAGCACGATCTCCAGATGCCCCCATACCAGTCGAAAAACACGGCGTTGTCCAAAAGGTAGATCCTTATTTAGTTTATGAATACGATTCTATCTGGTATGTAAAAGAACATAAAAAATATGTAACGTACTTTGCTTGGGCATTATCTAGATGTATGAACGCTTGATGGATTTTCAGATCTACATCAGCCAAGCGGTTTCTGTTATCAAACAACCACAATTGTCAGACGCTGTTTGTTAAATGAAAGATGTATGCCATCATATATGGGTCTGCTGTCGGTGGTAAGTTTTAAGGAGCCCGTATATTGTCATTCCCACCGTAAGTAAGTGGATTTGTTAGAAGTGGTCGGACAAACTGTTGTCTGACACGCACGCTATATAGAACAGCCTTTGCATGGGGTTAGTCATAGACCTTTTTCCACATTCTTTGTGACTAGGTTCAGATATAAAGTATGATTAAGTAATATATTACGCATTATATATGCTAGATTCATTTTTATGTTAATAATAATGTAAGCATACTTATAAAAGAATAAAATTAAAAAATAATTTTAAGTAGATAAAAAGCAATAGTAAATTAATAATAGATTCAACAGTCATAGAATTTTTTTTTTTTTTAATGTAATAAAATGGCTTCATAGCAAAACATAACATAGCAAATCATCACATACCATCAAATATTAACATTAAACCAAAAAAAATTAACACATGAGCATAACTTATCATACCATAATATTGTGTAAGAGAGTATAACATACATATTACGGTATCCTGCAGAAACTATGAAGATATTAAGCTCATTTATTGCATACACACTGATTATTTGCGCCCCGGTAGGAAAAAAACAACAATAACAAAAGAACTACTTTTAGATGCTAAACGATGCCTTCTTACCGGTTATTCTTTATATTACCGTATAAAAAATACATAAAAAATGAATAAATCAAACAATTGATTTCGCACGTGTTATTTCGCTACTTTTAATTATGCAATCGCAGTATTTTGTTAAGCCTTTGCTTATTGTATAACTTAACATACCACAAATTGATACTAGTATTTATTTTGATATACAATTTGCTTCAACAACTGGACTGAATCAGAAAAAGCTCAATAAACATTTTCATTATTTTGTTTCATGTACAATTTATTTCATTATACGTAATTCAGACTCTATTTGAGTCTTGAATCCTGTGAAATTGACTCTTAAATTAATAATGATTTTTAATTATTGTTCATCATATTCTATATAAAAATTGCTAATCTCTTGTGAAAGATATAGTTAAACTGAATAAATATATACTTTTAAAACAAGTATACTCCTTACTCCTTCAGTACAATTAGAAAATGTGTAATGAAATATGTACATATAAAATGTCCAGGCACAAGACGTAATTGTAATAAAGAACAGAATATAAATACATGTAGATGTTTTATTTGCAGATCCATTAAGCCTATAAGTCCACGAGGTACAATGTTTTTTTTTTATAGCATGTCGCATGACAAGTACACATTTCACACGAATATATGATACATATACAAATTTTCACAAGTATATATATTACATATTACACAAGTACATATACATATTATAAACACAATTTAAACAGGCAAAGCAAACAAGATGAATATACAGAAAATATACAATATTCTTTCTATGAAACAAAATAATACATGTACGTTATGAATAGAGAGAGAAAAATGAAGAAGATCAACGGAGAAGGTATAATTACACATTTCAGTCAACTATTTTTACTTATATTAAGAAAAATAGATCTTCAATTTTCTTTAAACTTTGTAAAAAAAAAAGAAAAAAAAGAAGAAAAAGATAAGTTGTTTGTTTCCACTAATAAGAAAAAAGTATGATCGGTACGTCTGCAAAACATTTTTTTTTCTGTTTTCAACCTATTTCCTATTTTTCTTATTTTTTACAGGATGTGACGAAAACAACAACAACAAAAAAAAAACGCGTTTTGCAAACGTGATAACCTGAATGCTAGAAAAAACGTTTTGAATCGGTACAAAAAGACTAAGTTGGTCGGGTTAGTGGAAACAAGTAACTTAATTGGTCGGGTAAGTGGAAATAAGTAACTTAATTGGTCGGGTTAGTGGAAACAAGTTACTTTTTTATTACGTCTAAGTATGTGACTATTACTGACGAAAACTAAATGTTATGAGACCCGTCCTGCAGTTTTTGTTTACTAGTAAGCTGTTTAAATGATTCATGGACTATATACATAAACATGATCCCTAAATGAATGAATTATGTATCAATATTCAGAAACCATATGTTTTTTTTTTCTTATTAATTTAAATTGAAACAAATGTTACTCATTTTTGAAAGGCGAACATTAAAATCTAATGAAATCTTTTCGTCAAAAGAATTAAACTTAATTGTAAATTTTAGGTTTCATTATACCTTGGAACCAGTGTCACTCCAATATCTTTTCATGACTTTAAATTTAATAATGCACGAAATCTAATTAGGATAAAACCTTTTTCCTCGTAGAAAGAAAAGATACTTTTATAGAATGTCGGCAGTTAGATGTGTTTGCAAATTCAGTATTTTTTTTTTTACAGTAAAACGCACTTTATAAAATCAGTCTAAAACCTAGCTGAAACACCTCATTTACAGTGGGAAAAACATAGCATTCAGCTAACAATTTACTCAAAGGAAAAGATAACGTAATATTTTTCCCCCATATTTTATAAGTATATATACACGAAATTTCCACGAACAATAATGAATTTCAAGATACTGTGTCGTTCAAAACTGACCACGGCTATCGCGAGAAAAGCTAAACATTTTGCACCAGTGGCCAGCGCCAAATGTCCCCACATAACACCCGTATATCTCTGGGAGGAATTTGATACATATCGAATATTGTTTCCTCGTTTCATACTAAGATATTTGCCATGATTGATGCTGACAGCAGCTCAAGGCGACGATCATGTCACGGGGCTTACAATCCGATCACGGAACGTGCAGTTAGCCCCGCCCCATGTGGCGAGAACATGGTCACGTGATGGTCCTGCACACAGGCTTGAGGTCTGGTATTGGATCATCGATTGGTCTATCTATACATTTCCAATGGAGCTGTCTGCTACAAATGGAAGTTCTTGGCAGTATTACTTTTCACTTGGAATAAAATTTGCCGGACAGATTCCTTAGTTGGAAAAGATTCAAGGTAAGCCCTTACATTACTAGTGTAATGACTAGAGATTCTTTTGTTTCAAATCTTTCTTTGATATATAAATACATAAAATTTATCTTCATATTCTTCTGAAAAAATATGGCATAGTTTTGTTGAAAAGGTTTGATATATATTCTGTTTTAAGAAAAATGCTATAAAAGAATATAAAACAAAGGCAAACAGAGTTTCCGGTAATAATAACTTTTAAAGATTTTCTTTTGCGATATTTTTTTTTACCTTAAAAACATTAATTTCAATTAACTAATCAGCTATCATTTCGAAAACTTGCACTGTCTTCATTATAAAAGGTCTCAATGTTATAACACCTCAATGACTAGCTTTAATACTACATTATACGGGCCAGGAATTTTAACTCTTGAAATAACTTTTTTTCTCTTTTCTTCATTACAGGATCAACTTTCGGAAACCAGAGAACGCAGTTAGGATGTTGAAGCCTGGGGGTTTGGACGCGCTTAGTGGTCCGTCTGTTGGTCATAGACTATGGCACGTTGTACAGAGAAACTGCTACGGTGATTCCACCCCGTCCAGATTCTTTCATGGCATGAGTTTTATCTTAAATGACCGCGAGGCAGCTTGCCATTTTCCCCGTAAGGAGGTCATGCCAGAGACTCGGGATTTTAGGACAATGTTTCCATTCCGCGGCATGCCAGCGTACGACAGTATGCACCAAGAAATGATTGAACCAAATGACGATAAAAGATATCAATTTGTTGACAACTGTAATAACTGTGATGAAGTTTGTCAGGGTTCTCCTACAAATGTCTCAGTCGATTCAGACAATCCAACACAGTCCTATGCCGTTGGTGCGAACATTGTGGATACGTCACAAGTTGTTTCTTCGCTTCAGGACAATAAGAAATCATTCCTTTGTCCACAATGCAAATATACAACAGATCGAAAGAATAACTTAAAAAGACACATCATTACGATGCATTTTGATTGCGATCGGAAACTCGAGTGTTGTGGAACGGCATTTAGATCAAAGGCCAAACTACGGGAACATGTGACATTGTTTCATAAGAATGGCTACAGATGTTTAACCTGTGGCCGAGTGTTCTGCAGGAAAGCATTGCTTAGAAGGCACATGACCGTACATAGTGGAAAGAAAGACTTTCACTGCAATCTTTGTAATTATGCTACAAGTCACAAGAGTAATTTGGAGAGACACCAGAAAGTTCACACAAAAACCACGGGGGCAATCGCTTTGCACTGTATGAGAAGATTCCCCTTGAAAGTCACTCATAGATACCGAGCAAGCTTTCAAGAACGTAAAAGCATCATATGCAAGTCCATGTACCATCGGCTAAACGAAAAAAGATTTCAAAGTTTGATTCAGAATAATGATCAATATGTTAATTCAGACGATGCTCATAAAGTTTTCCACGGACCTCAACATCTGCATTTTCAAGGTGAGAATGAACATGAGAAAGTTGAAAACGAAGAAGTAAATATCAAGCACACAGATGAATGTCCTGAGGAGAAGAGTGGTGTGGCTAGAAGTTGTGACAGTGGGTATTCTCATGTAGGTTATGAATTAGGTCAGTTGGTGGAAAATGAAATCAAGTTGGACACTGAATACATTGAGCAACCATTGACATCGGACAGGAACCAGGAATTTTCGTGTTATGGTCCTTG
The DNA here is from genome assembly GCA_021229015.1 of Solen grandis. Taxonomy (NCBI): domain Eukaryota; kingdom Metazoa; phylum Mollusca; class Bivalvia; order Adapedonta; family Solenidae; genus Solen; species Solen grandis. The sequence continues at coordinate 42,076,581 of CM037792.1, forward strand.
CAAAGAGTTTGATTTAAACAACAAGACCGACCTAGCTGAATTATTCCTCGCGAATACTTCGGACCAAATCAGTTCTGATCACTTTCTTATTAATGACAAGAAAATTGCGCTGTGTAAAGAAAACAAAAAACAAGAGGAAGACATCGATAAAGAGAATCGCATTGAAGACTCTGTAGAAACCATTTCAAGTGATTCTGGCACAAAGAAGAAACCGGTATTAAAACGGCTTTGCAGCCGGCCTTATCGCTGCCCGGCCTGCAGTCAAAGGTTTGAAACCCAAGTGGGCTGCATGGAGCACTCGTGTGAACAGGCGGAGAAACTGAAGATGTCAAAAAAGAACACATTGTCGCTCGTGGCAATGATATGTAAGAGCGACAATCAGAGGCAGTACTAGTGTCTAGTTTTAACTCAGATGCGATGGCTTTAGTTATATCTACAACAAATTTAATTAAATCAATAAGGTTTTATCTTGTTGGTATATCTAAATATTTTTTAAAATGTAGAAAATAGAATGTGTTTTTTTTCCACGAGGAACATTTAAGTATATATAGATAAGGATTTTCTATTTATTATATATATCATTTATAATGGACGTGTATGCTCAATATATGTATATATTCAATGGCGCTTTATCTTAAATGAAAATCCTCAGGACCTTGATATATCTGATGTTTGACATATGCGTATATCGAAGATATAAAAAACAAAACAAAAAAAGCAAAACTAATTTTGTCTCTGATTTAATTTATAATGAACACGACTACGATTTCTTTTATGTTCATTGTGTCTTTTTTCTCTATCTCTGACTGAAGAAAAAATGTAAACGTTCAAAATCTACTAGACAACCGAAAACCAGTACGGGATATGAACGTTGCATTGATAATTTAAATAGAATTGAATTATACCAGTACGGTATATGAACGTTGCATTGATAATTTAAATAAAATTGAATTATAACGTTGTAAATCAAAACATTTCTATGTATCCATACGTAACAATAAGTGAATATTACATGTGTATCATTCGAACAGTATAACTCGTCCAGGCATTGTTTATTTCCTCGACATGTATTTAGTAATAAATTCAGTTTTTCAAAATGCCTCGAGTTGAATATTTGGTAATATATTGCTCTAAAAACGTGCCATAATTAATTATATGTATTTCAAAGCCCTTGTTTTATCCTTGATATGCATGAAAGGGTAAATTATTTATCAAATCTGGGACGGGTTTCGATTTCCTGATTAGAGTTAAAAAATTTAAAACCCTGTTCATCAGGTAAATCTGCCCCATGACACTGATTTCACGAGCACGACATCACGTTTGATATGCACGAATTATTTATGCATTGAAGTGTGGTCGCTCGAGAATGGTTTAAATTATTTGAGCAGAATCAACCGTTTACACCATGCAGTGTGTGAAATTAAAAAAAAAAGAAAGAAAAAAAAATATATCTATTATTTCTTATTTATGAGACTCTTGTACTCTGAGTACATTCACATAAACCTTTTTAGTTAATTGAAAATTCCTGAAATATTATATAGAGAGGATATCTGATCGTTTTCGTGAACCAATCACTCGTGGCTACGCCATTCGTGAGAATAAAAGTTTTTAAAAAATTCACTCGATGAAATAAAATTGCATCTGCCACAAAAAAAGTGAACAGATTTTCTTTTTAGTTAATGTTGGAAAGCGTGAAATTATATTTTCATAAGTTTAACTGTACAATTATCAAATACAATTTTCATTTAAATAGCAGTTATCCACTAAAAACATAAAATGTAATTTGAATAAAATCATAACATAGAATAACGGAACTAATTGACCGCGGGGTTCCGACGATGGAGGAAAGTATATCACTCTTCGGCTCTCGAGCTATTGGAATTTTACTGTAAGAAGATATATTTTAGAAATATTTAAATTTATGATAACGAGGTTTAAATGTACTGTTATACGTGCACATGTTTCGTTATTTATTTTAACCTTTTTCCTCATATAGACACGTTTTTACCCTTTGGCTAGCCGAGCAAACCCAGATCAGACAGATCCTGGAATAGGCGATCTGATTAGGGACTCCTCTATTTGCTCATTAATATTCATCAAGTCACGTATTTGTACATGCATATTCATGAGGCAAAGGATTAATACGGCTAATGCTATACATATAAATACTTTATGATAGTCTAGACTACTGGTAATATATATACTCTCTGTATAACCATTAACTGCTGACACGAATTATACTTTATTGTTAATAATCTGACGTAGTTTTGTTTTCTTTATCATTTTCATGTTGATAAATGAAATATAAATAAAGACAATAAAGTTAAAAACAACATTTGTTGCTCTTTATTTTAAGTAGCGTCAATGAAACAGATTTTACTATTGGTGTATTCATGTATTTTTTTTCAACATAACTTCCCCAAAACATGCTATTTAACAAAAAAAATCAGCATGTTAGTCAAATTTCAACATTTTAGTCATATTTCAACATGTAAGTCTAGTTTCAACGAAATTCAACATGTTAGTCAAATTTCAACGAAATTCAACATGCTAGCCATAGTTCAGTATGTTTGTCAAATTTCAAAATGTTCGTCAAATTTCAGCAAATTTCAACATGTTAGTCAATAACAAAAAAAATCAAACTAAAAAAAACAAAAAAAAACAAGTGTGTTGGTCATAAATAAATAAGAATGTTAGTCAAAAAATATTCCCGGCGTCGTAAAAAATGGTACTGGTATAGCTCCCTTGCTTGGCGCTCAGCATATAAGGGTAATTCCAGGACTGGTTGGCCCGGTGTCAGGATAATTGTGACTGGGTGTGATATCATATCACATGTCCACGGCGTGATACTGCAGTGTGGCAGCACTATGTCTGTATCAAGTAGACATCGTCTCCAACTGACTGATATACTGTCGCTGGGACGTTAAACCCAACAATCAAACAGCAAAATATTCCGCCGAAGAGCCACATCGGATTGGGACTAACTAATTTCAGACAGCCCCAGTGTAATTCCTTTAAAATCCACATTATATCGAATTATATATGAAATGTAAATGATGTTTTTTTGTGAAAATGCACCGTAGGCCAATTTGATAAATTAGAAAATAAGAATTTTGGGAACCAGTGCTGGGTCGCGTTAAATCGGTTTTGTATTATTATGGAGCGCGTTATAACAGATTCACAGTGTATTCCACGGCTTAAATCTGTCCATTTTTCCTAATATCCCCCTCCCTTACGTCGATAAGGAAACATTGTTGAAAATTTACTGTCCAATTAGAGAACACCATGTGGCTGTGCATGCTGTACTTGGTCTGCACTGGACACAAAGGTAGACACAGGTGTCAACAGCATTGTAAGGGTTAGTTAGCTTATGTACCCTTCATTTCCACTGAGTTTGGATAACTTTCGTCAGGTCAGTGTCATTATCACTATTTCCGACGACAGTTACATGACACGCGTTAGTTTAAATTAATTGATTAATTAATTAATTAATTAAATAAATAAAACTATTTATTTATTTACTTAACGTCGAATGGAAAATAGGTCATTACAACTTATACTAATCCCTCTCAACGGTTGCTGGAATGGACCAGTAATTTGCACCTGGGAAGGCCATGAAAAAACCTGCCACCAACGGGGTTCAAACCCACAACCTTCGGATCCGCAGTCATACATTACCTCTGGGCCATGGCGCACATACGACTAGCGCCGCCATTATTCTTTTCGCCATTTATTTTTTCCCTAAATCGCACAAATTACCAATATTGTTTTCCACCACTTGACACGGCAAATATCGATATCCTATCAAATATTCGACATTTCAATGTAATTACGCAATGCATGCTGGTAAATATTGATATAAATAAACATTTAACCATGATTTGTTTCATTACAGCTTCCCTTTGCTCATAGCCACATATCATTGAGCACTGTATGATTTAAGCTCTCCCCGGGGAAGTTGAAACTCAATTTCTATTATCACTTATGAATGGCGTCTATCTCAGCGTCATGCAACACCAGTAAAAAGCATCACCATCGACTTCAGTTGCTCACAGACCGGTCTGTTTAATCACTATAAAATGAGCGAAATCTATTTAATTTAATTGGCTTAATATGAAGTGTGAAATTGTTTAGGGACTGTGTTCACTCTTTGGAATAAATGAACTTGACTGAAGCTGATTTTTTGTGACTTCTGATTGTGCGCACAGACTTTTTTTTTAAAGACAATATCAATAATACAAATCTTTTATAAGGAGATATGAGAGATGAACCGTGACACAATCATAACACACTTGTTCTTTTCTATTACTCTACCATATGCAATTTCTTGTGGAAACAATAATGAATATTTTCGCTGCGATGATAAAGACACAAACCGGCACCCCCTTTCCCATCTCCTGAAATCAATAGTTAATTTACCCTCACACCGCCCCAATATCTTGTGGAAACAACACAGTTTCCTTTGTTAACGTTAAGGATATAAGTTCTTGTTGGAACGAGAAAGATTTTGAACTACTGTAAAGTAGCTATTTTAAGAAACGAGAAAGTATCTTGTGCTGTAGAGAGTTCCATGGTCTGTTTAGATAAAGAATTAGACATTATTAAGTCAACCAAGAAATGAATCTAAATAGTTCGTGCAGTGTAATAAAACATCCGGCACTCGTTGTTTTGGTCATATAAAATTGATCATTATAGTTTTCCACTTGTTGCTGAGTTTGAACCACGTCGTGGGCTCTATTAGTGTAAGGTATTCCAGATAGCAATTAATTAAAGTACTGGTCCAACCGACGATCGACGTGACAAAAATGTTCTGAATAATTTTTAGACTGTCATACGTAGCAGCAAAAGCATACATTGTTGATTTGCATTACCGCATTTGTTTTCACCGCACTGAATCCTGACTTCGCGCCCAGTAGCGTATCAGTGCAATGCGATGATCATTATAAAAAAATTCAAAGCGCTGAAGGCACTGAGAGACTGTCGGCAGGGTTATTATGAAACAAAGAGCGAAGCAACTCTCAATGCCTATAGCGCTAATGGTTCGGAGTGAGTTTCCATTCGTAAATCGCAAACATGAAGAGGCCATGACCTTACTTTTGCATTAATGAATCCGATGTACACAATTGCATTGCATTGATCAATACGCTACTAAGCACAGAGTGATAAAGTGCAGTGAGAACGGCTGTAGCAATTATGCAAATCTAAAATGCCTTTTTTTTATTTAACCGCTACGTAATACAGGCGGATACCATATTTTTGTGGGGCGTATATTTGAAAATTTCCCTGGGGTGTTTTTTTTTTTTTTTTTTTTGGTGTGTGGGTGGGGGCAGTCCATAAGTTCTTACCTGTTAGTACGTATTAGTTGATAAACAATGAACTACATGTGTTTATGTTTTTCTATTATGACGAAATATGTCCCTAACCATTACTTCATCAGTAACTTTTTAACCTGTTTTCGCTGTGGATGCAATGTTTTCATATCAATGCATCCAGTAGGTGCATAAAATATACAGAAAATGCTATTAAAATCAAAGTAGAATACATACATTCCATATTGGGATTCATATATTTTAGCCTAGCGAGTCCCAGGACTCTTGCTACAAAACTTGTTAAAATATCACTGCGCTATTTAGACTACACATGTATTGGTGGTGGAACAAATTTCAGCATTATCAGCACTTTGATATTCTTACATTATGTTGATTTCCGGTTCTGACGTCAAATCACATGAAAACAATATGGATGTCTATCTTCCGGCAAAAATGATAATTTTCGCGTTTTGCCTTGGTACGTAATTTTTGTTATGAATTTTCAATACATCTTATCAAATTTACTTTATTTTTCTAAGACACTTAAGTTTTAATATTTTTTAATCTCTGTGTCCGCTTCAGATCACTGTCGTTTGACAAGGTGTTGTCAAATATAAGCTATATAAAGTGGGTGGGGTAATAGACTCTATATACCAAAGCAAAATTAATTTCATCTTATTGCGACTTTCTATGGACTCTGTAAATGCAGTCAGTTGATCAATGGCAAATATTTTGCCACAAAGGTTATTAAATATAAACCTATATCTAAGGGAGATGTCATTCGAAATTAATTTGTTGATCACAAATTTCTGTAAGAACAATCTTTGGTATCCAAATGAAAATGTGATTCTCGTCGATTTGTGATAACTTATAGACAGAAGTGCACTCACTTTCATATATCAGTGTTTGACACTTGGTTTTTATTCAATTATCACTATGGAAAAACCTGCTTTAAAATTCAGGAGTGCCTTCATTGAATTAGGACAAGGAGTCCCAGAATGATGGCTTTATTTGTAATACCATTGGTCAAAAATATCATAGAGGGTTACTAGTAAGAAGGTTTTATGAAGATCATTACATTGGTATTCAACAAATGTGGCAGTTAAACTTACTTTTGAGCAGAAAAATAAGTGTCCCATCGGAACACCAGACATGCCAATTCTAGAGTCTTTTCTCAATTTTTGGTGTCCTAAGGATCCCTGGACACTTCACGGAAGTTGAGCGCTGCCATAACTGATTAATAACACATTGTATCTAGAAGTCCTATAACTAGGAAACAGTTACCATGACTGGGAAAGGAGGAAACTTATCAGGGGTGTAAACATACATGCCATATCTCCCGGCGGGAGATTAAATCTCCCGGGATTTCGACTTGTCTCCCGATCTCCCGCCGGGAGGTGAAAATCTCCCGGTCTGACTTAAATCAAACTGGTTTCCCTTTAAAATCAGTATAATCCATTTTATTACCGAGCTATGATACAGCATTAGGAAGATTACGTAAGAACATGTGTTAGTATCAATCCTGACCAGCGTGCTGTACAGCCACAAGCAAATTGCATAATTCAGACAGGTAGCAGACTGGACACTATCAGTTGAAACAATTATCGTCGGGTTATTAGCAGCTATCAAGGCAATACTAAAGCTAGAATGAGTAAGTTTAGGATGGTACACTGTAATAAAGACGTAAATCTTATCATGGATAAAAAAGGTCCCGGAGAATAGCTAATCCTTACTTACCGGAAGTGTAAATGATAAAGTTTACCAATCATTTAAATCTTAACAAAACTCATCATATTGACACATCATAGAAAGTACACCTCAGCTAGCGATAAATTGCAGATGAATTGCATTTTCACACCGAAAATGACTGGATAAACAAGGGATATCGTCTGCTGAGTAATTTACTATAATGAGATGTCATGATCGGAAGAGTTGGGTAACCACTTCATACCACCATACTGTACACGATAAATATTTTAAGCTAAATAATATTTTAGCTAAAAGCAATTTAATTCAGAAAAAAAGAATACACAGACGGAAGGTGAAAGTATTATTAAATATGATTTAACTTTTCATCTTTATTCATCCCCATTAATTAAAACCTTATGATCAGAAATCATTCAATAAATCAAAGATACTGTATCAATTTAAATGTGTTTGATGTAAATGGCATGTTCTCCAATTTGTTATAAGTTAGTGTTGCATTTAATGTAAAACAGTGCTTGTGGAAAGTTAAGTTTCTATTTGAATTAGATTTATTAATAAATTTCAAATTTTTTTTACATATAAATTTCATATGGTATTTTCATTAAATGCAATAAACAGTATATAAACATTTAATGAAGGGGTAATCAAATGTGTATTATTTTTTTTTTATTAAGAACATCTCTTCGATATATGTCGTAAAATCTCCCTGGCTGGACCCCAAATCTCCGTGTGAAAATTTCAAAATCTCCCTGGGAGACATACTGAAAATATGGCATGTATGTGTAAAATAACAGGCCAGTTAAAGTCAGTGCAGGGTGAATGAAAAATCTATGTAATTCCGTTGATTTTACTATCTCAAAATTTAGAAGGATTAGGAAATTTACAATCCTGCCTATGCCATAGTGACAGAAACAGAAGATGTAACCACTTCTTATTTCTGTAAATGCCTGTCTCTAATTAAGTATTGTTGAAGTATTTCATTGAGAAGACTTAATCTAAGTAGTATTCATAATTTGTAAATGCTTAAAAAATGGCCAAAAATTGTAGTCTGACTTTGAAGCCATCAGTGGTAATTGCTACAAGGACATTTAATGGAAATGAGTTCCAGAGCCGGGGACAAGGAGCCTAGAATCATTGAATGTGGAACAAGATAGAACAAGTGATGGTCTCTGGTGTATGATGTAATGATGAAGTAACCAGAATAACTGAATACACATTGAAATTTTCACTTGACACTGAAAAACTATGCCATATCCTCTTTATAATAACTTTAATGAGCATTAGAAAACTCATTTCAAAATCTCCCCTCCCTTTGCTATGAGAGGTTGTCCCTTGGTGGGTACCAGCAAAAAAAAATAAAATAAAAAGCCTCTGAGTGTAAATAGAAATGCTGTCTTATAAAGTAAATAAAGTAAATATTGTCATGCAGGTTACCTAAGCAGCTATGTGGCTGCACAGAAGATGGTAATTACACATGCCCCGTCCTATGTGGTCTTCCAAGAGCAGGAGCAGCCTCTCCAGACTAGTGAAGTCAGCAAAGTGATCTCCCATACACTTGGCGTGCCAAGTCAGTCGGTAAGTATCCGCTGCATTATATATGTTTCATTTTCAAGTCATAAGAAATGTTTCTGGTATAGTTTTCTTGCTTGGCACTCAGAATATAAGGGTAGTTTCAGGACCGGTTGGCCCAGTGTGAGGATAATGTGACTAGGTGTGGTGTCATGCAACATATTTACAGCATGAGATACTGCAGTATGGCAGCACTATATCTGTCTCAAGTAGGCATCGTCTCCAAATGACTGAAATACTGTCAATGGTACGATGAACAAAAAAACCAAACATTTTCAAGTTTTCTGTTTTAGAATAATATAAAATTAAAGGAAACCAAGAAGTACAAACTCAAGACAACAGTAAGTTTTTCAAATTTATTAAAGCCAACTTTTTTTCAATTAGAAATGATCTTCATCTGGTACACCATACTCTTTCAGAGATCAGAATTTTGTTCTTTGCATAATGTGAATTAGCTAAGAAATTATTTTTCCATGTAGAATTTGTAAGCCTAAAATTAGGCCTTCAACATTTTTAGCTCACCTGAGCATGCTCAGGGTGAGCTTTTGGGATACTTGATTGTCCGTCTGCCGTCGTCCGTCAACAATTTGATGTTTACACACTAGAGGCCACAATTTTGATCCAATCTTCCTCAAACTTGTTCAGAATATTTGTCTTGATGATATCTTGAACCCTTTCGAAAATGGGTCAGGTTGGATCAAAAGTAGGTCAGTAGGTCAAATCTTAGAAAAATCTTGTCGTCTGTCAACAATTTTGATGTTTACACACTAGAGGCCACAATTTTGATCCAATCTTCCTCAAACTTGGTCAGAATGTTTGTCTTGATGATATCTTGAACCCTTTTGAAAATGGGTCAGGTTGGATCAAAAAGTAGGTCAGTAGGTCAAATCTTAGAAAAATCTTGTTTACACACTAGAGGCCACAATTTTAATCAAATCTTCTTCAAACTTGGTCAGAATGTTTGTCTTGATGATATCTTGAACCCTTTCGAAAATGGGTCAGGTTGGATAAAAAAGTAGGTCAGTAGGTCAAATCTTAGAAAAATCTTGTTTACACACTAGAGGCCACAATTTTAACAATCTTCTCAAACTTGGTCAGAATGTTTGTCTTGATGATATCTTGAACCCTTTCGAAAATGGGTCAGATTGGATCAAAAAGTAGGTCAGTAGGTCAAATCTTAGAAAAATCTTGTTTACACACTAGAGGCCACAATTTTGATCCAATCTTCCTCAAACTTGGTCAGAATGTTTGTCTTGATGATATCTTGAACCCTTTCGAACATGGGTCAGGTTGGATCAAAAAGTAGGTCAGTAGGTCAAATCTTAGAAAAATCTTGTTTACACACTAGAGGCTACAATTTTAATCCAATCTTCCTCAAACTTGGTCAGAATGTTTGTCTTGATGATATCTTGAACCCTTTCGAAAATGGGCAGGGCCGGACCGAAAAGTAGGTCAATAGGTCAAATCTTAGAAAAATCTTGTTTACACACTTAAGGCCACAGTTTTGATGCAATCTTCCTCAAACTTGGTCAGATTGTTTGTCATGATGATATCTCGAACCAGTTTGAAAATGTAGGTCAGTAGGTCAAATCTTAGAAAAATCTTGTTTATACTCTGAGGGCCACATTTTTGGTCCAATCATCCTCAAACTTTGGCAGAATGTTTGTCATGATGATATCTTTTGTGGATGGGGTCAGAAAATTCCTGAACATTGTTTCACCTCATCATCTTAATTCTAAAGCAATCTGTTTTGTATAGGCAATGAATGATACTTTTCTCAGGTGAGCGATCTAGGGCCATCTTGGCCCTCTTGTATTATTAATACATGTAGTATTAACTTAAATGCAAATTACCTCCTGAGTAGGTATTAAGATTTTTTAAGATTATTTTCTATAGTTTTAAACAAATTTTCATTTTTTTTGAAAATTCCAAATTTTAAAATTTTAACCATATCTTTAAATGAATGAAACAGGTTTTGTGTTTATCTGTTATACATGTATGTATGTATTTTAATGTTATTTGTATATCTTAAATGTAAGAGAATTGATCTGTCCATGAAAGTACAAATTTGTTTGTGGGCATTTGTAACAAAGTGGTTATAGTTATTGAACTACAATTATTCAATCCCTTATTGTTGTCAGTTAAATACCCAGTCAGATTGTTTTGATTACTCATTCCAGGAAGTATTTTGTATTTTAGATTTGTGGCATATATTTACAGGAGATGAACTGGCGAGGCCTCCTCCAGGGCTCTATGTTTAAACGTCCGAAAGCCAATGTATTAATCACCATGGAAACGTTGCCAGAAAGCCCAGTACTTGAGCTGAAGGCCAAAGCAGAGTTTCCAGTTAATCTGGTATGTCTGCAAAATTGTGTACATAATCCTTCATTTTTTAATGCAGAATGATATTACTCTGATTTTCAGCAAGCACCCCTAAACAAATAATGGTACAGTCCAAAATAAAGAAAGGACAAGTCCAATTAAGAAATTAAGCTGGCTAAGGGTTATCAGCCAAAAATTCAACTGAATAAACTAGAGGAATTTTTGTAACTAAGTTGTAAGAGCTTGTTTTCAAGTATTTTAAATGAAATAGATTAAAACTGAATACTTTCAAATCATCTCATGTAAGTAGAATATTTCTGGACAGTGGGTTTTATGATCAGTGATTTTATTTGATATATTTTGTTAACAGGATAGTCCCGGTGTTGATATTGAAGGTCTGATGACATCACTGCAAGGGACCTTCTTAGATAAGTCTCCGCTAATGTTGGATGCGGCAGCTGACAATAATGTAAGTTTTACTTTCTTTCTTAACCCTTTACCTATCGGTGGTTTTCCTTTGGTTTTCACTAAAAGAGGTCAGTTGATCTCCTACATACAGGTGAAGAGATTCTGAAATATTTTGGGGGTCATTTAGACAAATTGACAATTTTGTGCATCATTGAAAACTCTGTCTGATGGACATGTTTTGAGTTCAAGAAGTAAATACATGAATATTCATGAGGTTAAGGGTTATTTAGCATTCTAAACTTTAATAGGTTTTTTTGTGTGCATTTTTTCTCATTTTTCCTGTCTGAATAATTTCAGATGTTTGATGTTAAGTCCGATATGAGTGTCTTCAGAAAGCTGCCCAACACTTTACGCCGCATGTCAGACCGTCTGCTGGACAAGGACTCTGTTGCCCAGCAACACAGCACTGGTTCCCTGAACACAAGCGTGACCCCTGATTTAACCCTGCTGGGGGAGCTGCAGATGATCCAGGATGTCCTTAATACAGTAAGTATCCACACTGGTTCCCGGCTTCTCAAAGTGAGATTTTCCTCACCTCAAAATCTCAAGATTATGAATTACCAAGGTCAAGAAAAACCTTATTTTGGGTTCATCTTTTTAGACAGTTAAAGGGTTATATCAGCACTGATTCATTTCATGATCTAAAGGTAACTGTTGATATTTGCTGCTGTGTTAAAACTTAACTCTTGTGGCTTTAAATTTTTTAATCAAAAAAATAAATGAAGAAAATATTTTTTTTAGTAGTTGTTTTAAACCATGTTAATTTACAGAGTTGGTGTGTGTTTATTTAACAGAACAATTGTGTATGATAATGCAGGTGAAAACAGATGAGTCTATGCTTAACTCTCCCACACCGGACCTCTTTAGCTTCACTATACAAGGACTGAGGCGTGTGTCCGAGAAACATGGACCCTCCTCCTCACAGGCCAGAGACGCCTCGCAGCTGGTCACAGACTTCTTACATCAGGTATGTCCTTCCTACTATAGGACCCTTCTTGAACCTAGCACAAATCAACCAATAATACTATAAAAGTGTAAAGGGCACTGTGGTTCAATGGTAACATACTTGACTGCAGATCCAAAGGTTGTGTGTCAAACCCTGCTGGGCCAAGGATTCTCAAAGCACTGATCCAACCCAGGAACCATCTAGAGGGATTAGTATAAGTTGTAAGAACATGTTTTTCAATCAAAGTAAAATAAGTAAGTTTAAACTATTGCTTAAAACCATGAATACTGTTAAAATTATTATTTTTTTGTGGGAAACTAATTTCTGTTGAGTTTGTGGTTGGTAATATTAATAAATTTTAACTCCCACAAAAATCATATTTATGTTTGTGCAATATATCTCTTCTTTTATCTTATATCTGGGTTTCTATGTGGTCTGGGAAAAAATTAGAAATTTGGCAAAAGTCAGGGAATTTTGAATCTGGAGTGATCAGGGTAAAGTCATGGTATTTCACTTTCTATGATTTGTTGGAAGCCTGTATATGTCTGTTTGGAATTTAACATACCAAAGTTGCAAAAAAAAAATGGTACTGGTAAGCTCCCTTGTTTGACATAAATAAATGTTAACCTGACACTACTGACATAAAGAAATGTACACCTGATTTAATGCTCATTTCTGTTATTTTGTGGATAATGTATACTGGTATTTACTGGAACTAGAAACATACTTTCACCCCCTCCCCAAGTCCCCCACTGTACTGTATATATAACATGCTTACACACGTGTGTCTGCAGGTGACAGACCAGTTCCAGACCCTGTACAAGAACAACGTTGTGGTTGAGATTCTGATGGTCAGTCCACCCCAGGGTCTCTCCAGGAAAGTCCGCAGTCTAATGGCTGATGAGGTAATAAATCTGTTGACTATTTGAGTTTACTGTCGCTTCGACAGTATTTCAGTCCAGCTATTTACAGGTGGGGGAACACCCCGAATGCACGGAGGCATCCGGATAGAACCAATGACCTACCGCAAGCCAGCTGGAAGGCTTTCTACATACTTCTGTACTGTACATTCTCACATATACTTGAGGACTTAAAAAATGCCTCGTGTATAAATTTATATATTTCATGATGTCATTTTGTTTCTTCACAGGTTGACTCTTCCTTTTAACTCATATTTTCTTCAGTGATCAAATTAAAGTAGGACACAAAACAGATGGCGTTTTCTTGCTTAAATATGCCTCATTTCAAGGTGAGGAGATTTTAGTCAATGATTGTATATTTCATTGTATTGAAAAATAAGCCTTTTCAAAATTCAACAAAAGATTTTTTTATACAGGGTTTTCATTAGTAAGAACAGATTACCCCCACCACCCTCCAAAACATATCCCCACAGATTTGCCTTGGAGATCAAGGGGTATTTTTGATGTTCAAAATTTTGAATATTACTGAAAAACAATCGATTTGTATGCAATTTTAACCAATTACTTACATTGACAATTGGTTATCAATGAGAACCTTTACTAAGTCAGTATCATCTTCATATTTATTGAATTACATGTATTTTGTCACCTTCAGAAAAACACCACAGGCTACAATCTGGCACAAGACTACGACGAGAATTACCCGGTAATATTCAACATCATCCTTTGGCTCATGATACTGCTGGCTATTGCCCTGTATGGAATCTGCTATGGAATTTGGAACATGGACCCCGGCCGTGACAGCATCATCTACAGAATGACGACAACTCGACTAAAGAAAGACTAAAATAGATCTGCTCAAAGGTTTCTTTCACTGGTCTCCATAGGGTATGAAAATCATAAGTTAGTGGTAATTTGCATATGTTCTGTACTGGTTAGATGCATAATTCCAATGGAGAATAAAATAAGGGAACATATTTTTATTTCTGAATTTATAGTTGTCATCATCAAAGGCATATGTCTAATTTTGGACAGATTCTCTGTCTGTCTTCTGAACAGCATGGTGAAAGAGATTAAAAAGAAAGAGATTTTGTTTGATATATATGTTTACAAAAATCACAAGTTGGTTAAAAAACCTTATCTCAATGAACCGTGTGCAGATATTTCAAGAAATCCTAATTCTGCTGACTGGCAGATGTGTATGTGTTATGAAAAGCTAGACTGTTCTTTAGAAAGAGGCAGAGAGAAAAGTTTCCTATTTATATTCCCTCATAAGAGTAAGGGGATGAGGATGTATTAATTGTCTTCAGCAATAGCTCTAGGTAGATGTCTGTTTCTTTAAAGCATATAAAAGATGTGAAATGTTAGTTGTTGTATGGTCGAGGAAGTGAGATAGGCGCATGCAGTCCCTAGTGCTAAAGACTGTATGTGGATATGCATGGTTTTCATTAATAACTGATTGTCGACATTGGTTGAAATTGCATTGAAGTTGGATGTTTTTCAACAATATTCATAATTTTGAACATTTGAAATCCCACCAGACCCCTAGCCAAATCTTTTTTTTTTCCCCAAAAAAAATCTGTTGTTATATCTATTAATGAAAACCCTGGATATGCTACAATATTTTGTACACATTTCATTCCCAAATGTCAAAGGAACCATTTGTTGGCATTCATGTATATTCAGAATGATTCAGTTGTTGATTGGATGGCAAAATGTATTGTGATAGCTGTTTGGAGTGCATTTTGAATGTAATATTGTTAGTGATCCATGTATCTAGTCTTTGGGTATCGATGATTGTAGATAAGAAAAATTTAGTAAATATATTTATATATTTCATGGTCCTGTGTGAGGTTTTGACTTGAGAAATTACATTCCATTTTAGCCAGTTATGATTCAGGAATGATGTCATATTTGTGTTTGAAAAGAAAATTATTTGGAAAGAAATAGTTAAAATTTGGTTGTTACAATGTAAAAAAAGAGGTACTTGTAAACATAAGAAACTTTATAGTGTCAAAAAGAAAAAAAAATGTTTTCTTATAGATATTTGAAGAAGAAACTTAGTTTAAATAAATTTTTGTTGGAGGGAATTTCATTGCAAAACTAAGAGTTTTTCCTCAACATTTAGTCTCTTTATTTGACATGGACTCGTAAATTACGTGAGAATTATTTAGGGAAACTTGGATTTTTTTTTGTCTGAAATGAATCTATAATTTCATGTGTTTACTGAATGTGCATTAAAGTAAAATTGTGTGTTATAGTTAGCTTGTATTTAAAGTTTTTTTCAATATATTAAGACATTTATGTGATTTTTATTTTGCACTTTGTAACCACGGTGTTGATGCATTTGAAATACTACTTGGAAGACATGTAATTTCACAAGAAGAAAGTCGAGTAGTTGCAGAAAGGGGCGATGTAGAGATATGGTATTATGTGTTTGTGTATCTGAATTAATAAATGTGTACAATTGCAAATGCAGGGTATGTTTGCAAGGCATTTGAACAACATATAATCAGGACAATTGTTAGAGTATCACAGGTTTAATGTCATTTAAAAAGCATTTCTTTAGAGAGAAATGTAGCTGAGAGACTTTTATAAGGGATAATGATCATAATGTACTGTTGTACTGTTAATATCTGAGGTGGTATGACTGCAGTTGTCTTAGAATGTATTTGAATATCCTGGCTCCATGATCCTAAAAATACCCAAGTATGATCGCTGGCTCCAATTTGAGTAACACATTCAAATCCCTATTGAAACTAATGGGCATTGTCTGAAATTCATACTGAAATATTCTTATTTTCGAGAACATGGGGCTTGATCATTATGATACTAATGAAGTTTTCTCATTCTTAAATATTCCTTTTTTTCATTTTTTTTTTTTTTTTGCCTTAAGCTTAGACTGTAATTGAAAGTCATTCTTCATTTGCTTTAACATACATAATAATCTAATGAAAGCAAACAAAGCATCAATGAAATACTTACAATATATCTAAATGAAGTTTTTAACATTCTTTATTAATTGGACAGTAAATAATCCCCAAATATAGGGTGCTCATGATTAAGTTCTGATAATGACAAAACCAACATTTTGGACGAGTGTGCACTTTGTTTTTAATTTTAGTAAATGATATATTCTGTGTTAAGTATCTGAAATTTATGTCATAAGTGTGTTTGAATATACATATTAAGCAGGATTTTTCAACACAGCTGTGTAAGAAAAATCCACATTTCATATTTAGCATCTGTGTTGGAATGTCTTGCTCTTTGTTGAGATATTGTGTATGCACATTTGAGAGTTTATAGCTGTTTATGACAACTAGGTATATAAATCTACAGAATCATGTGTGTATTCATTTTGTTGTACTTTTTATTTATCATAAACTGACAAAAATTAAATAAATATGTTAAACAAGATTACATTCTATTCACTTATCATTTTTACAAGTCCAAAGATAGGAATATCCCTTTACCTCATGAATATTCATGTACAAATTTATGACGAGGAATATTAATTAACTTTAAATAGTATATGAAACAAAGAAATTTTCTTTACTGTGCAGACTGTGTAGAGTATGAGCAAACAGAGGAGACCCTGATCAGACTGTTCCAGGAAGGAGCTATAAGATCTCAATCTCCAGTTTGCCAAGGCATCAAAAAGCATGTAAAGGATAAGAAGGGTTAAAGGGGAAATATATAAATAATGATAACGTTAAGAAATATATTTTTATTATAATAAATACAATTTTCTCTGAATAGTCTTTTGGAAAATATGAAAATACAAGATATCAAAAGTATATACATATACACTACATCAAATGAGTGTGAATAAAGGATGAGGGTTTACTACACAAATTCTGAGTGAATACAGAAATAGAAGAAAATGAAAATCAATAGTTCATGGTCAGTCCTTGATGAATAGATATGTGAAAGGCAAGATATTCCAAACAACACCAGAGTTGTAAAATTCCTAAACTTTCCTCGTACTCCTCAAAGTTAATATTAAAACTAGAACTGCCATTGTTACGGCGCAAATACCCCCCAGTATGCCACTTTGTCACGGGGTTTTAAAATGACGCGATTAAGGATAACAGTTCTTGGGCACTGCACTTCCCTTCAATGAGATCTATCCATATTCATCTTGAAACCTTTATCCTTTTTGAGTTATGGTCTGGACAAAAATTAAGTATAAAAATTTACAAAGGGCAATAAACTCCACAATATTACACAACAGAGAGTATGTTCTTGGCATGCACTCCTCTAATGAGACTATCACATATGAAGTTTCATTTTGATACCTTTTATACTTTACAAGTTACGGCCAAGACAAAAATTAAATATGAAAATTTACAAAGGGCAATAAACTCCAAAATTACATGACAGAGAGTAATGTTTCTTGGCCAGTGCACTCCTCATTAATAAGACCTATCCACATATGAAGTTTCATCTGAATACCTTTTATACTTTTTGAGTTAAAGCCTTGACAAGAATTAAGTATGAAAATTTACAATGGGCAATAACTCCAATATCATGCGACAGAATTGTGGTTCTTAGTCACTGCACTCCTTCTCAATGAGATCTATCCACATATGAAATTTCCTTTAATACTTTATACTTTTTGTGTTATGGTCAGGACAAAAAAAAAATGATGACAGGACAGATGGACTCCAATCCAGACTGAGTCCAGTTGTTTGTCGGGTATAAAAATATCAAGAAAAATACAAAAAAACTGTTCTGGTTTTTCACTCGTCCTGCACAAAAGTTCACTTGCCCTGGTAAGTGGGCAAATGGAATATAACATCCCTGAACTCGCATCTTAATGGACCTTTCCAGTGTTTACTGATGCATTCAAATTGACTTAATGGACATCTTAAGGCTACACTGGCATAACGGGTTGTAAAAGGTTGACCTGGTTTACAGAAAGAACACCTAGTTTTGTTTGGATACTGTTCATGAGCAGTTATATATGAATTTAAATCCTTTAACTCATAAATAGTCAAATTCAAATTGACTTAAAGGCTACCCTATGGCAGCACTGAGAGAAAAGATATCAAAGGCTGACCTGGTAGACACTATAGAACACTTAGTTATGTTTGTGATAGTGTTTGTGAACAGTTGAATTGGAAAGAGCAAGGCTAAACCTTTCACAGTTTCACTGCTTAAATCTGGAATAGTACATGGAATGTACATGTATCTGAAATGTAAGGATTGTCATAATATGCATTGATAACAGAAAATACACACAATAAACACTGTTAGTTGAGAAATGCAAGTAATGACTAAGAAAGGGGGTGGCCATGTGCCAGTCACACTTAAACAGAAAATGTTACATTGGAATCTTAAAAGATATCACTTTAAAAGAATAAATGTCATTTAGTATTTTGTGAAAAATGAGTAAACCTTGCCAAATTTCACAATTGAACAAATCTTTCCCAGCCACTGGGCAAGGCAAGACTTAAAAATACAGTAAAATTGCAGAAGACTGATTGGGCAAAACACAAGGCTTGGATATTGCAGTGCTCAGGAAGTTCACAAAAACATGTATTTAAAAAAAGTCATAAAAAGTTATTTTTCTGCAGGATAACTGGTTGCTAAAATAAACACTGACAAAAAAGAATAAGAAAGTAAAATGAAGAGTTGGTCATATTTCAACTTTTAACCATCCTTAAATATGCAAAAAATCCAACAGACCAGCTGGCAGATTGTACAAACATTTAAATCACCTTATTTCTCCAAAAAGTTACCCTCCCAATCCCCACAAAAAAAAAACAAATAAGAGCTTCACAGAAAATAAAAAGTTATGGATTAAGATCTGTTCATAAGGCATACTGGAGATTTTTTTTTCTTTTTGCATAACATTTAAAGGCACTCTTGTCTAACAGTCAGAAATTTTCAACTGTCCCTCATGCTGGGCCCGGAGAATGTCTGAAAACCTCACATCAGAAGAGTCTAGTTTTCTACAACTGGATGTCACACTGTCAACAGGATTTGTGTCATTTTTTACACTTGTGTCCCCTGCAACTGTACCCTGGCCCTCACTTGGTCCCACATCCTGGTCTTTGTTCACAACCTGCTGATTACCTGTACTGCTGGCCACTCCGATGCATTGTGAACCGGACAGATTCGATAAAGGCATTCCCTCTATCTCCTCAGAAACATTCTCCAAATGTTGACTGGTACTATAGGCAGGGGTTACCTCATTTTCCATCAAGTTGTTCACAGATTGGGAAGCAGCATTTTTGCGTCGTCTACGAGCTACATACAGCAGCATGATTATCATTGCTGCTGTTATAACTACTAACCCTCCCATAACACCTATAGCGATCTTGGCTGCAGCGTTCACTGGAATTAAACATAATACGGTAAATCTTTCACACGAGCATGTAAATTTAATACTTTATTTGTTTTCAAATATTGCATTATTTTTTTCCCTTTGCCCCATATTTAGTGACGGTGAAAGGCCAAAAAAATTACCAGTAGAAAAAAGAAAGTTGATTTAGAATTTAAGTACAAAATGATTCTGGAAATGAATGAAGGGAAAAAAATCAAAAACAAAAACAAGTCATTGCTGCTCATTATGGAATGAAGCAGAATTATTAAAATACTTTAAAAAAATGAAGGATGCTTATGAAACAACCAGTTTCAACCCATCAAGGAAGTGTATGCGATACTCATCCTACAGTGATGTATATAGAGAGCGTTTTATTAGCCTGACAATAATACAAGAAGAGTGAACTTTTGCTTTGCATAGATACCATAATTCTGAATAGCAGTAGTACTATTACTTTGACAATTTCTTCTTATAGGGTAAGATTGCTTGTTACGATATTTGAATAAAATGATATTGATATGAAGGGTTGGTTAATATTGTTATAAGTAAAGTTTTGTGTACTATGATTTCAAGTTTTTTTGTGTTTTTTTTCACTGCTTTTTGAGAGAGATACATACATGCTGGACAATCTTCTTCTAAGCCCCTCAACTTGATGTCACTGTTGATGAAGTCTGCTTTTGCCTGTCCAGCCACATGAAAATCTGCCTGCGGATGTCAAGAGAATATCATAAGCAGGATATTGTGCACAGATTCATGGTTTTCATTAGTAAATGACTGCCATTCCAAATCATTGATTGATAAAATCGCATAAAAATTTGGTCATTTTTAGGCAATATTTGAAATTCTGAATATCAGAAATCCCCCTTGAAACCTGGCCAAATATGATCTGTGTATTTATTTTTTAATAAAATGTTCAATTTCTTAATGAAAACCCAGCGGTCCGACCAATGGACAACAGCACCTTTCTGTCCCTCCCCCAACCCAATGGGTTCAAACCAATAACCTAATACAACTTTGGTAAATGTAAGCTGAGGACAATGGCTTATTCTGAAATATCTTTCACATCTCACCTCGACATTTAACACATCTTCGCCTTTCATTCGTAGTCGCACCCTCAGCTGAACCTGCCTGTCAAAGCCTGTAACTGACACTATACTGTCGCTGGAGCTGAAAGAGTGGGAGAAATCCACTCTTGGTCTCTGACACTGAAACAGTACAAAATCATGTATGAGAATTCAAAAAGCAAAACAGGGGTGCAAATATTCTCAAAGTTATCACTAGCCCTTCCAAAATTTGGGATGGTAAAATCAAGAAAGTTAAAAACAATGTTTTGATTTTTGCTTGCCCTTCACTAATTTTTACAAAGATGACCCCCCACAGACTCATGACTGATCAAGGTTTAAGGGGCACCAGCTGATTGCTAAAACAATCAAAATTCAAAATACTTGGAATACTTACTGTGATGGTGAACTTGACCTCAATGGGGTCGGCACACTGGTCTATAACGGCTGTAATATGGGAGAGACATATTGTGTCCACCCTGTAGCGACAGTCAGCATGCAGGTTATAGAACTGGCAGATCTCATTCTGACCTATAAAAAGTACAGAAAATATTTTGTTCTTCCAGGCCTTTTCTGTTTGTTTTTTTTACAGATGACGGGGAATTGGAATTCTGGTTTTTCCCTTGATATTTTCAAATGGGGGACAAATGAACCCTTCATAATCATATAGATATTCATAAAGAGACAAAATGATTTTATTTGGCAATTTTTATGCCGTACATAGCTTGTGTTTATGCCGTACATAGATTGTATTTTTCCAACCATAAAGAAATACTGTAATGTACAGTGCCAGAAAAGAATAATTTTAGCATCTCAGTCAATGAAATTCGCATCTGTCTATATTTATACCCACATTCTAAATCAGGGATAACCCTGTTTGAAAAAAAGAAAAAGAAAAAAAATATGTTAACTAAAAATCTCATTTTACCAAATTGTTCAAGTAAATTAAGCAAAGCAAAGAAGTTAAGTGTGTCACTCCTTTGATGGTTAGGTATCAATTAATTTCTGGTGAAATCCACTCTGGACAGTTATTTTTTTTTGTATTGGCACCTGCTTACAGTGGAGGCCAATATG
Source organism: Solen grandis (assembly GCA_021229015.1). Taxonomy (NCBI): domain Eukaryota; kingdom Metazoa; phylum Mollusca; class Bivalvia; order Adapedonta; family Solenidae; genus Solen; species Solen grandis. The sequence goes on from CM037792.1 coordinate 42,098,288, forward strand.
AAAATAATAACAGGAGCAGATTTCAGTAGAGATTATTTGCCACTCACTTAGGCTTGTTCATATTCATAATCCATACAGTATTCATATACTGGTAAAATTGGATTACAGGTAAAACATGATAATGAGCTGGGAGCCTATGCTGATTGACTTACATTTATTATATGGGAATAATCTTTGTATTAGATTTAAAAAAGAAAAGAAAAAAGAACATAGAACAACTCTCTCAAGTATTTACACTTGAACACTGGTCTATGTAATAAGTAAAAGGTACATCCTCCTTAAGCACACAATGCATTTCACTGAAAACCTATTTTTTTTATCAATTACTTGCCTTTTGAGAATGATGCCAAAGCGATGCAGGTCAATAATATCTTTGGTAAGTAAACTACTAAGCCCATTTTGAATTAAAGTCAAACATCTGTTTACATGAATATAAACACCGTTCGAAATTGCTTCTCGAATATCGGTTGTCATACACAAACTGCTAGTTTACCCCATGGAGAATTATTCCATTAATTCTCAGCAAAAAAGAATCCAAATATATCATTGGAACAAATAATTTTGCAAAATGCACATATTGTTTACATTTTTCAGCAATTCAAGGGACACTACTCTTATAGTAATGGTCTGGTATAATAGGTTAACGACTTATTACCGATCTATGAGAACGGAAAAAAAGCAATATATTAACTGTTCAATAATTGAGTCAATATGCAGTATTTCCATTCATTTTGTAGTGAAATAAGCAAAAACAAAATACTTAAAGTAGATATATAATATACCAGTAAACTTCTGTGTGTCTCCACACATTTTTACAGTGAATCATGGCAACAGATTGAAAAGACTATGGAAGTATACTGCTCATATCTTATTTTAAGCATATAATAAATCAGTTATGACTTTACAACATTGTTATAACTTAAACATTAAATAAAGCTAAGAACATGTTTTATTGTATAATCATTCTTTCAGGACATGCATTAAAAATACTCTGATCAGGCACATTAAACCAGGTTACCTGATTTCATTTGTTTATAATGTAAATCAGTTTGACATTATGATAATATGCCGGCATCAGGAATTTAAAGTCGAAAAATCATCATCTTAATATTATGTACAGATGGCTTTGTGCCATAGCGACTTTTCACAAATGCAACCCTGAATCACATCCCAGGTGGCCTGATGTTGTATGTACATGTAAGGGTACAAGTCATCCATTCAGACATGCGGGTTTTCTCCATGTACTTCAGTTTCCTCCTACCTCAAAAACCAAACAAAAGCAACCAGAAGTGCCAACGAGAAGATTTTCATAAGAAATGACGCTTTCTATCTAATTGTTGTAAAATAAATCATATTTTAATTTAAACTGAAATATTATGAGGCAATTGTTTGGAAGTTTGTCAGGTAAAGTGACCATAACCCTTTACATACAGTGTCCCTTTGATCAAGGTTTGAACCTGACACATAGATAGTGCAGTGCTACTTTTGCATTTTTTTTTCAATACAAATTGAGATCATTGATATTATGTTGTTTGTATATTTAACATCCCAACAGTATTTCAGTCATTTGGAGACTACCGGTGTAACAGCCCAGATTTTCCCCCCAGTCAGTTTTTTCCCCGGGGAAGAAACTGACTAGTCAAGTTTTTCCCCGGGGAAGAAACTGACTAGTCAGGTTTTTCCCCACCCAGTCAGTTTTCCCCCCCCTCTCTTTTTAAGGTTTTAGAGGTGGGGGAATTTCTTGACCAGTCAGATTTTTCCCCCCTATCTAATATTTTTACACGAGATGGTGGGGAAATTCTGGACCAGTCAGTTTTTTCCCCCCTATCTAATATTTTTACACGATATGGTGGGGAATTTCTTGACCAGTCAGTTTTTTCCCCCCCTGTCATTTAGATTGTTCGTGGTGGTGGGGAAATTCTGGACCAGTCAGTTTTTTCCCCCCTATCTTGTATTTTTACACGAGATGGTGGGGAAATTCTGGACCAGTCAGTTTTTTCCCCCCTGTCATTTAGATTGTGGTGATGGTGGGGAAATTCTGGACCAGTCAGTTTTTTCCCCCCTATCTAATTTTTTCTCCCCTTTCTTATATAACATACAGGAGTATGTTAAACATGTAGTTAGTCTTTCTCCCATATCTAATAGACTGTGCGATATGGTGGTGAAATTCTGATCAAACATTGAATTACATGTCCAGAATTTCCCCACCATCACAAACAATCTAAATGACAGGGGGAAAAAACTGACTGGTCCAGAATTTCCCCACCATCTCGCACTATATATTGGATAGGGGGGAAGAAACTGACTGGTCCAGAATTCCCCACCATCAAAAAATTAAATGACAGGGGGAAAAAACTGACTGGTCAAGAAATTCCCCACCATATCGTGTAAAAATTAGATAGGGGGGAAAAAACTGACTGGTCAAGAAAATTCCCACCATCACGAACAATATAAATGACAGGGGGGAAAAAAACTGACTGGTCAAGAATTTCCCCACCATCTCGTGTAAAAATATTAGATAGGGGGGAAAAAACTGACTGGTCCAGAATTTCGCCACTATATCACATAAAAATATTAGATAGGGGCGAAAAAACTGACTGGTCCAGAATTTCCCCACCTCTAAAACCTTAAAAATAGAGGGGGGAAAAAACTGACTGGGTGGGGAAAAACCTGACCAGTTAGTTTCTTCCCCGGGGAAAAATCTGACTGGGGAAAAACCTGACCGGTCAGTTTCTTCCCCGGGGAAAAACCTGACCAGTCAGTTTTTTCCCCGGGGAAGAAACTGACTGGGGAAAAAACTGACTGTTACACCGGTACTTCTAATTAGCGCTATAGAGCTACCACACTGCAGTATCACACCATAGACACATGGCATGATACCACACTCAGTCATATTATCTTGACACTGGACCAACCAGTCCTGGAACTCCCTTTATATGCTGAGTGCCAAGCAAGGGAAGGAAACAAGTACCATTTTTATGACTTTATAAGAAATGTACATCCATAATAGTATAGAGAAGGGTAACAAAAATAAAAACAAACAACATTTCATATATAAATAGTCTGGCACAATTTTATTAATAATAACTTTGTAAAAATATTCCATCTCTAAAAATAATTCTCTATTTTCAGCAAAATAAAACAGTGTTATTAAAAAAATTAAACATTTTGCTCAAATCTGAGAACAGTACATGCATCTAGATTGATAGACTCATCTAAATGTCAATCTTTCACAAATTTGTCTTTCTTTGATTAATTTACATAACATCATTTTGATTTATGATATACATTAACCCTTTCCCTCATATAGACTCATTTTGACGCACTCAATAGGTACCACATAAAGCCTGATCTGCAGAAAACCACAGTTAAACCTTACCAAATTTAATTGTAAAATCCTCATTACCAGACCACTGAGGAGCAGCGAACAGCATAAAACCTGATCAGCCTGCAAGTTACTCGCAGGCTGATCTGGTTTTATGCTGTTCGCATAGGTCTTTTCATGGTTTCCTCTATGAGGGAAAGGGTTAATCCAATTAATGCATCTTTTCAGTGGAAATTTAAGCCCTGCCATTACCCATTGTTAGGGGATTGTTTTACATTAATTATGATTAAGTCAAATGCTTAAAAATAGTATCAAAAACAAACACATGTGATCTTTTGTGTATATTTAGTTCAACCACTGATGACATGATATCACAGTGTAACTATTGTTTAATCTTATGATTTAATTAAGATATATCTATAAATATTGGAAATGTCTGTTTGAATAGATTGTTTAACTTTTTTTTTTAACGTAATTGAGAACCCTTGAATACAGTGATTTTTTAGTTTTTGTTGTGTTAGTCCTGGGGTTCTCTAGACTTAAGAAATATGAGTCCCAATATGAAAAGTCTGCATTCTAATTTAATTTTAATAGCATTTTCTGTAAAATTTATGCATCCAGTGAATGCATAAAAATTTAAACAGCTTCCACACCAAAAACATTCAACCTATGATGCAGGATGCATAGGTAAAAATTACTGGAAAAGCAGGTGAAATATGAGTTTAAACATTGAAATACATGCACCACAATGTACATAAAATCAAAATATTGACATAGAGGTCTATGGTGTTCCTGACACAAAATGACATTTGACAGCTGTATATAATAAGTGCAAGTCTTATCTACATTATGACATCACTGAGCATATATAAAACATATTGGAATATTACTAAAGCTGATAAAAACAAAAGGGGCCATGAGGGCCCTCAATTGCTTGCTTGATAACAATTTGCTTGAAGTAACCATGTTAAGTGTATAGTTTATGAAATCTCTCTTTAACCCTTTCCCTCTTATAGACTCATTTTGACGCACTCAGTAGGTACCACATAAAGCCTGATCTGCAGAAAACTGTTGTATAAGCCTTGTTATGCGTCAAGGGAGACAACAATGTCGTGCTTACTGCTTACACTAACATGAGTTACTGTTATTGTATTATGTATAAGATATATATATATATATATATATATACCATTGTTGTAGACTAGTTAGTCTCTGTTTAGCCATGCTACCATATAGATGTGCTATGTAAATAAAGTGTAATCACGAAGGTCTTCGGTCGTCTTGATATAACAAAAACCACAGTTAAACCTTACCAAATATAATTACAAAATCCTCATTTCAAGACCACTGAGGAGCAGCGAACAGCATAAAACCTGATCAGCCTGCGAGTTACTCGCAGGCTGATCTGGTTTTATGTTGTTCGCATAGGTCTTTTCATGGTTTCCTCTATGAGGGAAAGGGTTAATAAAATATTTCTATATCTTACACTCCAAAGCATGGAATAAACAAGAGCTGTCAGGGAGATAGCGCGCTTGACTATTCTCAGTGCTTTATAGTATAAAAAAAAAGCTACGCTGAATCTTTCAAGGACCATGTATCTGTCAAAATACATGATAGTGTCTGCTTTTTTCTACTCATTGCAATTATGTTGCTGAACAAGTATACAAAGTATCAAAAGCAATAACATGACTTTGAAATATTTATGGGTATATTTTTATATGGTCACAAAGGGGAACTAGATGTGGGTGTTCCTCGGAACACTTGTGTCGCCTGCATTTAAGCATGTTTGATGAAAGAATTGACTAGAAAATCGATCTTTTGACAAATTATTGATAAAGCATAATCTATTTTGTGAGGTACAAAATAACACCAAATCACACACACACACACATATATATATTTTTATTTTTTTTTTTGGGGGGGGGGGGGAATAAAATATTCAAACAGTGCAATATGTAATAATTTTCCCGAGCACTTTCGACTATACAGTCTTCATCAGAGGAGTGTCAGAATGACTATGAATTCAAAACATTAACTGTAAGAAAAATTATGACGTCATTAAGCACTTATGACGTTAATTATATATATGTTGCAAGTTTGTAGTCATCATTATTGAGTTATCATTCTTGTGTACTGCACTCAGACCAATGAGATCTATCTACTATAAATGTTTAAGGCAACACTTCAAATACTTTACAAGTTATGCACCACACAAGAATTAAATCAAAAAAAATAAACAAAGGGAAATAACTCCAAAAATACAACAGTTATCATTCTTGCACAATGCACTCCATGAGATCTTTCCACCTGTGAGGTTTCAAAGTAATACCTCAAATACTTTTTGAGTTATGGTCCGGACAAAAATAAAATCTCAGAATCAACAAAGGGTAATAACTCAGAAAATACGAAAGTCAGAGTTATCATTCTTGTGCACTGCACTCCACCTCAATGTGATCTATCCATGTTTTAAGTTTCAAGGTGATACCTCAAATACTTTTTGAGTTATGGTCCGGACAAAAATAAAATCTCAGAATCAACAAAGGGTAATAACTCAGAAAATACGAAAGTCAGAGTTATCATTCTTGTGCACTGCACTCCACCTCAATGTGATCTATCCATGTTTTAAGTTTCAAGGTGATACCTCAAATACTTTTCGAGTTATGCTCCGGACAAGAAAGTGTGACGCCGACGACACCGACGACGACGCCGACGACGACGGACAAAGTGATCCCTATGTGTCTGCCATGCTATGCAGGCGACACAATAATTCTGTTAAAATCCATGCTAGATATATGGGTCTTGGTAAGTGGTGTACAATTATGACCCTGAAGACAAATGTGAAGTTTAAAGTGAATATCTTTGGTGGTTGTGGAGATTGAATTTGCACACATAACCTAACCTGGAATTTCTAAGTTCACAAAGGGGAATAATTCAGTACAAATCCATGCTTTTGGGTCTTGGTCAGTGAGCTACAATTATGACCCCAAATAGATTTGTAAATTTTCAAGTGAATACCTTTAGTGGTTGTGGAGATATAAGAAGATAGAAAAACTTGCACACAAAACCTTTACCTTGAGTGTTATGCCAATGCTGATGCTGACGCCAGGATGACTAAGATAGCTCTCATTATTCTTTGAATAGTCAAGCTAAAAATCAAAACTACACACACTTGAAATGCAAATACCCCCACCATTTCTACAGCACACACCTCTTTAAAATAACTACCTCCCTATAACAACTGTCTCTCTAGAACAACAGTTTCAATGCTCTCCCAGTGGTGCCATTTTGGAGAGGTTGCTATAAAAAAAAACAAGAACTATCACAGTAAAAATGACCATTATAAAGTTAAGTACCAATCAATATGTTACTGGTCTACAAAGCTGGAGGAATCAATACTGATATAAGCTTATTTGGCTTGGAGACAACAGACAGACACACACACACACACACAGACACACACACACATATTATTAAACAGTTGATTGCCATATGTATATTAATATGAAGTTCTGCAGAAGATACAAAAAAATAGACCATACCCAAGTCTGTAACCTTGACCTTGTGCAAATGATACTGCGTCAAGGTCATGTAACACCCTTTGGTCATGGGCAAACTTTGTACCAAATATGAACTTCTGTGCATTAAGGGTTACAGTTGTAGTCAAGACACAAAAGTAGGATAGACATGGTGATTAAACACATGAGGTAATTTTCACATGCAACAAAAATCATGCCTTTCACAAAATTTTCCATCTAATTAGGAAAACTTCTCACAAAGACTTTTGGATGAGGAATAAATCCTGGAATGACTGAAAAATTAGGTATTTTGAATGAGTCAGGATATCTGACTCACCAGGCACCTGGAAATTGCTGAGTATTATGCAGTGAGATTGAAACTTGATGTTTTCCAAATGTATGAAAATATATTTTTTCTAATATGTTCATGTGTTAGGGCATTTATCTATAGTAAAAACTACTTGTATAGTAAAAACTAAATCAAAATTGCAATCAAAGCCAATGCAGCAAGAGTATTTAGATAGCACATTCATTTGATAAATCTCACGAGAAATTTTAATCATAAAAAAAAAAAAAAAAAAAAATGCTTAAATTAAATTTGATGAAGAATGCACTGATTAGTAAAATATAATATTAAGCAAGCATAGTTAGATAATTTAAACAGAATATACATATTAACCCTTTCCCTCATATAGACTCATTTTGACACCCTCAGTAGGTATCACATAAAGCCTGATCTGCAGAAAACCACAGTTAAACCTTACCAAATTTATTTACAAAATCCTCATTTCCAGACCACTGAGGAGCAGCGAACAGCATAAAACCTGATCAGCCTGCGAGTTACTCGCAGGCTGATCTGGTTTTATACTGTTCGCATAGTTCTTTTCATGGTGTCCTCTATGAGGGAAAGGGTTAAGCAAGCATAGAATTATACTAAAAATGCAAGCATCACCAGAAAATGACTTGATCATAGTATTTAAACGCATAAACCGGGAAGTAAGTCACTAGCAATTTAAACGATCTACATATTTAATTTAAAAAAAAATAAATGGCAAAAGGCAACTGCTGTCAGTTCCAAAATAACAGGGGATTATGACAAGTTCATTATCCTGATTATTATACAATTAAAACAGAAAATATATTAATCTTATTGCCATTTGAGACAAAAATCGTCCTATTTTTTCACTAATTGTATACTTTGCAGCTCTGTTATAATACTGTATTTGGTGTCAATATTTAGATATCACACTTTATTGGACCTCATTGTACATGTATATGAAAATGCACATTTAGACAACAGAACACATCACAAAATATATTCTTAGGACTAACTGATGGACCCTGTTATATAAGAGTGTGTTATAGTGGAGTCTGTGTTACAATATAGTTTGTGTTATAATGGAGTTTGTGTTATAATGGAGTTTGTTAAAAAGTAATTATGGTATTTTTGCAATAATGGTATTTGTGTTATAATAGAGTGTGTGTCATAATGGTATTTGTGTTATAATGGAGCTTGTGTTAAAATAAGAGTGTTATAATGGAGTGTGTATTAAGGAAAAAGTGTTATAATGGAGTTTGTGTTACAATGGCGTTTGTGTTATTACAAAGCTTGTGTTAAAATGGAATGTGTTATAATGGAGTGTGTTATAACGGAGTTTGTATTAAATGGTGTTCGTGTTATCACAGAGCTTGTGTTAAAATGGAGTGTTATAATGGAGTGTGTTTTAATGGAGTTTGTTATAATGGCATTTATGTTATAAAGGAGCTTGTATTACAATGGAGTGTGTTATAATGGATTTTTTTTTTTATATTGGAGTGTGTTATAATAGAGTTTGTTATAATGGTGAGTGTTATAATAGAGTGTGTTTTAATTGAGTTTGTGTTATACTGAAGTTGTGTTATAATGGAGCTTGTGTTAAAATGGAGGGTTATAATGGAGTTTGTTATAATGGAGTGTGTAATAATAGAGTGTTTTTTAATGGAGTTTGTGTTATACTGGAGTATGTTATAATTGTTATACTGGAGTATGTTATAATGGATTTTCAGTTTAAGATAATCATTTACACATTTAGGGCACAATTATGGTTCCTGTAATATTGGATCTCACTAAGACATGTCATTTCACATCATGTTTAGACGACTGGAAAGTCAAATCAGACCGAAAGTTGTACTAATCTCAAAGTTATAATGACTAGCCAACTGTTTATTACCCGTTTAGCCTGCAAGTACTTGCGAAGACCCTCAGCTATTGTTCCCGATAGGAACTTAAAAATCAAAATCAATCAAGTATGATTTTCCTATTCAGACTCAAACTATGCCCATAAGTTTCAAATAAGATTTGAGTATGACACTCATATTTGAGCCTGAGATCATACTTAAGTATTTTCGAGATCACGGGTCCTGGGCCAAATTCATCAACCCTCTGAGCCTATATTTCAGATTCAGACTCAAGAAATGCAAACTTTCAAAGTTTTCCTTATGATTACGCAAGATAAATGTTATGAAAAGTATAATTACAAGTGTATAATGTCATTTATACTTTTCCTGCATTAACATAAAACAATATGAAATGAAACCACTTCATACAGTTTTGTTGTTTACTTTGCCATACATAAAATGGTCAAACTTGGATTGTACTTTGCTTTAAATTAATACACAGCTTAAACAATCTATCAAAATAATAATTACAAAAAATAATGGTGTGTTGGTAAGTTCCTTCATAAGGAAGAAATCAAATATTTAAAATGTCAGAATCCAGAGTCTTGTTTTTAAAATATGGACACAGGAAATGGGTTAATAATGGTACTGGATTTATATGTCACTTCCTTGTGAATTTATCTGTGATAAAAGAAGAAGACACATGGGCACTGTGGTACAGTGGTAAGATATCTAAGTGCAGATCTGAAAATTGTGGCTCTGAACTCTGTTGTGGACAAAGAATTTTCATCACCTTCCCAGGTGCAAAGTAATGGTCAAATCCAGGAATAAGTTGTAAGAACATGTTTCCAAACTGACATAATATATCAAAGTTTAAACTAAAAGCTTAACCCTTTCCCTCATATAGACTCATTTTGACGCACTCAATAGGTACCACATAAAGTCTGATCTGCAGAGAGCCAAACTCAAACCTTACCAAATTTAATTGTAAAATCCTCATTACCAGACCACTAAGGAGCAGCGAACAGCATAAAACCTGATAAGCCTGCGAGTTACTCGCAGGCTGATCTGGTTTTATGCTGTTCACATAGGTCTTTTCATGGTATCCTCTATGAGGGAAAGGGTTAAGATAAAAAAGCCAAAAAAAAAAAAAAAAATGAAAATAGGTAACATAATAAATATCAATGCATGAAATAATTAATATTTTTCACCCTCTATCACTCATACATACTGGTGCTTGTGAAACTTACATGAATATGTAATGGCCAACAGCATTGTCATTTAATGACATTTTTCTCATGATGAACAAGCATAGAAGATGAAGCATCTGTGAGCAATTTAAAGCCTTAATTAGAGGTAAGCTAATCAAAAACTGATGTGCCAGTGAGACACAAATGCCCCTACCTGCAATTAATACTAGAAGTAGCAAAAATCCAAAGGCTGTAATTCTGTCGAAATTTTGCAAAGGAGAGTAAAATACAAATAATGCAGCGCATCATTGTACAAATACATACCAAAAATCATCTAAATATATCAAGTATGTAGAAAAAAAGGTTGAAAATTTCTGTAATCAAATTTTTTGAGTCAAAGCACCGTAACTCCACCAAAAATAGGCGAAGCTGAGGATCTGCAACTCATCATAACATGCCTACATACCAAAAATCAACTCAGTATTTCTAAGAATACAGACAAAGTCCAGAAATCTCCTTTGTTAAATACTTTAAAAGTTCAAGAAGCTCTTTCAAAAATGGGCAAGGTATCAAATGCAAATTTGGCCTGAAACTCTGAAATGCACACCAACATAATAAAAATCAACTCTGTATCTCCAAACATATATTTGTACAAAAAAAAAACTTATTTGGGAAATCTTTTATTTTGGAATGACGAAATGACAAACATTAGTGACAGAGGCAAAAAAAAGTTCTGAAGCTTCAGCCAGGCTCAAATAAAGGACCTTATAGTTGGCAGTGCTTAGAATACATAAATAACAATGTGAGAATAATAAGACTTAGGCAATGCAAAGACACCATCTTGAAATAAGCCATACTTTAAAATTGAATTAAAATATAAAAAATATACATACTTAAATGAATTAAAAAAGAACAAAAATAGGCATTGCTAACTTTTACAGGGCTGTAAAAATCCACTCGTCCGCTCAAGAAAGAAATGTTTCAGTAAAAAATGAATTTCATATTGTTATGATGGTCAAGTGCTTACGATAAAACGAAACATACAAAAAAGCCCTGGATCATTGGTTTTCTGACTTACCGTTTTTGACGATAAAAGAAGAAAAACTGTTATTAAAAGCTTTATACAAGCAAAAATTTAAATCATTTTAGGACGAGCTAAATTTGTTTAAGGACGAGTAAGATTTTTCACCTACTCGTCCTACAGGACGAGTGACCTAAAAGAAAAATTTACACCCCTGTGTTAGAGTATGGTATGTACATAAAACTAATATTTCTGGAAATATAAATATATAATAATACTAACATTTTAACAATACATTCAGTGTATAATGAGTAGTACCAGTATATCTTAATTGACTACTTTGCCTACCTAAACCTAAACACATTTTATCATTTTTCATCTTGTTCCAATAAACAAGGAGTCAAATATTTGCACCATCATATTTGATCTCTGATCAGTGCAAAATTATCTTTTTAAAAGAAATATTTAAAACATTTAAAACATTTGAAAAAGTATGTATTTTCTTAAAATACTTCTAAAACAACATTGTTGATAAACAACGTCAGGGCAAAGTAAGGTGATATTCAAAGATTAATTTTTTTGCTTTATAAATAATCCATTTCTCATTTTCATACTTTATTTTCTGTCTATATCAATTAGATGTCTAAAGAGTTTAGAAGTTTACCTCTTCCAATTATTAAGTGACTGATTTCCAATACTCACAAACTAGACTAGGTCAACCCTTGATCTAACAGTATCTGATTTCAGGGCTTTTTTCTTTTTTTCCTTCTCTACCAGGTATCTTCTAAAAATTTCTTTAAATTTGTACAGTCTGCATTGCAGCTATTGATAAATCAGATGATTTGTATGTTTGTATAAATTAACATATCAGAATCATCTAGACATTGAAAAGGTCTAATGTATATATGTGCATTTAAGGCCCCTGTTGTGTTTGGTGTGATCTCAATGGTCCATGTACCACGTCTTGGCCCTGGACACTGCACGTTCCCACTGGTTAAAAGTATGCTTGTACTTGGACCAAGTCTGTTTTGGCTCAAATTCTCGATCCGTCTGCCGCACATGTTCCAATTCAGACTTATCTTTCCACACTCCTGTTAACAAGCATACAGCATAAGAGTTTATGATTTTTTATGCATGGTAAAACCTGGATATACCAAAGTTGTTGGGGCCCAGCCTAAAACTGCAAAGTAATGATTATTTCAGTTTAAAAAAAACAACAATAGAAATTTTTGTGTTTTTGCGATTTCATGAGGATCAGATTGGTGGTGTTCCACCCCAACTGAACAACTCCATCACTCTACATTTGTTACAAAGTGGTAGCACTAAATAAATCATGGAAATCTGACGATGCAGTTCGTACCTGTAACAAAGTGAGAAAAAGCCAGACTGGGACTTGAACGAGACCCCTTACTTAACCCTTTCCCTCATATAGACTCATTTTGACGCACTCAATAGGTACTACATAAAGCCTGATCTGCAGAAAACCACAGTTAAACCTTACCAAATTTAATTACAAAATCCTCATTTCCAGACCACTGAGGAGCAGAGAACAGCACAAAACCTGATCAGCCTGCGAGTTACTCGCAGGCTGATCTGGTTTTATATTGTTCGCATAGGTCTTTTCATGGTTTCCTCTATGAGGGAAAGGGTTAAATTGTTCTATCAATTGGGCTACACCAGCTGATTTGGGATTGTATCAATTATACTAAACAATGTAATCTTATTATTTGTTTGTTTGTTAGGTTTAACATCCCACCAACATTATTTCAGTCATCTGGAGATGATGTCTACCTGAGACAGATATAGTGCTGCCACTCTGCAGTATCACGCCGTAGACATGTGGCATGATACCACACCCAGTCACATTATTCTGACACCGGGTCCTGGGACTACCCTTATATGCTGAGCAACAATTATGCTTAATAGATTTTGTGAATAAAGGGTCTGATGCTTCATTCTATGTTTACCTACCAACAGCTAGACCAGCGAAAAAGGCCGTGCCGAGGCTGGTCATATTGTCGGTCTGTGTTGGTCGGTTTATTGTCTGGTCAGTGAGGTCAGCCATCAGCTGCACCACAAAGTCGTTGTTACTCACGCCTCCGTCCACCCTGCAATCAACACCCAGATATAACAAGAAATGAACCTCTAGTAAAATCTGACCTTTTATTTCTATCAGAGTATTTGTTAAATAAATAACATCTAAATTTTTGATACTACTCATGATAGAGAATGTTTCATGATGTCACAGTGATGCAATCTGCATGATTTAAATAGTGTCACAATTTCCAATTTTAAAGACATTCAGTTAGTAGATAAATAAGTCAGTGTTTACCTGATATGTGAAAGAGGTATCTTTGTTTCTTCAAGGACAGTCTCGTAGAGGAGTTTGAAGCGGAAGCAGATTGATTCAAGCATGGCCCGAACAACATGGGCCTTTGTCGTAGAAAGCTTCATGCCAAGCATAAGGCTGCAGGCCTTGTCGTCATTGATTGGGGCCTGAAATTATCCACACAATATCTGATCCGTACAAATTTAACTTCTAAGTTCCATTTTATGACATGATAGAGCTTTTCCTAGTTCCAATGAAGCAAAAGTAAGGATATTGCAAGTAAAGAAGAGAGACTTGAAGAACTATTAGCCAGGGCGCCCCAAGACTACCATACTTTTATAAGGGTTCTAACTTTTGCAATTCTGTGAGCCTGCTAGACCCGAAATAATACTGTAGACTGGATCTTTCACAATTAAAATGGATTAGCAGCCATGCATATAAATTAAGAAGCATTGTCCATTAGTAACAAAGGGGTCTGGTGCTAAAGACAGGTCAGATAAAGATAGTTATATGTAGTGATTTATGACCCACCTTTCATGCTAGAATACCTTATTTGCAATTAATCAATTAGTTGGCTAGGTGGTTTGTAAAAGAAGAAACACAGCAGATGATTAGATATCATTCTGAAGGCTTAAAAATATTCCATAATGGCTTTGTCAGATGACGGTAAAACTCTTGATAATACTAAACTACATGTGTACCAGTATTACCTGAAGACCACTGAAGGCTGGGACAAAGTAAACACCATCACTGTCTGAAAAAAAAAAAAAGATCCTTGCTTGTTTGGGTTTAATGTCCCACAAACAGTATTTCAGTCATTTGGAGACTTTTGTCTCTATGAGATGAATATAGTACAGTCTCACTACTTTATCAAGCACAAAAGGCAGGATACCACACTCAGTCACATTATCCCAACACTGGGCCAACCAGTCCTGGGACTACCCTTATTTGCTGAGTGCGGTGTAGATTCGGTTGAAGTAATATTAATAACGAACTGAATAATCCGCCTTTACCTCAGAGACTTATGGCAAACAGAGGACACACAGAACAGACATCTCAAAAGAAGGAACTATCTGATAAAGGTCTCCCCTGTTTGCGCATACAATATTGTAGCTCAGAAACTGCTCAGTCCGCACGGCAAAGAAAAAAACAACATAAGTTGATATACCATCTAAAGTTGAGTAATTTATTTTTCATCAAGTCATAATTCTGTACATAAATATTCATCAAGTGATTGGTTAATTTTTTTCAACTGTATGTCAGTATTTTCCTTGTTTTCATTACAAAATAAAAAGAATGATAAAAAAGGCACAACTTACCTTCGACAGATTCTGCGATGCTAGAAGTTTCTGTGACATCGTCAAAATATCCTGAAACATATGACTGTCTGACAATTTTCAGGTGCTTACAATCAGAACCATGGAACTTCAGTTATAATATCAATTCAACTTTTATAGTAGTATGATGAGATATTCAGAAGGTAAGTGAATATAGTCTTTATTTAAAGAGGAAAACATATTTGGTATAAACCAATCTTTCATATTGTCCACATCAATGGAACAATATTTACAACACGATTATACAACAGAATATATGAATATAAAACAAACAA
>CM037792.1:42113536-42163536 GCA_021229015.1 Solen grandis
ATCCGGTGAGGGGAGGTAGAGCGAAACACGAGACAGACGTCCACCTTTACCTGCCAAGCTGACAATGAAGAGTGCTTTATCCCATCCCATATCCATTTGATAAAATCAATCTTGGCAAAAACTTTAGATATAAAGTGCTGAGAGTTTTAACAGTGTTGGAACAATTGATTTCTATTTAAATGTTCAAATCGTTCGGTTCTGGTTAATTTTTAACGGAAATGAATAAGTTCACTAATGGATTTGCTCCTTTAGATAAAGTCACATGGATTTAATTGTTAGATCACAGAACAAAGTGGACAAATGGGATATGATATCATCTGTTCATAGTTCTTACTCGTACTCAGAGCGAACTATACTATAAAAAATGATTATATCAGATTCGAACTTAAGTATTGACGCCATACACATGCGCCGAGATGACGTCGCGCCGCCGGTTAACAATGCGTGTATGCCGGACATATACAACAAACTGGATGCTGACACTATAGAAAAGACGCGAGTTCTAAACGCACTGCTTGACGTCAAATTGCAGGTCCAGGAAAGGGTTCTGACAAAATACCGGTCCGCGGTAGAGAGATCGTACACGAGGGAACGAGAGAAGGTGAAATCTGAACTACGAAGCATCGTCCGGCGTCTCCCGAATTATCGCCGACATTCCGAACCTTGAGACTAAGGTTAAAAAGTTGCGGAAACGAAAAAGGAGCAACAAAGGTCCGATGCATAATTGTGTGTTTACTACAAAACCTATGGAGTTGAAAGGGATTCCAGCGGAGAAGGATGATAAGCCATTTTGTGATAGATACTTTTCCCACCATCTGCCGACAAAATCTCCCGGTTATAAGAACATTATGCCCTCTGTCAGGAAAGGTATCAGCATGCCGGACCTTCGGCAAAACATTCCGGACAAGATGTGTCCGCTGAGGCCACTTGCTGGTCGGTGTGTGTCCGGGGACAATCGGTCATCCATCCATTTACCGGATATCCACGCGTTGGACGATACTTTCATATCTTCTAAATCTTTTTACAGAGACGACGATGACATTAAAACTGTATGAATGTCTTGCGTATTGTGTAAAATGCTTGTTGTGATTATGTGGGTCTCATCTGTTTTATTTACTTTATCTTGGAATAGAGAAATGCCAGGTGTCGTATTATAACTGTTATGACATTTTATCATCTTTTCTGTAATTCCCAGAGGTTAATAGGAGGCTGTGATGTTTAACTAATTGTTCGCTGAACAAATAAAAATAACGTATGAGTGTGATCGGGAATGTAATGAAATAAAGCTCACCCGAGTTTGTCACGAACGAGAGACAGATGAAACATATGAAAAATGTGAGAAAGAACTGAGAATAGATAGAAAGTTTCTTCTTTATTCATATCGGTTTTCTTGGAGTCATTGTTTCAAACGAGATTTTTATCATTACATAAAACTATATGTTTATTATCTCCAAATAATATTCATTTTGAAATGGATTACAAATTGAAATTGTTGTTTATATGTCGGCGGAAGTAAGAATCAAATAATTGCGATGAAATACACCCATTTGCAAAAGAAAGTGTGCACACACTTTTCTTTTAATTTCATAGATCTAGATTGTTTTCATGAAACCAAACATTAAATCAGTTCATGTACAATTTGTTGCGTATTTTACATTTTGAATTCAAGTCGTTTAAAAGAGTTGTTTTCAGTCGTTATATACCTACTCTTTTGTTTGAGAGGAGTCTTTATCATTCAGTGCGATCTGCATCAACAAAAGAAATTCGTGGACAAGTCTATCTATGCACGTGAGCAGGTTTTCTTTACTCCACCTGTTCACGTGCAAACAGTAGGGAACCTAGGTTAAGTCAAGTAGAACAGGAAATTGTACACATATTGTATAGCCATGAAGACGTCAGTTACCAATATTATAAATTATTAAAATACTACTTTAATCATGTAAATAGACTTACTCCGGAATATCGAACACAATGTTTTTTTTTCAAGGTGAACTGTAGGTTAAAAATAGATAAAGGTATATGTACACAGAATAATAATACTCGCATGCTTTTTTAAAATTTAATTATTTATAAAGAAATTCCAATATAATAAAATATTAATGTATATCATGTAAATGATTATGCTGAAGCTGAAATTTCAATCAGTTAATAAGATGAAAACTATATATATCTATTTATATTAAAGTTATGCTCATTTGCAAATCTTACATTACTGCGAAATGATAAAGCAGAAATAGATACAAGTTTCCTTTAGAACAAGTCACTCGTGTTTTTTTTTGGCCGAGGCAAGCGGTGTGTAGCCGGATATCGACCTCGTACGTCGGCCTTTCTGCGTAGGAAAGACCTGGGCACGAGCTTCACGAAACACCTCGAGCGCTTGGCGCTCTCGGTGTCACATGAAGTTCGTGCCCATGTCTGTCCTACGCAGAAATATTTCATAGTTTACATAGGTTAAACATATTTTATTCTGCTAAATGCTACAGACATGGGGTTGGGCAATAAGTTCTTACAACTAAGATTCAGTACTTCTCCTACAAAATATATATTATACAAAATAAAGACTTCGTACTCGGTCGATATCCTATACAAAGATGACCGGGGTTACCCCATACCTGTCAAGTCTCAAGCAATGAGCGCGAGAATCAAGCAATCGCGCTCTCATGCCCCTGTTTAAATTTCTCACGCAAATGCACAAATTTCAGATATTAAAAAATATATATTTGAACAAAAATATTCAACCCAGCACTTTTTTGTTGTTGTTGTTGTATTGGGGTTTACCGTCGCTGCAATAGTATTTCAATCATATAGCGACGTCCAGCTAATTACAGGTGGAGGAAGACCCCGAGTACACAGAGGTACCCGGGTAGAACCACCGACCTACCGCAAGCCAGCTGGAAGGGATTCGAACCCTCAGTGGTGAGGGGATGAGAGATGCGCGCACTCATGTACAGTGTGCAGGTTAATCAAGTTCAACTCGTGAAAGCCATGCAATATATATTACTTAGACTACTTGCAAACAGAACTTTTTTCTTACTGGTTTAACGTCTCGCCTACAGTATTTCAGTCATTTGGACACAATGTCTACTTGACACAGATATAGTTCTGCTACACTGCGGAATCGCGCGTTAGATATGTGGCATGTCACATTATCCTGAAACCGGGCCAACCAGTCCTGGAACTCCCTTATCTATAAACTGAGCGTCAAGCAGGGGCATGAAGGAGCTGCTAGTACTTTGGTATGTCGTGTTCTGGGATCGACATTGAAGACTTTGCTTTATAGGTGTGCAGTATTAAGTAGCTGCCATTGAATAAGTCTTTCCAAAACGTGATTCCAGGCTCTGTTGTGAATACGTTTTGGGTCATTATTGCCTGCATCATGCTCGTTACATGTGCATCATGCTGGTCGCCAGACTGTTAATTGAGCATCGTGCTAGCTCATGCTAACTGGAAAACCAGCCGAACCTGCATCATGCTTATTTCATCGTGCATGTAGCGAGAATCATGCTCAAATGTATTGCGCGTACGGAAGGGTCTTTATTGTGTTTTAGCCCGATGCAGCATCATGCTTATTAAATGAAAAATGCCGATCCAGTGGAGCACTTGAAGGGGAGAACACTATAATAAACCACAGTATATCCAAAAAATGTCCAAAAACTATGGAACACTTTTAAAGACTCCTTGCAAGAAACCATGGACAAAAACATACCACAAAAAGAAATAAGATCTGGAAACAACATCCTCTGGATCAGGAGAAAAGAAAAGAAAATTATTAAAAAGAAACAAAGACTTTACAACCAAGCAAAGAACACAAATAACTGGACCAGCTACAGAAAATTCCAAAAAGAATAAATAAAAGATAAAATTAAGGAAAAAAAAGGAACAGCCTAATAAAAAGAAAAAGCTGAAGAACTCTCAAACAATTTAAATCTGTCTTAACAAAACCATCAAACAAAGAATTTCCAGAAATGAAAAACAAGTGAAGAAAAACATCAAACCAATAAAAATTGAACAGAAAGGACTGGAGAAACTACTATCAAAAATAAATCCATCAAAGGCATCTGGCCCAGATAACATTCCTAATAGAATACTAAAAGATTGCTCAAAAGAGCTAGCCCCAATCCTGAAAATAATCCTACAGTGCTCAATAGACACAGGAGAATTACCAAAAGACTGGAGAGACGCAAACATCTCAAGCATCTTCAAAAAATGCAACAAACACCTGCCAGAAAACTACAGACCTGTCTCTCTAGTTAACCTCAGTCATATGCAAAACACTTGAACATATTATTTGTAGACACTTACTTAACCACCCGAAAGAAAACAAATTACTGACAAACTTAAATCATGGATTTAGGTCTGGGTACTCCTGTGAAACACAACTGATCACAACTTTAAATGACTTCCTACTAGATCACGACAAAGGTCAACAAATAGATATTGCCATATTTGACTTTTCAAAAGCCTTCGACACAATACCACATGACAAACTCCTACACAAACTTGACAGCTACTGTATTAAGGGAAGTCTTCACACTTGGTTAAAAAATTTCCTAACAAATAGAACAATGAAAACAATAGTAGAAGGCGAAAAATCAAGCAATACAACAGTAGACTCAAGAGTACCCCAAGGCACAGTACTTGGGCCAATCCTGTTCTTGTGCCACATAAATGACTTGCCACTTTGTGGACACTGTGATTCACTGGTATCATCTCCCTGATAATATAGTGCATGCTGGCTCTGTTGAGGCATTCAAAAATGCCTTAAAGAGCCACCGCCAAAATAGTGCGGAGCTCTCCTTCGTTGTGTAAAACCCAGTATTGGGATCTACAATGTATTTGTTTCAGATTCAGATCCAAGATGACGTATTGCTAGCTAGCAAACATTAAAATTCAGTTCTTATTTGACTAAACAAACGAACAGAACGGTGTTACAAACCAATCTATCTTCGGTGCAGTAGATTCACTGCTTCACTTAGTTACCATGTGACCATAGTGTGTACCAAACTAGAAATGTGTTCAATACACATATACCCCCACCCGTCGCATTTTCCAAAACAAAGGCCAACACCATGGTATATCCAAGTAAGTTTAAAGCTATAGCACAAATACCTTCAGAGTTGACTGTGTGTAACAGTTTTGGGATGGACGGACGGATAAAGGCAATCTATATGTCTCATTTTTTGGTAGAGGGCATAAAAATACCCAGGAGCACAAGTTCATGTCTTGATTAATATATCTATGCGGTTTCAAATCTGTAGTATAAATACTTCAGAGTTACATACGTCACAAGCAAAATATTACATATATTTAAAAAACAAAGGCCTATAACTCTGTCAACTTAAACGATGGTTTAATAATAAAAAAAAAAACCCAGGTGCACAAGTTCATGTCCTGAATAATATATCCATGAAGTTTCAAATCTGTAGTACAAATACTTTCATAGTTATGCGTGTCACAAAGTTTCAGGATGGACGGGTGGAAGGCAAATCTATATGCACCCCCCCTCCCCATTTTGCTGGGGGGCATAAAAACCTGTGATATAGCTGAAAATCAGCTATTTTTCAACTCAATGTGACAGAGATAAGTTCTAATGCATTAAGACTGCATTTTGATTGCATTGAAGTGGTACACAAATATAACAAACTAAATGTAAGACTCTGTATGAATATGATTTTATTTAATCAAACAGAATATAACAAATAATTATACTCCCCCTGTAATTCAAAGTGGAATCTACCTCACATATAGATGGGATTTTCTAAATAAAAAATACAGGGGTGCATATAAAACAGAAGCAGAGGTTTTCATTAGCCAACTACATAAACTGGAGTTTTTATTTCTTACAATACGTGAAACATATATACAAAGTTTTATATTTGAAAGTCTGTACACATAGAAATCACAAATCGGAAGTTTATTTTAGGAATTATATTTTGGTTAAAAGGTTAAACCACAGAAAAAAGAATGAAAACATAACAAGTACAGTGAGAAATAATCAGAAAATATAACAAGGATGAAAAGTATATGTATATATCACGTGAAAGCAGTTTTAAACTGTAACATTAATTAAACATGAATATGATCTGTATAAACATGAATTTGCTTATTTGAAAATTGACCACATTATCAAGTTTTCAACATATTTTCTCAATCTAAATATTTCAGCAAATAACTTATCTCACAAAAATACTCCAGCATGAATAAATATGATAAATTAATTGTATAACTTCAATGTATTTTAGTATTTCCAAATGCATGAGTATCCTAAATATTCTCTATCTTCATTCAATATATGAATGAAGAATAAAAACTTCAATGTTATACATTTTGCAGTCTTGAGTAACTCTACTCATTGTTTGAGGGGGTTACTACATAATTTATCCACATACAATGACTTCTTTTGCAACATATACATGTATTACACTAAAATAAAGCTGATTTAAACCTTGAAGGGAGCTGGTGGGAATATAAATAATACAAAGGGTGCATTGTTTAGACAAAACTTACAATGTAACAGGTTTAAGTTTTCTTTGTGGTCTGTGCAACAATTTTAATCATGAAAGAAAGAGCTGTCAGTCTATTTTCCATTGAAACAAATACTAGTATCAGTATGAGAAATTAAGCATTCACTAATTTTCATAACTGAAAACAGAAGCAACATATGAAACAAGATATCTATTCCAAAACTTTGTCGGCCATGTTTGCGTACCATGTAATTATCTTTTTGCAACTTCTGGTTGCATCGATATCAACAGAACACTATACCGTAACATTCTGAAACCTTTTGTCAAAGCAACACACCCAAAATGTCAGGTTTTATTTTGGAGGGGGACACATAACAGTCTTCTACACGAGATGGGGTCCGATTCACCCATATGAACATAAACACTAAACAAACGATGACAAATTAATATACAAAACTACTGTGTAACTGCATTCAATTTGCCAATGAGCTGTTCTTACCCTTTAAAATCACCACCTCAGCCCTATATATAATTCTTTAATTAGATTGGCATTTAACAAGTTCCACCAGCAGTTAAGTCCATCTGTATTCATTTTTTTGCAGCAACCACATATTTGCAAATGATTTGAAGAAATCATGATTTTGCATTTCTTATTCTAAAAAGTACTTTCACACAAATCAACCAATATCAAATATCCACGAAAAATATATCTGCATATTGTACATAAAATATAACAAATGATGTGTGTACAATGTCATGGAATAGTGTCATACTTTAGCATTATATTTTGCACCACAGATAAACTTAGACAACCTGCTGTAGACTCTCCACACACTCATTAATGTCTTCGTAAACTTTTAGGACTTCATTAAGAAACCTTTGCTCTCAGTTTGGATCTTGAAACCACAAATCCCTCTTAAATCCCATTTAATGCAACCCACTTATATTTGGATATCAAATTTAAAAAGTTACTGAGACCAAATATAACAAGCAGTTTTATGATTTTTTTATGTAATTAAAACAATGGTTTGTGAATTTAATTTCCAAATCATGAGAATGAGTACAGTTAGTGCTTATAATGCGGAAACTGTGTAAAGGGTCCAGCAAGATGCTAAAGTCTTTAAACCATTTAAAAGTAAATAACTACATGTTTCAGTGCTCACTAAATACCTGTGCCTGTTTGTGAACTCTGCTACTAGCCACTACAATTGTGATCATTATAGTATACTGAAGGCTGACTGCAAAACTGTTCCATCTCCTCCTATTTCTATTTGCATTTAGAACAGTTTTGCAGTCAGCCCCGGTTATATGCTGTGTGAATTAATGCTCAAGAATAACAGGCTCAACCGGTCCAACACTGAGATGACAACAACAAACATGTTGCTTCTACACCAGAATTACGACATAATATTGGTTCCATGTCAGAACATGTGTCTATACCAATGCTTCATTATTATAAAAATGGTTTCATGCCAAAACAACAGCATGTTGTTTCAATATATATAAATATAATAACAATAGGCTTCATCACAAAGATAACAGTATTCCTGTTTCTTTAACAGCAAAACAACAAAATACAGACTGTTCGTGTACTAGTGTAAAAGCACTACAGTACAATGCAACAAAGTCACAGTGAAACCAATATAGTATCACAATGTATTACTATTTTCCAACTCTGACAGTACTACAGCATGATATAGACTCCAACATAAACCAGGGACACAACATAATGTTGAAATTTAAATATATATATAACCGATGCAACATGGATGAAAAAACATGCATTTACTGATTGAACATGGATCCAATGATACAAATAATGTTGAAATTACAATAGTGTATCTAACAAAAAAACTGTATACCTGATAAAATACTCTCAGTGAAAGACTGTTACATCTAACAACATGCTACACCAGTGTCTATTCTAGGACCTAAATTCATTGAGGACCCACTCCTTCCTGATCAAAACTGTTTTTTTTTTAAAAAACATAGGTGAATATATATGAACCTCCAAGCAATCTTGCAAAACTTCATAACATTATGTGATAATTAGACATTGATATGATTTTGAAAGTACTTTATATCAGTTTTTTTAGGCATGTTAAGGTTTTAGGTATGAATATGTGTAGGTGTGTCTCAATTACCCACCTGTGATGTTCATTAACCTTTACCATGCTAAATTTCTTAATGGGATGTGTTCATTATTCATTTTTGACTGAACCACTAGTAGTTTATGGGGGTGACTGATGAAAATTTATTGACCAAATAGCGAACATGTCTGATCTTGGTTTGCAATGGTCGCAAAGGCAGGTTCAAATGCCCACAGCATTGTAAAGGTTAAAGCTGACTTCAGTTTTTACATGAGATAAATGTAGAGTTTGGTTTCATGCACAATCTTTTACAAGCCCCTTTTAGTTATGCATCACCTTTTGAAAATGGCACTTGAATCCTGCAATCAAATATCCTAGTAAAGACACTTCTTTTCAGTGGGTTCTTGTGGAGGTGACAAAAATGATGGGGAGAATATCATGAAATATCAAATTGTGAAGTAATATAATATGACAACGGAAAATGATAATTAACAAATAAACAAAAATAAAGAATAAAAACAGGTTTTAAAGAGGTTCATGAATAGTTAAAAGAGCTTAGAAATGTTTGACCCTTTCCCTCATAGAGGATACCATGAAAAGACCTATGCGAACAGCATAAAACCAGATCAGCCTGCGAGTAACTCGCAGGCTGATCAGGTTTTATGCTGTTCGCTGCTCCTCAGTGGTCTGGAAATGAGGATTTGGTAAGGTTTAACTGTGGTTTTCTGCACATCAGGCTTTATGTGATACCTACTGAGTGCGTCAAAATGAGTCTATATGAGGGAAAGGGTTAAAGTGATTAAAAGTTACAGGCCTGGTCATGTCATAAATCTCTCCCCACTTAAGTTCTCCCCCTCTCCCTCTAGTTAAAGTGTGAAATAATAATGACTCACCATTTTCGCAGCAAAAAACAAATTTCATCACAAAACAAGTTTGAATCATTTACAAGAATGAATTATTTAGTTGGATATTATAGACGGTACAAATGTAGATCAAGTTAACATACCAGCATCAAGTATTCAATGCAATAAACATAACTGTACAAAAACATATAAACAATCATAATAAATTGTTCGAACATGAGTCATCAATTATAGTTTTATCTCTTGAAAGTAACTAAATAGAAGTAACAAAAGAGTGTGGAAAAACAGAATATTCAAAATAAAAACATTTATAATACAAAGTTACACATAACAATAAAGTGGCAGAATTATCAAATCAAAGTCCTATGTTTAGTTAGTGTATAGAATTTTGAGTGATACCTGCATAACAAAAACAGAGTTTGCAACACTTGCAAAACTTAAGGCATAAACTTTTTAATGATCTAGACAAATATTTAAGTAAAATACAATTTTTGTTGATTAATTTATATTGAAAAAATCACTTTTTCAAATTTAAAAAGGTACATTTAAATTCATAGAAAAAAATGTAATAAATATATTTTCTAGTAAAACAATCTTTTAGGATTCAGAATATCATTTAAAGTTTATTTCTACAGCTTTTTCAAAGCAACATTGAGAGGAATAAAGATAATACAGAGGTTTCCAACTAAAACTCAAGGATATCTAAAGTAGAAGATGTTTTGATTGGATAGAACATTATTATCAATTTCAAGTCAAAGAGTAAGTTTTTTTAAAAAAATTAAAATTTTATAAAAAAACTGTATACTTAAACCTTAACAATGCATATTTTTCCCATTAAATGTAATTAAGTAGTTTTTCAACTAACCTAATTGCACCTAAATGATATTAATACTCCAATTCTGAAAGTTAAACATACATGTATATGGTTTGGCCATGGCTAGTATTATACTGTCCTTTGTCCCCCCCCTTTTTTTTTTACAAAATAAAAGTTTAACCTTCACATTTTTGAACACCATCTTTTTTGTTTGACCATTACTGAGAAAATACAATTATGTGAAATATTCTATGCTTGATTGGAAAGGAAGCCTTCATATTGAAGGAAACAAATGTAAGAAACAGTCTAACCACTATTGACCATTTCTCTCCAAACTGAGCTGTTTAGTGTTAATCTACATAAATCAACAAGCACTTCCTGAACACCAAATGTACATGCTCATGTAAAGATCAAAACATTGTTTAATGGGAAAGAAACATACAATTGAGATTTTTCCCCACTTTATGATTGGTCAATTTAAATAAGCAAATTATACTGGGTATTGCTGATCCTCTGGTGAAATGGTCTATAATTATACGCTTATGTAAATTTTGAATAATGTTTGAAAAAATCTGCAATAAACTTCTATTAATAGTCATTTCCTAACAAAAGTGACTGTCAGGAAATGCACTAAAAATATTCAGTGAATAAATAGATCAAATATCCATGAGTACCACCAAACAACAGGTCTGAGAGAGTACATACAGTCAAATGCAAAATTTCTTGGGTTGATATTAATTACAAAATGATCAGCCAATGTCTATGAAGACATTAGCATGACAAGGCAGTAGCACGTAAAGACACAAGCATGATAACCTACTGAAGGTCTTCCCATCCTAAGTGATCTATTCCATCAAAGCCATGCATATAACTTAAGAATACACATGTATATAAGCTTTTAAAGTGTCAAACAATGGTAATCTTAGGGGCAAATTGACATGTTATGACAGGTGACAGAAGTTCTTTATTACCTCCCCCTGATTATTTAATTGCCATGAGTTATCTCCCCTAAAAATGTGTTTTTTCTCCACTTTCCTATGGTAAAGTTTAGATTTTTTTCACAAAAGTTGATACAAAATCATAAAATGCATCGTTCTACCATGAGTTTTTCTCATAAATCAAATTCAGTTTTTCATATTCACAGTAAATACATATTTTCCATAGGCTTCAATGATAACTTATATGCGGATTATCTTTCCCAAATTATCTTTCCCAAATTAGATAAAAATTGAAAAAAACTCTTGCTGAAATATTTTTATTATTGAATGTCTTCAAAATGACAAAGTTTCATAGAAATTTAACCACCCAGTGACAAGATATGGAATATGACTATTAGGATGGGAAGACCTTAACAGTGTTGACAAACACCTATATTTAGAAGGCATTATTGACTGCATTTAAATACGCAAGGCAGAGCAGGAGTTACTTTGTATTTAATTTTATCAGCTTACATAAAATAGTTGTTTGTTTTTTTTACACTCAAAGTCTATGAAAAATACATAGACTTGTGCATATTTTATGGTCACCACTTGAGTATGATGATAATCAGCTTTGCAAGTTGAGGAAACATATAAACATTTGAAAATAACATATTTAATAAATAACATACCTCAGCTATAGCTTGTGACAAAAATGTTACAGGAAAGACGTGTTTCATATATGTGGATATATGCAAGAATTGATGCTTCCATGTAGGTGATTATTTCTACATGGATACATATACAAAGGTATTTGCTTCAAAATATAAATGTCAAACAAGAGAGGGTACAGCGTGGTGACATAAAAGGGACACATACAGGCTGGTAAATGACACATATTTGCATACTATACATGTATGTGTGGTGTTTTCAAAAACACTGTTACACAAAACAGTTAATCCTACATAAGCTAACATTTCCATTTACGAAACAGCAATGAATTGCCATTAGCTCTTTGCATCCGAGTATACAAACAAATACAACCATGAATGTACTGTATAACTGGAATTTTAGATCCACATCATATTTTAATTTTTTCTATGAAAAAAAACAACAAAGAAAAAACAACAACAGATTAAACGTTTTCTGATGTGATGAAGTACATGTACTTTTTGTACTGATAAACAATGACAGAACCCATCACTGAATCTCAACTTCTGCTTCAC
The DNA here is from genome assembly GCA_021229015.1 of Solen grandis. Classification (NCBI taxonomy): domain Eukaryota; kingdom Metazoa; phylum Mollusca; class Bivalvia; order Adapedonta; family Solenidae; genus Solen; species Solen grandis. The sequence goes on from CM037792.1 coordinate 42,125,911, forward strand.
ATAGGTTTTTAATATATAAAGTCTGGTTAAAATAAATCAAGAGTTAGTCAGCTAAATTTAGTACAAATGACCTATATTCTGTCCAAATTTTAGTAAATATGCATGTTTCTTCAAAGACTTCACAAACAATATTTCATCATTCTAACTTAATGTCACTGGATAATACTTAGATAGCTCTGATGAAAGCAGCCAAAACAATAAAAGTTTTAAATTATTTTTTTACTGAAACTCTAGCAGCACTGCAAAATATGAAAAAAAAAGTCTAAAAACTTCCAGTTATACAGCGATAAGATAAAAATGCAAAATAAACAAGAGCTGTCAGAGGACAGCTTGCTCGATTATTCAAAATGCTTGTTGGTAAATCAAATGAAATCTTTTTCAATTCTTGCCCTTCACATACCCTGTATATAATAATAGTCACAAATGATATAACTTGATAGTCTGATACCCCTAAATATGTTTATGGAGTCTAAAATCAAATCCCATGCCTAGTTACAGTGCATGCAAAACTTTACCCAAGTATCCAAGTTAGATAAGGGCCAACATTTGTATAAAATTCAGTCCAAATCAGTCTCCTAAACTTTCTAGTCAATACAATAAACAATTTCTGAGATATAAGCTGGATAGTAGCTTGCATGCATTACTTAAACCAAAAAGTCTATGTCAAAAAGTGGGCCTAATCTGCATTATGTTCAGTTAAAAACTATCTGCCATTATAGTATGATACCAGAGAGCATATTTAAGAAGTTTCAAATCAAACTCATACCTGGTTACTGAAATATAAGCTTGACATTCCTTGAATGCAAAACTTTAACCAAAATTTTTAAGTTAAAAAAGGGGCCATAATTTGTAATATATTCCATCAAGAGTTATCTACCTTGGTTGTCTGATGCCCCTAAACGTATTCATAAACTTATAAGTTAATACCATGAATGGTTATTGAGATACAAGCTGGATAGTAGTATGCACGCAAAACTTTAACTAAATTTTCTATTGCATGCAAAGCTTTAACCAGAATTTCTAGGTAAAAAAGGGGCCATAATTTGTATTAAATTCAACCAAGAGTTATCTACCTTGGTTGTCTGATGCCCCTGAACATATTCATAAACTTTTAAGTCACTACCATAAATGGTTATTGAGATATAAGGTTGATAGTAACTTGCATGCAAAACTTTAACCAAAAGCTGTAACGCCATCGCCGACGCCAATGCAAGGGTGACTACAATAGCTCTCATATTCTTCAAAGAGTCAAGCTAAAAATGTAGCTTGATATTAAGAAATAAAGTAAGAAAACGTTTTGTGTAGTGTCAATAAACAAGAGGAATTTTGGTCTTGGTTCTGATGACAATGAGAGATATTGATACACTAGCTGCTACGATGATGTGAAATTAAATGCTATAATGCGGTTTTGATGGATTGATCTTCACTGGCATTGCCGCCATTTGCTGCAGCGGCTGAGTATGAAGTCGAGGAGATGGTGAGTTCTAGTAGATCTCGCTTCTGATCCCGGAGCTCCGAGATTTTTATTGTACACTGATCCAGGTAGTACTTCTCTGACTGAAAACACATAGTGATTGTATTCATAAATGGTGAAATTTTAATCCAGAAGTATTTATTTCTGAAATCATCCTGGTGACCGACATGAGAGCCGGAGGTTGTGAGTTCCACGATCTCAGTCCACGAAAAAAGTTGTTACAAGAGTGTTCTCTGGAACACTTGTCACCTGCTAAAGTGTGACGGACAGACAGACAGATGGACGGACAGACAGGCGACAGAAAAATGATCCCTACGTGTCACCTCTCCTTACTGCAGGGGACACACAAGATTGCCAGTATCGCCACAATATACGCTGCCACAAAATATAAAGATCAAGATTATAGAGACTTCCGATATGAAAGTAGGTCAAATGACAGTGTCAATATGTATCCTTTTATCGTCTGATGCCCCTAAACATATTTATAAACTTTCAAGTCAATACCATTAGTGGTTATTGAAATACAAGCTGGATAGTAGCTTGCATGCAAAACTTTAACCAAATTTTCTATTTCATGCAAAACTTTAACCAAAATTTCTAAGTTAAAAAGGGGCAATAAATTGTAATATATTCCATCAAGAGTTATCTACCTTGGTTGTCTGATGCACCTGAATATATTTATAAACTTTCAAGTCAATACCATAAATGGTTATTGAGATATAAGGTTGATAGTAGCTTGCACGCAAAACTTTAACCAAAAGTTGCAACATCATCGCCGACGCCATTCCAAGGGTGACTACAATAGCTGTTATATTCTTCAAATAGTCAAGCTAAAAATGGCACTTGTTATAACTCCCTATACAGGGTTGTTCCAGGACTAGTATCCTCCCTGTCAGAACAATGTTAGTGGGTGTGGTATAATGCTACTTGTCTATGACCTAATATTGCAGTGGGGAAGCACTATATTTTGTCTCAATGAGACATAGTCTCCAAATGACTGAAATACTGTAGGTGGGACATAAAACCAATCAAAAACTAACAAACTAATAATTTCAGAATATCGCTTTTCAGACTTCAATTATAGACATCATATTATTTCCTGAAATTGTTTCTCAACTGGAAATGATTGCAATGTCGGCCATTTCAAAAAATGTTTCTTAGACTTAACCAGTGGATGCTCTTAGCAAAATTATTTCCAATACTGAAACCAGATAGAGAAAACACTCTTGATTTCTATGGAGAGTCTTGGAAAGATGCTGAAGGAGAAATTGCCTGTGCTATAACTGAGCACATTTCATGACTTACCATCTGTCTGTCTCTCTCCAGGTCCTCTTTAATTACATCTAGTTTCTTTCTAAGGTCGTCAATCCGGACGTCCAGTATTTCCTTCAACTGTAGACAAGGTACACTTTTGAGATTGTATATACTGGTAATAATGTGATTAATAAACACTCATTTTATTAATCATTTTGACTCAAATGATATAGGTGACTTTTAAGGAAATCATCTGAACTTGAACATATTTTTCTTTCAAGACAATATTTTTGACTTATCAAATGTGACCTTAAAAAGGGAATCCATTTCATATAATCCACAAAGATTATTTAAATTTTTCTAGTCATCACACATGCCATAATCATTGGATGTTTTTTTTAAAAAACAAGATATGTCACAGGATGTGACGAATGCCCCCGAAGTGCATATTCATGGTTTTGTAAAAAATTTCCTGACATTTCTTTTGACTTTTCCCTGACATTTTTAACAGTGAAATCACGACAGTATTATGCATGTACGAAATACACAATAGCTAGAATCATATGCATAATTGAACCATAAGTCCCCTACTGATCATGCATATTTTGATTATTTCCATTACCATAGCAACCAGTATTTTCAACCCAGAAAAATATCAAAGTGAGGTGCATTAATTAATCTCCATACTGCCTTTATATACCAAGTTTCACTAGTTTATAATATGCCTTTTTAGTAATCACAGCATCCCAATTTCTGGACAGGCGGACGGAGGGCAAACCAATGCACAATCAGGGCTTATGACACTTGACCCTTAGTGTGACCATGACCTTTCATTTATGAACCAGGGTATTGTAAACAACACATTGTATCATTACGGTACATATTCACGCAAAAAAAAAAATCAAAATCTATTGAGGAGTGACAAAGATATGGAGCGGACACAAAAAACAAACCCTTTGAACTCTAAGTGTGACCTTGACCTTGGAGCTACAGACCTGGGATTGCATGACATACTGTTTCATGATGGTCAACATTTTTGACTGTAATTCAAAAAGCCATCAAGGAATGTCAGAGTTATAGAACAGACACTAACAAGAGGGCCATGATGGCCCTGGATCGCTCACCTGAGTATACGGTTACCCAAGGAACATCATTAAAACATTTTGAAATCTGGCCAATAGTTCTGAAGGAGGTGATCCCTGTAAAGTTTTATCAAATTCTGTCCAGCAGTTGCAGAGGAGATGGCATTTAAAGATTTCATTATATACATATAAGGCAAATAAGCCCTGCCCCTGGCAGCCATGTTTTTTTATGGATCAGAATAATTTCAGCAACTTTGTGAAGCTTCACCCAAAGATCATCCCTGCCAAATTAAATCAAATTCTGTCCAGTGATTTCAGATGAGATGTCGTTTTCACGGCCATAATTTTCACAATCTTGGTAAGTGTCTATAAGATGATGCTACACACCAAATATCTAAACTCCAGGCCTCATGGGTTTTGACAAGATGAATTTTGAAGGTTTTCCTACATTACTCTATGTAAAATAAGTGTCCCCTAGGGCAGGCCTAATTTTGACCCTGGGCTATTATTTTAACAATCTTGGTAAGGGTCCATAAGATGATGCTACACACCAAATATCTAAGCTCCAGGCCTTATGGGTTTTCACAAGAAGAATTTTGAAGGTTTTCATATATAACTCTATGTAAAAAAAGAGGGCCAAGATGGCCCTTGGTCGCTCACCTGAGAAAGATGATTGCTTAAGAAATAAAGATGCTTGAGTGTAAAAGTGAAATCTGGCTTTTTTTTATGGTGAAATGGGCATAACTCCTAAATTTACAAGTCAATATCAGTTATAATTGAACCCGATTGTGAGATTATGGGCATAAACATTGTCTTAAAGTTTAAAAATGATTGTTAAAAAAATGAAGTTGGTAGAGAATAAACAAAGTGAAATCTTGCATTTTTTGTATTAAAAGGGGCATAACTCCTGACCTAAATGACCCATCTCAGCCACAATTGAACTCAATCGAGACATTATGGTCATTAACAATGTCATAAAGTTTGAAGATGATTGCTAAAATGATGAAGATGCTAGAGTGTAAACAAAGTGAACTAGAACTATCACTGAAGGTGATTCATACCCCCACCCCCATCTTTGACACAGGATGTATTCACATGACACATAAAACGAATGTTCACACATAGGATTTGGGCTTATAAGCATACCAAAAAAAAATATATTCACTAAAGGTGATCAATACCCACACCGGAAGTCTGTCATGTGTAGGAATACAGTTTCAAAAGTTTGCGTGAGTGAAAGACTACATGTATGTAAGGTTTAAAGTTAGTGTGAGCAATGGTTCAAAAGTTTTGGACAATGCTAAAAAGTTTTGACAGACAGACAGATACACAGAGAGACACACATACAGACACACAGAAGAAAACAATTTGCCCCCAAGATCTGTAGCTGAGGAGAATAAAAATGCAGTCTAATTATGGTTCACATCCATATTTATTGTTTGCAAAAACCTGTCTTTAAGAATTTACATTGTGGTTTTCTTATGCACTGCACTTCCTCTCATCAATATCAATCTACATATGAAGTTTCATCAACCTAGCTACTTTAGTATTGGAGTTATGCTCCGGACAAAATCAAAAGATTAAAAATGACAAAGGGCAATAACTCCTTTCAAAATACATGCAGAGTTATGGTTCTTAGGCACTGCACTTCCTCTCATGAAGGTCTATCTACATATGAAGTTTGATCAACATAAGTACAGTAGTTTTGGAGAAATGCTCCGGACAAAATCAAAAGACAAAAATTAACAAAGGGGAATTACTCCTTTAAAAAGCATGTAGAGTTATGGTTCTTATGCACTGCACTTCCTCTCATCAAGATCAATCTACATATGAAGTTTCATCAACCTAGCTACTTTAGTATTGGAATTATGCTCCGGACAAAATCAAAATATTAAAAATGACAAAGGGCAATAACTCCTTTCAAAATACATGCAGAGTTATGGTTCTTGCACTGCACTTCCTCTCATAAGTCAATCTACTATGAAGTTTCATCAACCTAGCTACTTTAGTATTGGAGATATGCTCCGGACAAAATCAAAAGATTAAAAATGACAAAGGGCAATAACTCCTTTCAAAATACATGCAGAGTTATGGTTCTTGTGCACTGCACTTCCTCTCATCAAGATCAATCTACATATAAAGTTTCATCAACCTAGCTACTTTAGTATTGGATTAAATTTCAAAATTGTTCTTATGCACTGCACTTCCTCTCATCAAGGTCTATCTATCTATGAATTTTCATCAACATAGGTACAGTAGTTTTGGAGAAATGCTCCGGACAAATATTTGTAGACCAACCGCCGGACCGACGGACCGACAGGGTGACTCCTATATACCCCCCCAAATTTCATTTGTGGGGGTATAAATATGGCTTTTTTTTATATTAAAAGGGGCATAACTCCTGACCTAATTGACGGATCTCAGCCATAATCAAACTTTATCGAGACCTTATGGTCATAAGCATTGTCATAAAGTTTGAAGATGATTGCTCAAAAGATGAAGATGCTAGAGTGTAAACAAAGTGAAATATGGTATTTTTTGAATATTTAAAGGGGCACAACTTCTGAACTAATTGATGGATCTCAGCATTAATCAAACTCAATCGAGACCTTATGATCATAAACAATGTAATAAAGTTTGAAGATGATTGCTCAAAAGATGAAGATGCTAGAGTGTAAACAACGTGAACTAGAACTATGATGGCCCTGGATCGCTCACCTGGTATCATTAGGCTATGTAAAATCAAGTGACCCCTGGGGCAGAGCCAATTTTGACCCCAGGGTCATGATTTGAACAAAGTTGGTAAGAATCGACTAGACAATGCTACACACTACCACACTCTACTTGGTAGAGGTCTATTAGCCCATGTTACATACCAAATATATAAACTCCAGACCTTGAAGATTTTTCTAGTTTTTTTTCCAATATAAGTCTATGTAAAATCAAGTGATCCCTGGAGCGGGGCCAATTTTGACCCCAGCGTCATGATTTGAACAAACTTGGTAAGAAGCGACAAGAAATGCTACACACCAAATATCTAAACTCTATGCTTTGTGGTGTCTGAGAAGAAGATTTTTCTTTTTTTTTCTATATTAGCCTATGTTAAATCAAGTGACCCCTGGGGCGGGGCCAATTTTGACCCCAGGGTCATAATTTGTACAATCTTGGTAGAGAGTCATAAGATCATGCTACATATTAAAAATCAAAAGGCTAGGCCTTGTGGTTTCAGAGAAGAAGATTTTTCAAGTTTTTTCTATATTAGCCAATGTAAAATCAGGTGACCCCTTGGTGGGGCCAAATTTGATTCCAGGGCCATGATTTGAACAAACTTGGTTGTGATCTACTAGACAATGCTGCACACCAAATATCTAAACCCCAGGCCTTGTGGTTTCTGAGAAGAAGATTTTTCAAGTTTTTCCTATATTAGCCTATGTTAAATCAAGTGACCCCTGGGGCAGGGCCAATTTTGACGCCAGGGTCATAATTTGAACAATCTTGGTAGAGAGTCATAAGATCATGCTACATATTAAAAATCAAAAGGCTAGGCCTTGTGGTTTCAGAGAAGAAGATTTTTCAAGTTTTTTCTATATTAGCCTATGTAAAATCAGGTGACCCCTTGGTGGGGCCAAATTTGATTCCAGGGCCATGATTTGAACAAACTTGGTTGTGATCTACTAGACAATGCTGCACACCAAATATCTAAACCCCAGGCCTTGTGGTTTCTGAGAAGAAGATTTTTCAAGTTTTTCCTATATTAGCCTATGTTAAATCAAGTGACCCCTGGGGCGGGGCCAATTTTGACCCCAGGGTCATAATTTGTACAATCTTGGTAGAGATCAACTAGACAATGCTACACACCAAATATCTTAACTCTATGCCTTGTGGTTTCTGAGAAGAAGATTTTTCAAGTTTTTTCTATATTAGCCTATGTTAAATCAAGTGACCCCTGGGGCAGGGCCAATTTTGACGCCAGGGTCATAATTTGAACAATCTTGGTAGAGAGTCATAAGATCATGCTACATACCAAACAAGAGGGCCAAGATGGCCCTAAAGACGCTCACCTGAGGACATTTGTGCTGACCAAGTTTGAGGAAGATTGAATCAAAATTGTGGCCTCCAGTGTGTAAACAAGGTTTTTCTAAGATTTGACCTACTGACCTTCTTTTGGATCCAACCTGACCCATTTTAGAACTGGTTCAAGATATCACCAAGACAAACATTCTGACCAAGTTCGAGGAAGATTGAATCAAAATTGTAGCCTCTAATGTGTAAACAAGATTTTTCTAAGATTTGACCTACTGACCTACTTTTCAATCGCTTCTTAGGTCTATTAGATTAATGATCTTCGATAATTTGTTGAAATTTCTGAAGAGAATCGTATACCTACCAAACTGAAACCAGAAATGGAGGGCTGAATAGTTTCCTAATTTTTCATTGGTTAATATTATTATAACCTAAAACGACCGAATTTGTTTTTATTACCAACAATACGATTATCTGTACTTTCATATCTTCCTTAAAGAAAACTTTTATTTAATATACAATTGACACAATATATTCTCTTAGTCTTTTTATCATTTTATTTAATCATAGATACTGATTTTAATATAAAACATATATCAAGTATGTAATTTAAAGTAAAAAGTGATTCAATCAAGGGCAAAATTTTAACCATTATCTAGTCATAATCTCTCAAACTAGTAATATTGCAAAATATTTTTTTTATGATTGGTCTATAATGAATTATGTGGGTACGGACCACTAGACAATATTTCACCTCAAATCTATATATTAAGCTCTAGGTCTTTTCCTATGTAACTCTATGTGAAAGAAGTGACCACTGGTGCGGGGTCATTTATCACTGTAAGGCTATGATTTGAACAACTGAGGTAATGAACCATTATATGATGCTACATACCAAAAATCTAAGCTCTAGGCCTTCTTGATTTATAGAAGAAGATTTTTAATGATTTTCCTATTTAAATCAATGTAAAACAAGTGACCCCTGGTGCGGGGGCATTTATCACCATAGGGCTATGATTTGAACAATCTTGGTAATGAACCATTAGATGATACTACATACCAAATATCTAAGCTCTGGGCATTATGGATTCACAGAAGAAGATTTTTTAAGATTTTCCTATATAACTCTATGTAAAACAAGTGACCCCTGGTGCGGGGGCATTTATCACCATAGGGCTATGATTTGAACAATCTTGGTAATGAACCATTAGATGATGCTACATACCAAATATCTAAGCTCTAGGCCTTGTTTTAGAAGAAGATTTTAAAGTTTTAATCTATGTAAAACAAGTGACCCCTGGTGCGGGGGCATTTATCACCATAGGGCTTTGATTTGTACAATCTTGGTAATGGCCCATAAGATGATGCTACATACCAAATATCTAAGCTCTAGGCCTTGCAGTTTTGCAGAAGAAGATTTTCAAAGTTTGAGTTTTTAAAATCTATTTTTAGCTCCTGTGACCTACTTTTTCAACCAATCTAAATAATTTGTACAACTTTGATAGAGGGCATCATAAGGATGATTCCTGTGAAGTTTGGTCAAAATCCCTTCAGCGGTTCAGGAGGAGATGTTGTTTAAAGCAAATTGTTGACGACGGACGGACGCACGCACGGACGACGGACGACGGACAAAAGGTGATCACAATAGCTCACCTTGAGCACTTCGTGCTCAGGTGAGCTAAAAATCAAAAGGCTAGGCCTTGTGGTTTCAGAGAAGAAGATTTTTCAAGTTTTTTCTATATTAGCCTATGTAAAATCAGGTGACCCCTTGGGGGGCCAAATTTGACCCAGGGCATGATTTGAACAACAAACAGGCCTTGTGGTTTCTGAGAAGAAGATTTTTCAAGTTTTTCCTATATTAGCCTATGTTAAATCAAGTGACCCCTGGGGCGAAGCCAATTTTGACCCCAGGATCATGATTTGAACAATCTTGGTAGAGAGTCATAAGATCATGCTACATACCAAAAATCAAAAGGCTAGGCCTTGTGGTTTCTGAGAAGAAGATTTTTTCAAGTTTTTCCTATATTAGCCTATGTTAAATCAAGTGACCCCTGGGGCGGGGCCAATTTTGACCCCAGGGTCATAATTTGTACAATCTTGGTAGAGATCAACTAGACAATGCTACACACCAAATATCTTAACTCTATTCCTTGTGGTTTCTGAGAAGAAGATTTTTCAAGTTTTTTCTATATTAGCCTATGTTAAATCAAGTGACCCCTGGGGCAGGGCCAATTTTGACGCCAGGGTCATAATTTGAACAATCTTGGTAGAGAGTCATAAGATCATGCTACATACCAAAAAATCAAAAGGCTAGGCCTTGTGGTTTCAGAGAAGAAGATTTTTTCAAGTTTTTCCTATATTAGCCTATGTGAAATCAAGTGACCCCTGGGGCGGGGCCAATTTTGACCCCAGGGTCATAATTTGTACAATCTCGGTAGAGAGTCATAAGATCATGCTACATACCAAAAATCAAAAGGCTAGGCCTTGTGGTTTCAGAGAAGAAGATTTTTTAAATTTTCATTTTTAAAATCTATTTTTAGCTCCTGTGACCTAATTATGCAATGGACCAGAACCATTTATACAACTTTAGTAGAGCTTCATCCAAGGAACATTCCTGCAAAATATTTTTCAAATTGGCCAAGCCGTTTAGGAGGAGATGTTGTTTGAAGCAATTGTTGACGCCGGACGCACGCACGGACACACGGACGACGGACAAAAGGCGATCAGAAAAGCTCACCTTGAGCACGTTGTGCTCAGGTGAGCTAAAAATGGGAATAACTCCTGACCTAATTGATGAATCTCAGCCATAATCAAACTCAATCGAGACCTTATGGTCATAAGCATTGCCATAAAGTTTGAAGATGATTGCTCAAAAGATGAAGATGCTAGAGTGTAAACAACTTGAAATATGGCATTTTTTGAATATTAAAAGGGGCATAACTCCTGACCTAATTGATGAATCTCAGCCATAATCGAACTCAATCGAGACCTTATGGTCATAAGCATTGCCATAAAGTTTGAAGAGGATTGCTCAAAAGATGAAGATGCTAGAGTGTAAACAACTTGAAATATGGCATTTTTTGAATATTAAAAGGGGCATAACTCCTGACCTAATGGTACGATATCAGCCATAATCAACTTGGCCGGATTTTATGGTTATAAACATTGTTAAAGTTTAAGATAATTGCTCATGAAATGAAGATGCTAGAGTGCAAACAATGTGAAATCTGGCTTTTTTGAATTTTAAAAGGGGCATAACTCCTGACCTAATGTTCCGATATCAGCCATAATCGAACTTGGCCGAGATTTTATGGTTATAAACATTGTTTTAAAGTTTGAAGATAATTGCTCATAAAATGAAGATGCTAGAGTGCAATCAAACAAATTGTGGACGACGGACGGACGACGGACATTCATCGATCCTAAAAGCTCATCCTGAGCACACGTGCTCAGGTGAGCTAAAAAAGTGACCCCTGGGGCAGGCCTAATTTTGACCCCAGGGCCATAATTTTAACAATCTTGGTAATGGTCCATAAGATGATGCTACACGCCAAATATCTAAACTCCAGGCCTTATACTTTCTTACAAGAAGATTTTTAAGGTTTTCTTATCATAACTCTATGTAAAATCATGTGACCCCTAGGGCGGGGCCAATTTTGACCCCCTCACCGCGTGAGTTTGAAACACGGCAGGGTCATTCGGATTTTCATGTGAGGAAGCCTTCCAGCTGGCTTGCGGTAGGTCGGTGGTTGTACCCGGATGCCTCCGTGCATTCGGGGTTTTCCTCCACCTTAATTAGCTGGACGTCGCTATATGACTGCAATACTGTCGAAGCGATGGTAAACTCAAATAGTCAAGTCAAGTCAAGTCAATTTTGACCCCAGTGTCATTATTTGAACAATCTTGATAGAGAGTCATAAGATCATGCTACATACCAAAAATCAAAAGGCTAGGCCTTGTGGTTTCGGAGAAGAAGATTTTTAAAATTTTCATTTTTAAAATCTATTTTTAGCTCCTGTGACCTAGATTTTTGACCAATCAAAATACTTTTAACAACTTTGGTAAAGGGCCCTATAATGAACATTCCTGTGAAGTTTTATCAAAATCCAGTGAGTAGTTTAGAAGGAGATGTTGTTTAAAGACATTGTTGACGACGGACGCACGGATGACGGACAAAAGGTGATCACAAAAGCTCACCATGGGCACGTTGTGCTCAGGTGAGCTAAAAATAGACCCCAATTCTGACCTCTTAGTTTGACCTTGTCCTTTGAGCTACAGACCTGGAGAATGCGTGCAAAACACTGCCTTATGGTGGTAAGCATTTCTGCCAAGTAATTTCAAAATTCATCAAGGAATGTCAGTTATACAGCAGATAAAAAAAAGACCCCATTTTTGACCTTTGAACTGTAAGTGTGACCTTGACCTTGAAGCTAGAGACCTGGGGATCACAAGCTACACATCATCTCATGATGGTGAACATTTCTGCCAAGTTATTTCAAAATCTATCCAGGAATGTCAGAGTTCTGGAGTGGAAACGAAATCCGGACGGACAGACGGACAGTTCAATTACAATATGCCCACCTTTGGAGGCATAAAAAAATTTAAACATAATTTCATAAGACCACAGTGCAATATGTTCCTAACTTAATTAAACTTGTAAGTGTTGCTTAACGCTTATTATGTAAGGATACTAAAATATCACCATAGTGTACTTGTGAGTTATAAATGCTGTACACATTAAATAAGTAACATGCAATGAAAATATGGCAGTCTAAGGCAATACCTTTTGTCTCTCAGTAACAACTGTATCTATATGTTTCTTCAGGTTCTCCCTTTTTAATCTGTAAAAAGAAATAAATGTTACTCCTGATAAAATGAAGTCTAGTAAAGTAACTCAAAAATGAAGCAGAAAATGAGCAACCAGAGCTCTTGATCTCCTTTTTTCAGTGCCAATATTGGGCATCACTCTCCCAGCCAAAAAGTATGTTTTTCCCCCCATTTTCAAGCAAATTCCCCTACAATCAAAAATGGAAGAGCTCATATAAATAGCAAGAATGGTCAAGTGGTAGATCGTTGTACAGCTGTACTGTATTATACTGGTTGATTTACATCTCACTTTTAACCAATAAATCTACTAGACAGGAACTACTTTATACATTTCATTAATATAATTATTGTATTTATGTTCAGCAAAAATTGCCTAAAATTCCCAAAACAGGGGAAAAAACGACATGAAATTTCCTCCTCCTGAAGGTAGAGGCAACAGAGAGAGAGCCCTGGCAACCATAAATAAATATTTACACTCCTGTATCCCACCTCGTCTTCATGTAATGTGAGTAAAGGACATTAGAGGATGAACATGATTCTTCTATAGCCCCCACTTCTGTGATATTACTCATATCATTTCAGTCACTTAAATGTTTCTGTTAACTCCTAGAATCAATGTAAGATCCCCCTATTTATTGTGCGTAAGTTTACATACCTGTTGAAAGCCTGCTTGTCTTTGTGTTTCTTCTGTAGATTTTTCATCTCCTCTTTTGTTTGAGCATCCATTCTTTTGGTAAGATCTTTAACTTCTTGGTCATGTATAGCCTGAACAAAAACATAAATATATAAAAATTGACCATTCACAGTGGAAATATTAAAACTTATTTGGTGGGTTATGAATTACTGACCAGTCACTAACTTTCAATTATACTTATCCATTCAGTTATCAAATTTGACACATCCCATGATAAACTAGTTGATTTAAAAGGTAAGTTGTGCATTTCAATGAGGAGGTCATTTATGCAAAGTAAGATAAAATTCTAAAATTATTGGTTATTGTAGTACAGTATTAGTAACTCACATATAAAGGGAGATAGCCCATGTCAGAATAAATCTGAAACAGTATTTGGGTTATCTTCCCATAATAATCACAGTAGAACCTTGCCAAACTGAACATCATTATACTGAATTCCTCACCATTTCGAAGTTTATTTTCGGTCCCAATTTCTTCCCTTCTTATTTTAACTAAAAATAAAATGTTTCATCCGAAATTTGCTATTTCGATTTTTTTTAGCTATTTCAAAGTAAAAATCCTGGTCCCGAGGTCGCAATTTGTGTACATTTTCAATTTTTATTTCGAAGTCAAATTTCATAAATTTTCGTGAATTATCATCCTTATTATCAATCGTATCCGGGTCAGTAACCAAGTTTATTTTGCGGAGGCACCTGGAGTGATGGCTCAGGCAAGTTTTTCACACGTTTTTTCGAGATTGGGTTGGGCAACGTGTGTCCCATCGGAAATGTTGATTATTGCTAATTGATATCTGACAGGTTGCATAATATGCATGTGCCAGCAGATAAACCCAGGTGTCAGATCTTTAGTACATTCCATTTCATCGCGTTTGTCACCAGCATACGACGCTACCTGAAGCAGCAGATCGACGGTAAAAATATGTATCATTGTTTGACATGGTAGAATGATTATGTTCATCAGAAGCATCTAAGTAAATCATGATGTATTTTCATTACTTTTCATAACCTGCAAATAAACGTACACCTAATAGGTGGCCTTCACAGCATAACGATTTCCACAATATGCACCGGTAATGAAAACGCAGACATGCACGCTCACAAACTGAAATTTCCATCAGATTTTTAATCTGAATAATCGTTATTTCGAAGTTTTCTGCTTGGTCCCTAGGACTTTGATTTAATGTATATACATCTATCTGTGGGTCTCCTTTTCAGTGGATAAATTTTGTTTAGGCACTTTTTATAGATGGTTCTGAGGTGCTCATTTGTGCCATTTGAAAATTTATTTCAGAAGAATTCTTCTGCAGTGTTTTAATCAAGTTGTTGATGACAGACTACAGACAACAACAGTTGTTGATGACAGACTACAGACAACAACAGATGTTGATGATAGAGGATGATCACAATATCTCTGCATGAAAGAAAAGCTAACAAGAGCTGTCAGGGAGACAGTGCGCTCGACTATTCTCAGTGCTTTATAGTATATAAAAAAAATATCCTGCTGAATCTGTCAAGGGCCATATATCTGTCAAAATACATGATAGGGTCTGCTCTTTTCTACCCATTGCATTTATGTTGCTGAACAAGTATACAAAGTATCAAAGCAATGACATGACTTTGAAATATTTATGGGTGTATTTTTATATGGTCAAAAAGGGGAATAATTCTGTTAAAATCCATGCTAGAGTTATGGGTCTTGGTCAGTGAGCTACAATTATGACCTTAAATACATTTGTAAAGTTTCAAGTGACTACCTTGGTGGTTGTGGAGATTGAATTTGCACCCTAAATCTTGACTAGAAATTTCTAAGTTCACAAAGGGGAATAATTTAGTAAAAATCCATGCTTGGTCAGTGAGCTAAAATTATGATCCTAAATACATTTCTAATGTTTCAAATGAATACCTTAAGTGATTGTTGAGATATAAGAAGATAGAAAACTTGCACGCAAAACCTTAACCTTGAGTGTTGCACCGACCCTGACGCCAACCCTGACACCACGGTGAGTAGGATAGCTCTCACTATTCTTTGAATAGTCGAGCTAAAAAGGAAGAGTTTGATTATTTTGGCAGAGCTATAGTTACCATGGCAACTGGTTATACTCGGAGGCACTTACGGTAAGTCGAGATTCATGATCCCTATGATTTTGATCCATAATCTGTCGCAGTGTTTCATAGCATGGTCCACTGTGTTTCATGTACACTTCTAGCTCGGCCTTGAACTGATCTGTACACATGGCCACATAAACCTCCGCCTGGGATTTCCTTAAGGCCTTCAACTGGTATATGGAACACAACAAATAAACATGGCCCCATGGGTTATGGATGTGAGAAAACAAAGAGCATTTTGTATTACACCTGGTCACATAATCTTTATACTTACTTCCTATTACTCAAAACTTATCCAGCTAGTCAGATAAACCTGCGTATCGTCATCACATCCCAAATAATAAAAGCAATATAAATTAAAACATACTTAGTTATTTCAAAATCGCGGGATCCAGATTTCCGGACATCTAGATTGACAGACAGAGGGCAAACCTATAGTCCCCTCCGGTGTAAACATCGGTAGGGGACTAATAATGTAAGAGTGAAAACTGAGGTAGCCTATACTTGATAAGGTAAGTTGATATGAGTTTTATTGATGAAGTTTAAACAATTGATATATCTGTAAACATATTACTGGATAAAGCTGACCTCATGATGATCAAATGCTGTTGTCGGAAATGTTTACTTCTGCTGAGTAGGATTTTCCAAGACCCTTTTATTCACAATAAGATTTTGCATGCTAGCTCTTTCTCTCATATTTAACAACAAGAGGGCCATGATGGCCCTGAATCGCTCACCTGAGTACCATTGCTTCAACTGATGTCAAGGTTTTTAAACAGACAAGGATTCTGATATAACTTAATCTAAAACATTTTACCCCTGACAATACTACACACCAAATATCTAAGCAATGGGCCATATGGTTTCAGAGAAGACTTGGGCGCAGGGTCATTTATCACCGTAGGGCCAAGACTTTGAAAATCTTTGTAATGAACCATTAGATGCTACTACATACCAAAAATCTTAGCTCTAGGCCTTATTGATTCATAGAAGAAGATTTTTTAAGATTTTCCTATTTAACTCTATGTAAAACAAGTGACCCCTGGTGTGGGGTCATTTATCACCATTGGGCTATGATTTGTACAATCTTGGTAGTGGCCCATAAGATGATGCTACATACCAAATATCTAAGCTCTAGGCCTTATGGATTCATAGAAGAAGATTTTTTAAGATTTTCCTATATAACTCTGTGTAAAACAAGTGACCCCTGGTGCGGGGTCATTTATCACCATAGGGCTATGATTTGTACAATCTTAGTAGTGGCCCATAAGATGATGCTTCATACCAAATATCTAAGCTCTAGGCCTTATGCATTCATGGAAGAAGATTTTTTAAGATTTTCCTATATAACTCTATGTAAAACAAGTGACCCCTGGTGCGGGGTCATTTATCACCATAGGGCTATGATTTGTACAATCTTGGTAGTGGCCCATAAGATGATGCTTCATACCAAATATCTAAGCTCTAGGCCTTATGCATTAATGAAGAAGATTTTTTAAGATTTTCCTATATAACTCTATGTAAAACAAGTGACCCCTGGTGCGGGGTCATTTATGACCATAGGGCTATGATTTGTACAATCTTGGTAGTGGCCCATAAGATGATGCTACATACCAAATATCTAAGCTCTAGGCCTTATGGATTCATAGAAGAAGATTTTTTAAGATTTTTCTATATAACTCTATGTAAAACAAGTGACCCCTGGTGCGGGGTCATTTATCACCATAGGGCTATGATTTATACAATCTTGGTAGTGGCCCATAAGATGATGCTACATACCAAATATCTAAGCTCTAGGCCTTGCAGTTTTGCAGAAGAAGATTTTCAAAGTTTGCATTTTTAAAATCTATTTTTAGCTCCTGTGACCTAATTATGCAATGGACCAGAACCATTTATACAACTTTAGTAGAGCTTCATCCAAGGAACATTCCTGCAAAATATTTTTCAAATTGGCCAAGCCGTTTAGGAGGAGATGTTGTTTGAAGCAATTGTTGACGCCGGACGCACGCACGGACGCCGGACGCCGGACAAAAGGCGATCAGAAAAGCTCACCTTGAGCACGTTGTGCTCATGTGAGCTAAAAAGAGGGGAGAAAAAAAAAGGTTCCTTAGACAATGTTACACAATACAAATGTGTTTCTTCACAGTATTTTGGGTTAGGGTTAGGTATCCCATCCCCAAAACCTAAGTTTAAACCCAAAACGTTCATATCTGGGTTTAATGACCACCTACAAAGAATGAGATGACTAGGTAGAGGGAGGACACAGATATATACAGATGAGCCCTTACCTTCTCCTCTTGATCCCTCATCAGCTGGGCCCACTCTATGTCATTCTGTGCCTGGATCTGCTCCACAGTGCCCCACTTGCCTGCCTTTTTAGGTTCTTGGCATGGGCCTTCTCCAGCGCCACTTTCTCCTTCAGCTGGGCTGCCACCAGTTTCTCCTCCTGGCTCCCATGAATTTCTCTCATGTTGTCTCGAGCCTGTCATATAAAAACCCCAATGACAATGAAGGCATCATATGATACATCCACTTCATATCACTGACTAGACTTGTTGCTGAGGGGGATTATTGCCCCAAGTATATTGATTTAATTAAAAATCATTAAAATAAATAGAAAAAAAGGCCATTTTGAGTTTCTTTGACCTCTAAAGATAATAAACTTTTTTTGACAGGGCAGCACACAATTCCTGTAATATCATTATTGAGATGGGGACATCAAATTTTTGTTTGCAGGAGGTATAAGAAACCAAAAACAAACCTGATATATCACTAAATGGTGATGAATACACCCAGCATATTGCTTTAACACAGAAAAGAAAGCATCATCAAATGCAACATTACAAGATATTTGCAATTATTATTGTAGTTTATTTACATAGGTTTCTGTTTCAAGTAAATCCTTTTAAAAATTTTTAAGTGAAGCTTCAGAAAAAAGGGAGAAAGTAAAAACAAAAACAAAAATAAGAGCACGGCATGAAGGTGCCAACGCTCGTCTGTTTTGTAAACCAATCCATTTCAAAGAAACAATGAGGGATATTGTTATTACCGCCATCCAAGTCAATATGTCTACTATTGGACCTGTCTACTATGGGTCCAATAATGTGTAGCTTTATGGGCTGCCAGTGTTGGCATTAATAATGATTTAGTGATTGGTAGACCTAAAATGTAAAAATAGTAAATTTGAATAGTTAAGTTATGGTCAAGGTTAACATTTTTTTTTTTTTTTTAAATATTTCAAAAATAGGTCAAAGGTCAAGGTCAAAAGTCCAAAAGTGTAACATTGATGAAAAGGTCTTGCTACAAGGAATGCACATATGAAATATCAGTGCCCTGTTGACAACGATTCTGAAATAACAGGCATTTTAAAGTTTTCAAAAGTTACAGAAAAATAAGGTCAAAGGTCAAGGTCAATAGGTGAAATATTTGCATATGTCTTGATAGGTCTTGTCAAGATGAATATGCATAACAAAAATTAAAGTTGCATATCGAATTGTAGAGCAGTTGTGGCCAACGTTAAGATTCTGGACGACGACTAACGATGACGGATAAGGACAATGACAACGCGGACGCCAGAGTTATGACAATAGCTCGTATTTTTTTCTTCAAAAAACAAGACAAGCTAATCAATCAGAGTTATGTTTATTGAACATTAGGCACATCAAGTACTCTCAATCTAACTATATTAAAACATCAAGTAAATCCCTTTGATAGTTTCCAAGTTATGCTCCAGGCAAAAAAAACTAGCTATCACTGAAGGTGATTAATACCCCCGCAAAATACTTTAATGCAGGAGAAGCCAGACTTCAGGCAGAGCATAGATAAGAACCTGTATACATAGTATATTGGTTGTGATAGTAATAAGTAAGTAAAGTTTTTATTTAAAGTTGATAGAGAGTCAATAATGGTTGTTTGTCACAGTAGTTTAAAAATATAAGGTTACAGTTCTTGGACACTGCACTTCTCCTAGTTGCCATCTGTTTACATTTTAAGTTTCAAGTATATACCATGTATAATATTCGAGTTATGTTCAGGACAAGAAAAACAAGGAAAAGTAACAAAGGGAAATAACTCTGTAATTACTCTAGATAGAGTTATGGTTCTTGTGCACTGCACTTCCTCATACTGTGGTTGACCATTGTATGAAATTGTTTTGAAATCCAACCAGTAGTTTACAAGTTATACTCTGGACAAGGAAAAGTAACAAGGGCAATAACTCTGTAATTCCTATAGATAGAGTTATGGTTCTGTGCACTGCACTTCCTCTATTGTGGTTGACCATTGTATGAAATTGTTTTGAAATCCAACCAGTAGTTTACAAGTTATACTCTGGACAAGGAAAAGTAAAAAGGGCAATAACTCTGTAATTACTCTAGAGTTATGGTTCTTGTGCACTGCACTTCCTCATATTGTGGTTGACCATTGTATGAAATTGTTTTGAAATCAAACTTGTACTTTTCAAGTTATGCTCCGGACAAGGAAAAGTAACAAAGGGCAATAACTCTGTAATAAGTCAAGATGGAGTTATGGTTCTTGTGCACTGCACTTCCTCTCCATGTGCTTGATCATTGCATGAAGTTGTATTGAATTCCAACTTGTGGTTTTCAAGTTATGCTCTGGACAAGGAAAATGCAACGGACCGCTGGACCGACCGACCGACCGACCAACCGACCGACCGACCGACCACTGGGTGACTCCTATATACCCCCCCAAATTTTGTTTCGGGGGTATAATAAAATCAGTACCAATAAATAAACAAAAAGCCCAAACTCTGTTATAATACATCCCAACCAACAAACTCTGCCGCAGTAGTTACCTCCCCTTACAGTTGTCTATAACCACTGCCACCAGAAGTAGATTTCAGCTGATATAGGCCGGATTTACTTTTATCACTTATGACTAGTTTTGAATATATCATATCAGTTTCGTTATATTTCACGAAAATAACATTCATGATTTCGAGAAAAGTAAAAAATCAAATCATATAACATTATTTTATAAAATTATAAATGTTGGTCACATGGTTTCAACTATCATCACGTGACTTGTGTGATGGCAGTGGTTAAAGTAACGTAGCTTGACGTAACCAGTGCGCGGAGTTTGCCCAACCAAATGTACTGGTAATATGCACAACTTAGCTTGATCCCACCTTAATATGCAATAGGCATGATCAAACTTAATACTAATCAATTATGTAAAGTTTCATTCAATTCAAGCCATTATTTTTAAGATGAAGTACAAACTAGATCGTGTCTAAAGACAGACAGAGTGACAGACAATATCATTCCAGTATATCCCCAAATTTGTAGCAGGGGGTATACAAACACTGTTGATTACTAAGGAAGAAAATTCACTGACTGCCCCTATGAATGTTCCCTGCTAATTTTATGCCATAGGAACACTAATAAAACAATTTCAGCATTCCCAGGGGTATGGAAACTTAAAGAATTTAAAGAAATATTTATTGATTTTACTAACAAACTGCCATCACAGTCAATATCACCATTCATCACAGTCAATATCACCATTCATCACAGTCAATATCACCATTTATCACAGTCAATATCACCATTCATCACAGTCAATATCACCATTTATCACAGTCAATATCACCATTCATCACAGTCAATATCACCATTCATCACAGTCAATATCACCATTCATCACAGTCAATATCACCATTTATCACAGTCAATATCACCATTCATCACAGTCAATATCACCATTCATCACAGTCAATATCACCATTTATCACAGTCAATATCACCATTCATCACAGTCAATATCACCATTTATCACAGTCAATATCACCATTCATCACAGTCAATATCACCATTTATCACAGTCAATATCACCATTCATCACAGTCAATATCACCATTCATCACAGTCAATATCACCATTTATCACAGTCAATATCACCATTTATCACAGTCAATATCACCATTCATCACAGTCATTATCACCATTTATCACAGTCAATATCACCATTTATCACAGTCAATATCACCATTTATCACAGTCAATATCACCATTTATCACAGTCAATATCACCATTTATCACAGTCAATATCACCATTTATCACAGTCAATATCACCATTTATCACAGTCAATATCACCATTTATCACAGTCAATATCACCATTTATCACAGTCAATATCACCATTTATCACAGTCAATATCACCATTTATCACAGTCAATATCACCATTTATCACAGTCAATATCACCATTTATCACAGTCAATATCACCATTTATCACAGTCAATATCACCATTTATCACAGTCAATATCACCATTCATCACAGTCAATATCACCATTTATCACAGTCAATATCACCATTTATCACAGTCAATATCACCATTTATCACAGTCATTATCACCATTCATCACAGTCAATATCACCATTTATCACAGTCAATATCACCATTTATCACAGTCATTATCACGCATCAGGTTCCAACAAAACTGAAAAATCAAAATTCCCTGACTTTTCCCTGACCAAAATCAAAATTCCCTGACCAAATTAAGCGCAAATCCAGTGGCAAATACAGATCTTCCAAAACTAAGTCACTTTTAGATATTTTTTTATTTTCAAACATGAAATGATGGTGTGCCAGTTGGATGCTATAGGGAACTTATTTAATATTATACAAATCTGACAATTCAAACTGACTGAAAAAAGCTAAATGGAAGAAACTGCCTTGGCCTTTCCTTATTATAATCCTCCTGCTGTTTGGTCAACATTCCTTGATTGTAAAATTCCCTGACTTTTTCCGAATTTCCAAATTTCCCTGACCAATTTCAGATTTCCCTGACTTTTCCCTGACCTTGAAAAAAAATCATTTTTCCCTGACTTTTCCCTGACCGTGGGAACCCTGCGCATCACCAACATTTACCTTCTCATTCTTCTTCCTCAGTATCTCCAGGTCCTTGTCTCTGTTCTTCAGGGCCTTGAAGAAGCTCTTCTCTTCTTTAGCTCACTCAGTGGTGTTGGTTGGAAACATCACTTTAATAAAAAAGGGGAAAAATTTTTTTTTTTTATATACACTGGAAATATACACAGCACAAGATATATACACATTATAACATATATACAGTATAAATTACAATCACAGTATATCTATATAGTATAAATTATAAATACAGTATATCATATATACACAGTATAACATATTATATGAAGTATAAAATATAAAAAGTACAAATAATATATCATCTGCACAAGTATAACATACACATATAGAGTATATCATCTGCACATAGTATAACATACACATATAGAGTATATCATCTGCACATAGTATAACATACACATATAGAGTATATCATCTGCACATAGTATAACATACACATATAGAGTATATCATCTGCACATAGTATAACATACACATATAGAGTATATCATCTGCACATAGTATAAAACACATAAGTATTATCTCAATAAAAACTTAAAGTATAATTTTAAAGTATAACATATTCACACAATCAATAAGTAAATGAAGTGTAATCTACACACAATATAAAACGTACAGTACAACATACATAACAGACAAATCACAAGAACTATCATTGAAAATGATGAATACCCCCAGACACAGCTTTGTCACAGTTTAACTGTTATCTTGTCAGACAGTCTTGATAAAGTTGAAGAGAAAAATAGATATATTCAATGAAAATATAACAAAGGACTGACAGCCTAAAAAAGAATCAAGAAAGTGGAGCAGAGATCAAAACTGGAAAAAAAGATGTAGAGATACAGTGGACATAGACTATACATCAGTATTAAGCGCGATCAATCTGGAAAGTGTATGACATATGCACAACTTAACCCTTTCCCTCATATAGACTCATTTTGACGCACTCAATAGGTACCACATAAAGCCTGATCTGCAGAAAGCCAAACTCAAAGCTTACCAAATTTAATTGTAAGATCCTCATTACCAGACCACTGAGGAGCAGCGAACAGCATAAAACCTGATCAGCCTGCGAGTTACTCGCAGGCTGATCTGGTTTTATGCTGTTCGCATAGGTCTTTTCATGGTTTCCTCTATGAGGGAAAGGGTTAACATCATCAATCAAGCACTCCTGTGCTGGGCATTTTATTTCAATCTCCCTAAGTATTATTCAAATGCCTAGACAAAAATAAAACTACACAAATGGCCCTTAACCAGCTGGTAGGGCTTGGCACATTGTAATATGTACTTAAAATAAATACGCAAAAAACTTCTGCTATGGCAAATTATAATAAATATAAATACAAATGTTTAACATGTGCTAAGGCACATTAATGTATATCAAATAAAAATACACATATACTATTTTTACACTTTTGTTTAACCCATATATTTGATGGTTTTATTTTTTAATTCAAATCTTCAAAAAAATCTTTGCAATTGCATTTATCTTGTCTTTCCCTTGCTTTCTCACTCATCTAGAGCACTTCCTTACACAAAAGAATACAAAAATAGCTCAAGGGTGGGCTTAATACTGAAACATATACTATTGGTAATTACTCAGATAAATATGCTTATCAAAATAATTTATTCTTTTCAATTAATTTTATGATTTTAATGATAATAATAGAAAGCAAACAAGTTTTTTTCCAATGAACTATCATGGTATGAAAAATAGAATAAGCATTGTTGCTAGTTAAACCAATAAGTTATGTAATGATAATCAGCTATCTGGTGAGAAAGAAACCAGAATTAACTTCCAAATCACAGGAAGAGAAGAATGATTGAGCATGTTAGTGTGTTACCAGGGCATCTGGTAAACATGCATACATAAATACATTCATATGTGCATATATAAATAAAAAGTATATATATACATATATAAGTTATATGTGCTGTTCCTCAAAGGCACCAGAAAAAAAACCACACCCCAAATCAGGATGTAATGGGCAGGGCAGAACAAGATACGACAACATGGATTTTGTGTACTTAGTTCTTCTTCCCTTTGTAGACAAGGGATGGTATATCAAGGAGAGATCAATAACATTTTGAATTGGCATCATCTGACAAAGGCTTACATTTATTTTCAAATCTGGCCAGTAGGTTTGAAGAAGCTAATTATTTAAAAGCCTTTCCTACTGTTGCCAAGGCAACCAGTTTTCTGCATCCATTTCAATTCTTTGAAAATCTTTGAATCATGTTATGTTATTCATTCAGGCACTTTTCTTTACTTATAGAGATGGTTAGTTAATAATTGTCACTGTTACAAACAATACTTTGTTCACTAATTAAACTAAATTTTGAGAATAAGTATATTTTTATTGACCTAAAAGTTAACAAACCACAAACACATATTAGAAAGAAAAACAATGGAATAACAACAAAATAATAATCAGCCAAAGTTAAAAAGAACAAAACATGCACTTAACCCTTTACCTCATGAATATTCGTGCATAAATTAAGGGATTTAATTAATTAATTTACTGAAATATAAATGGTATGTGAAACAATGATTTTTTATTGTTAAACAGACAGGGTTAAAAATCTGAGCTACACTATTGTCTGATCAAATAAAACTGTTTGGTTTGGTTTCGCTCTGTTTGACAGTGTGCCTATATGACGCAAAGAGTTTAAATAGTTTCTACATTTTCATAGTTCAAGAAAAAAAATACTATCCCTTACAATGGAATCTGGTCATGTGATGCTACTAGTATGTCACCATAACAACCAATCACATTATCAATCATTCACTCCAGTAACATATGCTAGTATGAAACTCCTTCTTCTCTGTGAAAACAGTGAACAGTTTCTGTCCCATACCTTTTACATACTGACTAAATACATCTTACAATCCAACTCAGTCTTTTAGTAAGATTTATTTTTCTGCTGGGATGGTTCTAGAAGTACTTTATTAAATTCCTATTAAAAGAACTCATACATAATATCTTATTTAAAGTTACAGGGAATATGTGTCATCAAGGATATAAAATTCACATTATCCTTGAAAATCAGTGATTTTGTGTAATTCCCTAACCAATCAGTGACTAAGTTGCTAGGGATTTCATATAATCCTTGTTTTATTTAAAAAAAAAAAAAAAAAAAAAAAAGAAAAGAAGTGCCAGTAGAACCGGTGAATGCTCCTCTAACTGCGCTTTGTCACTTGATGGGTACTTTATTGTACTATATGAGCTCTGGACAAAATTTAAGTATGAAAAATAACAAAGGGCAATAACTCCTAAATTATGCAAAACAGAGTTATGGTTCTTGAACACTGCACTTCTCCTCAATGAGATCCATCTACCTATGAAGTTTCATGTCGATACCTCTTTTAGTTTTTGTGTTTCACTCCGGACAAAATTTAAGTATGAAAAATAACAAAGGGCAATTACTCCTAAATTATGCAAAACAGAGTTATGGTTCTTGTACACTGCACTTCTCCTCAATAAGATCTATCTACCTATGAAGTTTCATGTTGACACCTCTTTTACTTTTTGTGTTTCACTCCGGACAAAATTTAAGTATGAAAAATAATAAAGGGCAATAACTCCTAAAATATGCAAAACAGAGTTATGGTTCTTGTACAATGCTCTTCTCCTCACTGAGATCTATCTATCTATGAAGTTTCATGCTGATATCTCTAATAGTATTTGTGTTATGCTCCAGACAAAATTATGACGGAAGGACGAACAAACGGACGGACAAAGCAGCAATTATATGCTCTCCCTTCAGGGAGCAAAAAAACCTAATGCAGAAATAATCTTTACTGTCTATTACTGGTATATATAACCATAGTAACAGCAAAATGTTCTAGCCTCTCTGGAATGAAATCATGCAGAACATATCTAACTGTACATGCGAGAAAGACTCCAAAACTATGAACAACACCACCATTTGAAATACTCCTGACAACAGACACCTTACCATTAAGTCGTGTTGTGGAAGCAATAGATATAGCAGGCACCACATTTTCATTGGAAGGCATCCTTGAGACTACCCCAATCCCTCCTGTTTAAGGAGAAGCAAGAAATAGCATGACTATATGTGCACTAAATATGTTGACTACATATTCCACTACTATGAGGTTTGGCTGCATTTACACATCAAAAGTTACAAGTTGTAGTCAGCCATAGAAAATGACTGAAAAGAGCAAAAAACTCACTTTCAGGGGCAGATAACTCAAAAAGAATAATGGTGACCCCCATTTTTTTCCCCATAA
Source organism: Solen grandis (assembly GCA_021229015.1). NCBI lineage: Eukaryota > Metazoa > Mollusca > Bivalvia > Adapedonta > Solenidae > Solen > Solen grandis. The sequence continues at coordinate 42,152,542 of CM037792.1, forward strand.
ATTTTTGTTAGAGTAATCTACTATAATCATGCAAAGTTTTAGAAAATTATCATGGCTAGTTTTAATATTCCTTCTTTGTCTATAATAATTATGGAATATAACTGCATTGTGCACATATGCCTTTAACCCTTTCCCTCATGTATACTCATTTTGACACCCTCAGCAGGTATCATATAAAGCCTGATCTGCAGAATACCAGTTAAACCTTACCAAATTTATTTACAAAATTCTCATTTCCAGACCACTGAGGAGCAGTGAACAGTATAAAACCTGATCAGCCTGCAAGTTACTCGCAGGCTGATCTGGTTTTATGCTGTTCGCATAGGACTTTTCATGGTTTCCTCTATGAGGGAAAGGGTTAAGAGACGCTCTTGTTTGAAATTTTCTCCTCAGTCCAAAACACCATGATGGACTGATGGTTTGGCCTTTGCAAACCATGGATGTGTAAAGGCAGCTATACTGACTATGGTTATTATGGTAAATGCAAATGCTGTTCTATGCTGGAACAATTATGTCCTGAATTATCTTGATGGAATGTTAACAAAGCAGTTAGTTAGCAATGGCAATGTCACATTGAAGGCATTCATAATCATCACTGGATGAAACGAAAAATACATACCTACACTGGATAAAGATTATGTATGAGTGCTGATGTAAATGCAAAATTATATGAAACTGAGAGCAAAATAGCAGCTACTTATGCCAGAGGAAAAAACAGCACATTCTTCTGTTCAAATTTTCGGCAAACAATGACAAGCTGTCAGATGCTGAGTTACAAAAATACAGAATGTATTGGCTGTTTTGTTTATCCTAGATTTTTGTCTGTATAGAGATTAATTAGGCAGAGAGAAAAACATGGAAAAATCATTCAAAGAAAAATGCTTCCCTACTTAGAGCATGACTCTTCACCATCAAAATGCTTTAGAGAAAAACATTGCTAGGTACATTAACAACAGGCTATCACTAGTACCACTTCTGCCATTGAAAGATTCAACTTATATGAAGAAAATCACATGAAGATCAAACGGTTAACAATACAAGTCTCCAAAACATACATTTCCTTAAACAAATAATTTAAAAATAATGTAGATTGCAATGTGCAAATCTGCACTAGAATTTTTTTTTTCTGTTTTAATATATTCCCATTTTTATGAAATTAAGTTCCTTTACAAAATGTTCAGCATGCATTTAAGTTTCATCCACAGACAATATTATTATGTCAGTTATCTTTGTGTTAAACATAGCATATTCGATTAATACACACAGCAATAAGAATGACAAATGGTGCGTTATATATATATATCTCTAGGGCATGTTTTAGGGGATAGCACTCAGGGATATAATCAATCGTCTATAGAATATACTGAAGAAGCGTAGTTAAAAGATTATATAAAGCAAAAAAAGAATAGATAAATCATTGCACACAAAAAAGCAAACTGTATACACCAAAGGAGATAAAATCAAACTACCGCAAGTATAAACTTTGCCATATTGGTCCAAAAGGTAGAACCATTTAAGTAACTATAAACAGCCATATTTATATTTCTTTCTTAAGGAAGGTTTCTCTGTTTCTTTATCAACATTATGAAATATGTTTATTAATCGCTGTTATATCATCAATTTTGTGAAATTAACCTAAAATATTTTGCATATGAATGACCCTGACCGAAATTTTTTAATACAATTTTTCATTATCTGGGACCGTTAATATAGGTGTCTAGCCTTTTCAGTATTCCTCTAAATCTCACAGTTTTCTCATAATTTGCTTTTTACTTCAGGATTTTCACTCCCCCAAAATAACAAATGTGCACAGCTTCTCCCCCCAAATAAGCTAACACAGGTCTGAAAAGTCCTGTGATATCTTTAGCAACTCTTTTTATGGATTTCAGAATATGAAAAGAAGTTTATCTCCAATGAAAGTGGCATAAGTGTATACTTGCTTCCTGGTAGTTGTCTTGGATACATATATTTATGATATCTAGGTGCTTCTATGGTAACGATGATCAACTTGCGTTCTTACCACTTAGTCTACCTCTAAGTATCATGCTTCTTGGAGGACCTAGTGTCAAAGTTAAGTGTAACTATACTGTAGACATCATACAATACATAGTATATACATAGGGCTACACACTCAGTATGTAGACATCATACAATACATAGTATATACATAGGGGCAACACACTCAGTATGTAGACATCATACAATACATAGTATATACATAGGGGCAACACACTCAGTATGTAGACATCATACAATACATAGTATATACATAGGGGCAACACACTCAGTATGTAGACATCATACAATACATAGTATATAGGGCAACACACTCAGTATGTAGACATCATACAATACATAGTATATAGGGGCAACACACTCAGTATGTAGACATCATACAATACATAGTATATACATAGGGGCTACACACTCAGTATGTAGACATCATACAATACATAGTATATACATAGGGGCAACACACTCAGTATGTAGACATCATACAATACATAGTATATACATAGGGGCAACACACTCAGTATGTAGACATCATACAATACATAGTATATACATAGGGGCTACACACTCAGTATGTAGACATCATACAATACATAGTATATACATAGGGGCAACACACTCAGTATGTAGACATCATACAATACATAGTATATACATAGGGGCAACACACTCAGTATGTAGACATCATACAATACATAGTATATACATAGGGGCTACACACTCAGTATGTAGACATCATACAATACATAGTATATACATAGGGGCAACACACTCAGTATGTAGACATCATACAATACATAGTATATACATAGGGGCTACACACTCAGTATGTAGACATCATACAATACATAGTATATACATAGGGCTACACACTCAGTATGTAGACATCATACAATACATAGTATATACACAGGGCTACACACTCAGTATGTAGACATCATACAATACATAGTATATACATAGGGGCAACACACTCAGTATGTAGACATCATACAATACATAGTATATAGGGCAACACACTCAGTATGGTAAAACAATTACTTCTACATTCAAACAAAATTCATATGTTCTAAGACTGTATAATTCTAATGGCATGCCATACATGACTCTCTACAGGGTGTATCTTGTTGTTGTTTCTGTTTGTTGACTAGGCCATTTGAAAATATGGTAATACTCTAAATAACATTATCATTAATTTTTCAAATTATTTCTTTTTAACTGATATTGGCTTATAAGTTATATATACTAGGCAGTAAAGCAGGGGTATTAACTCTCCTTCACTGGTTGCTCTAATCCCACTCTACACAGTGATCTCCCTTGCAAGCAAAAAAAATTACTGCCGTCACAAATGTCACGTGATGATGGTAAACTAACAAAATGGCATCTCCATCTGCTGTCACAACAACAAAAATATATTTTAAAATGATTCATTTTTTACCACGAGGCGATATTTGATGTCTATTAAAGAAAACATACTTAGGGAAATGACCCTCGTAGTAAAATATTTTTTTTTTGGAAAAAAGAAAAATTAGCTAAATTCTGTTAATTTTTACTTGTGGTAGCAGTGGTTTTCTACAGCTGTAAGGGGAGGTAATTACTGTGGTGGAGATTGCTCTAATCCTTGAAGGAGAGTTAATACCCCTGCTTTATAGCCTTGGCTCAAGGGAATAAATTATAACCAGATACACATTTAGTGTACAGGACATGTTGAAAAAGAAATGAAAAAAATGAAGAAAAAAACATCAACAATATCTGTGCCTTTTATACTGGCAGTGCTTCTTAGAATATTGAACAATCAAAATACCTGTTAAAAGGGGCCATAACTCTCAACAGTTTAAGAGAGAACAATAAGTCTCTGGTGATTGACATTCTACTATTTCAATTGTGGCACAATTTTTCTGTCCTATTAGGATTTGTAATTGTAAACCTGGAAAAGCACAGAGCCAAAATTCTTCATTAAAGAGGGTCCATAACTCTTGAAATATTTTAGAAACAGAAATGTGCTTTTCAATGGTAATGATCATTCTACAAATACACAAATATACATATATATCAAACATTTTGTAAACCAATTAAAAATGTGTAAAGCCAATTTTCTTATCCTAACACTTGATATATTTAAAGAGAAAAAAATGCCTTTCTGTTGTCATGGCTCTTATGCAAATGAATACAATTTCAAAGTTTCATTGTTGTATCCCAAAGGCTTCCTAAGATAATGAACAGGACAAAAATCTGGCTTCTTTCCTTTATGTATGAGACCTCCTTACACATGTATTTTTTATTTCAAATCTGGATAAAAATTATAGAATAGCTTCCTCCTTACATTGGTGACATGAAATTACAGTGACTTTGATGAGTATTATTACTATGATGAAAATGGTATAGAAAATTAACTGTGAATGAAAAATTATTGTAATGATTGTCTTATGTAACAAAATTAAGATATTAAACTAGAATATTTAGAGGTGTACATTTTGTAATCATATTTTTAAACTAATTTGCTTACATTAATTGGGGAACAAGTTTTAACAATGTATAGTGACCCATCTTGACATAGCCTGGGTTAGACCAGTACTTTCAGCATGGGAGGACCAGGAAAGATTCCTTCCCCAATCAAGGTTCAAACCTTCAACCATGAGATCCTTAGTTATTTTCACGAAGCATGATGCATGACAGATGCCAGACAAAGGTTGATCACAATACCTTATCTGAGCACAAAGTGCTTAGGTGAGCTAAAAATTATGTTATCATGTTTTTTCTTATCTGACTTTTATCATTTGCTTTTATTCGTGACAGATGTCTAATAATGCTATTCCCTTTTTATAAAGGATTACAGGTGCATATCATTGAACAGTGAACTAGTACCAGGAAGAACTGTGGCACTAATGCATCTATCAATATTTTGCTCCAGTGAGAGGGCAGTGTGTATACATGGGACTTTAGACAGAAGATTGTTCCTGACAGGTGGGACTCTGACAGACAGAATGGTCCCAAGTCCTGAGAAATAGTCTTTCGCTGAATTATAGATCCTGGTAAAGCATCTCTCAATCTGGGACAAATTGCCCTTACACTCGGGTGATGATTTACACTCTAAAATGGTAGATATGTCAAGTTTCCCTGGGGCAAAATATGGATAGGTGCATGATGCTTAAGTTTATTTATAAAACAAGAAAAATGAAAGCAAAAGCCATAATACTTTATGTTCATTTAAGCATAATGAAATAAACTTAAAAAATGTAATTGAATTCCAGTATCGAAAAATTTGGTGAGCTAAATATTCTTTAATTCAAGTGAGGAAATTACCTGCCTCCAATCTAAAAATTAATAGAAAATCATTCAACCACAGGAATACATATTCATGATAAAAATATGATCTCCTTTTCTTTTAGTTTTGAGGTCAACTGGTTTTCCAGTATCGAAAAGAAATTCAGCATAATGCACGCCTTAATGCACACATGCAAACACCAGACTGGCTAAACTAACAAACAACAAAAGGAAGGGTAGAACAACAGATTGCGTAAGTCAGCTGAAATTTAAACTGAAGTCGAGATGAGACATTCGTTGAAGTCATATGACATCTTAACCATACAGAGTCATATGGAATGATTTATTTCAACCATAAAGAGTCATATGGCAAGCTTTATCTTAATCATAGTCATATGGCATAATTAGAAGAAAGTCACATGAGATCTTAATCACATAAATTCAAATAGGATTTGAATCTCAAAAAAATAACTAAAAAATCCAAGAAGGTCACATGACAAAAGATTCCCAGAAAGTCATATGGCATCTGAGACACAAAAAGTCACATTGCATATGAATTCCCAGAAAGTCACATGACATTTGAGTCCCAGAGTCATATTACATCTGAGCCCCAGAAAGTCACATGACATGTGTCCTAGAAAGTCACATGACAACTAAGCTCCCAGAAAGTCATATGAGTCCCAGAAAGTCATTTGACACCTTAGTAACAGAAAATCCGACATTGTAAACCAAACTAAATCTGAACCACAGGAAGTTACCATATCTAAATGACTGAATGCCAAACATCATGTAAGCCATTTGGATAACTCTCTTTACCACATAGCTCTTAATAGTACGTTCAACAAGAAAGATATGATGGTCCTTTAATCGCTCACCTGATAACCAGGTATAAGGTGGAGGAAAAGAAACAGCAAATATGATTTTATGGAACAAGAGCTGTCCATAAGACAGCGCGCTCGACTTTTCTCAGTTCGCCATTAAAGAAAGGGCCAATCTTTGATGTTATTAGAGGTTGTTGCCCAACCTATTTGCTATTTGTAAATACAGCCAAAAAATATCTAAGTATAAAAGGGTAAAATTGAAAATACACTGCATATAGGATTATGGGCCCTGCCAGTAAAGTTGAGGTAGTGTGGGTAAACAATAAATAAGTATTCCAAGTTATGGTGGAATACCTGTGATAGTATTGAAAATATACAACTTTGTAAAAAAATTAACCATGATTTCGGCTGTTTTCTAAGTATGAAAGTGGCATAACTTAAGAAGTAGTACAGCAAGAGTTATGGACCTTGTTAGTAAGGTAGAGGTAATGATGGTGAATATGTACTTGAAGTTTCAGTTGAATACCGTAGATAGTATTGAAGATATACAACTTTGTAAAAACTTTAACCTTGATTTCGGCTGTTTTGTAAGTATGAAAGGGGCATAACTCCAAAAATAGGGTAGCCAGGGTTGTGGGCCTTAGAAGTAAGGTAGAAGTGATGATGGTGAATAAGTATTTTAAGATTGGGTGGAATACCTTTGATAGTATTTAAGTTATTGATGTTTGAAAAAAACTTTAACCTTGTGTTGCAACGCCGACGCCGACGCCCGAGTGACAGTATAAGCTCTCATTTTCTTCGAAAAGTCGAGCTAAAAATGGGCTCTGCCCCATGCCAGTCATATTTTTCAACAGATAAAAAAAACCCCCAAAAAAACCACAATCTTGATGGAGAGTAACCCAAGGAACATCAGTCTGTCCCCCCCCCCCCCCACCCCCTTGGCTGAAGTATTATTTCACAGAACAACATAATTTTCACGATTTTGGTACAGAATGACCCAAAGAACTCAAATCCAACCAGTACTTTTGGATAAGAAGATTTTTCAAATATGTACTGTATACATATATGGGGGAAACTGGCTCCGCCCCTGGGGTCATGTTTTTCAACAGATCCAAATTATTTACAAAATCTTGGTACAGGAAGATCATAGGAAAATCTGTTCAAAATTATTTTAAAATCCAGTCAGTAATTTTGGACAAGAAGATTTTTAAAGTTTTCACAGTTTTTCTCTTTTAGTTGCCATGGCAACCAGATTCTGGCATGGAATTTAATTCTTTGAACAACTTTGGATGAAGAACACACAAAGGAACATTCCTGTAAAGTTTTATGAAAATTGGCTTAGTAGTTTAGGTGATGTTGTTTTTAAGTTATATGTTGACAACAGATGATGAACAACAGACATTCATCGGTCACAACAGCTCACTTTTGGCAAAGGTGAGCTAGAAATTCAAGTCTGACTACCTCATACTGACATACACAAGAGTAGAAGTAATAGAACTGACTTAAACATGCATATAGAATGCAAAACCATGCAAAGAACTGATCTACTCTGAACAGAGCATTCTGACACATCTAGATCAATTTCAAAACAAAAATATACTTTTTGTTTAAATACACATCAATTTCAGAATGTCAAACTGTTATTAAGACTTAGTCATACTAAAATAAAAAAAAATGGCTGCTGTACCTGAATTATCACTTTGTGTCGAGTTACTTGACATAACGCTATCGTTCTTGTTCAGCTGTGGGTGGGGGTTGGATGGTGTCCGAATGAGCTTCGGCGGATCATTGCTGGTTCCGTTGGTAAACACGTTGGGCAAGCTCCCATTGCGGGTATTGACGGGTTTCAGTGGGGAAGGGTTGGACTGGCGGCGTTCACCCCATGACTCCACTGGCTTCTTGTCTATCTCCCCTTCCTGTATTGCAAACATATTGAGAAAAGTAACAAATGTTAGGTTTAATTTGTTTTTCAATCATTTGCTATTTTGAAATTAAAAGGGAAATACATGTACCTCTTTTAACACTGGTTGTACCGCGTAGTAGGACTGTGACTTATGGTGATCGTGCATTTATGACGGCAGCCCCTAAACTCTGGAATGCCCTACCTAGAACACTTAAGAGCTGTGAAACTCTACCAGTGTTTAAGAGAGCACTTAAAACTCACTTATTTAAGAGGTTTTATTTGGACTGATTATTTTTGTACCAGTGTCGCTTTTTAACAAATTCTTAAGTCTTACCTGTATTTTATTTTTTATGTGGGTCTTTTTAACTTTTTAAACTACATTTGAATTGAATTTGTTGGTGTTTTATTTTTTATTTTTATTTTTTTTAAATATTGTATCATTTATTTGGTTTTACTGTACAGTACTTTTGAACGTTTTAATGTACATGAAAAAAGTGCTTAAGAAGTTTGGTATATAATAATAATAATAATAATTTTTGTTGCTTTACATATTTAAAATTAGTCAAATCTGTACACTGGTTGTTACGTTAATCCTCTTTTTTTTATAATGATAGCAATATTTGACAATATGTGTGTTTAAATAAATGGCAGCTATCAGAGAGTTAATAATCTTAAGACACAACTTATATACTTGATGACTAATCCTGGAGACTGAAAAAAACCCAGTATAAATGACTCCACTAACAATATTTAGAGCTAAGTTATACTTAAATTAGGTAGAATCACAATCCAACGTCCCTATTTCATGAAATATTCAAGTGCATGACTAAATGGAAATTAATCAGTAACTCAACTTTTAACCCTTAACCTGAATTTCTCAAATGGACTTAGCTGGCATCTTTTTTGGAACTGTCCATTATCAATTTTAGGGATAACAAGATGAAAACTTGTAGTCAGTCAGCTAACAATAAAACACTGACTAGATATTTGTAAGGGATAGCTTTGGCAAACAAGACCTTACCTGGAAATCATCTTCCAAAACCTCCAATTGTTTCTCGTGGCGATCCAGTTTAGACAGATACTCTAGTGGGTTGGACAGGGCCTCAGCAAACTCTGGAATACATTCAACAAGTACACATGCCTCAGGTTCTGTTGTTGTTTTTTGTTTCTTAGATTGTGTTTAACATCCAAACAACAGTATTTCAGTCTTTTGGAGACGATGTCTACTTGAGACAGATATAGTGCTGCAACACTGCAGTATCACACCATAGACATGTGGCATGATACCACACCCAGTCACATTATCCTGACACCGGGCCAACCAGTCCTGGAGCTACCTTTACATGCTGATTGCTAAGCAAGGGAGCTATACCAGTACCATTTTTTATGACTTTGGTATGTCCCCGTCAGGGATTTTGAGTTCTGTACTCATTAAAGAACTTTTTATAGTTGTAATTTGAAAGAAAAAAAAAATATGATTAAAAAAGGTTAAGTAAACCAGGAAATTTCTTATGAATTTGAAGTTAACTTAATAAGAACATTATAATACTTCTTTAAACAAGTGATTAGTTTTAAGACTGTTGGACAATAAGGCCTACCTGCATGCATATCTGACACGTAGTCCTTGACAGAGATGTGGACAAACAGCGTGGGCAGTAACAGCGGCTGGTTACACTCATTACGAAGATTGATGTGGCGGTAGCCTGTAAAAATCACATGTATAAACCTCATGCATAAACTGATGTAGATGACATGTAGAAGGCACTGTAGTCTAGTGGGTGTGTGAACTACGGGTCTGATGGTTGCAGGTTTGATACCCCACTAGGGTAGAGAATTTTTAAAAACCGTCAGAGATGCAATGTACTGGTACAACCCAATATCTGTCAACAGTGATTACATGTAGTAAACAACTCATTACCCAATAGGTGTAAAAGAATAAAAAAATGAAAGAAGAACATGTTTATGACAAAAAATTAAGATGAAAATAACTGTGCTTACTGAACTCTCTACCACCACAGAGCTATTAAAAAATATCCTTAGCGCAAGTCTGAAACCAGATCAGTCTATAAACATCTTGCAGACATACACAAGTCCATTATAACACAGCTTTGAGTCTCCAAGCTGAACATAAAAGGATATATAAAGCATTTGATTTTTCTTAGTCATTCAGACAGTAGAGTCTACGTTTCATAATTGTATCAACCAACAGAGGAGACCCTGAAGTAACTGTCGGATCTTAAGTTCTGCTCTGTTTGTCTAGATATCAAACACATCTAAATGAGGAACCGGGTTAAATTTCACAGGAGTGGTGACAGTTTCTCACAACTATGGCTGACTCACCTGGTCGGAGGGCCTCCACGGACAGCACTCTGTGTCCAATCAACTTTCCCGTCTCCTCATACACCCCGACACGGATCACAGCCAGATTGGGCAGCACCACCTGCAGACATATACATATCGAGGGGTGACAGCCAAACTAGGCTTTCAGTGGTTCTTAGTGCAGTATAAATATCTTCATATTCTGAAAAGTTGGCTATTAAAGACCACATGGCTTATAAGGGCGCCATGGTCCAGTGGTAACATACCTGACTGCAGATCCAAAGGTGATGGGTTTGAACCCTATTGGGGGGGGGGGGGCATGGATTTTTCATGACCTTCAATGGCATAAAGTACTGGTCCAACCCCAGAACCATTGAAAAGGATAAGCATAAGTTGTAAGAATTTGTTTCCCAATCCAATCAACATACAATAAACAGTTTTAATCTTTGACTAAACCAGTGCTGGAGGGTCTTTTAAAAAAGAAGGCTATTGTGGAATGAAACATTTTGTATACAAACATAGTATACGAGTATCATGAAAGTGTGCCTCCTTTTACACCAAGGTTCTTCCACAGTGTTGAGAAATGATCCAATCAATGAAAGGGATTTTATCAAGGTTTTTAAGTACCTTTACCCCTTTCCATTTGGTCAAAAGAAAAATTATATTTTTTATTGG
>CM037792.1:42167654-42217654 GCA_021229015.1 Solen grandis
AGACATATATAGATAAAATAGAAAAAGTACAACGCAGAGCAGTCCGCTCTGCGTTGTACTTTTTCTGGCCCTTGCATTGGTATGGCCCTTGCATTGATAAAAATGCAAAATTAACAGCCCGCTCTCAAACTCTATCAAACGTAAACCAAACTTGGCCACAATTTGTATGGGCACATCTCGACCAAGTACGATAACGGCCCTTGAATTGATGTAAATTGCAAATTGAACTGATCCATTCTCTCACTCTGACTGAATTGCAGTTTCATTGATAATTATATATATATAGTATGAAAGAGTGCGTTGTCATGCAAAAGAACAACATTTTTCTAAATTAGCATGGGACGCATTTTTTTTCAGTTTTACTCCAAAATAGAATCTGGCCGCTATAGTGGAAAACAAACTTGATTCATCCGCTTTGCCTGAACTTCTGTTTGAGGTTCAGCTTAAAGAAGCAACACTTCATAACCAATGACAACATCGTTCAGTAACGTTTTTTTGTTTTGTTTTTTTTTCATCCCAGTTCTTTTGTTATGATAACTGTATGTGTATTTATTATCGTCTATAGGCTGTTTCTGTACCCTCCTAGCATTTACATCGTTAATGCATTCCCCATTAGTTTCATGTAAAATCTGTTATGCTTTAAACCTATTGTGATATTTCGCAAGCTGAAGTTCACGTGCAACATCAACATAGAAGAATGAAGAGGGAAATTGCGTGTGTACGGCTGCCGCAAATCTGATGTGAACTAGGCTTTACCGATGCCTGTGATCTTTGCTGAAAAAAAATCATTGTAGGGACCACTGATTCAGCAGCCTTTCTGGCCTAGGCTTTAAACTGTGACACTCAGGTATGTAAAGGTTGAACAGGATATTCAGGCTTTAGAAAAAACTTTGAAAATCACCCTTTCATTACAGATCTCTGTTCTCATGTTAGCGAGAACGAGATTGGTTTATCTGCACCATTTTTAAATCTTATTGAGATAAAGGTGGGAATATACGGTGGCATAGAGGTGACATGCACTACTCTTTTTTATGTCGAGAGAACGAGATAATAAGTCGAGGGAACGAGATAATAAGTCGAGGGAACGAGTTAATTATCTCGAGGGAACGACTCATTATCTCGAGGGAACGAGTTAGTCAACCAATCAAATATTGCAATCAAGATTACGTATGTTGAGTCCGTGTTTATTTGTTTAATGGGATTAACGGTCCATTGATAATATTTCTGTAACTGAGACAACGTCCAGACTACCTGAATACGTTCAGAATTAAATCCTTAACTGTTTTGATATCACTTAAAATTTCTCCTTTCCAAATCAAACGAGTACAAAAATTTATGTGATTAGCTTTACTGAAACGGACGCGTCCTGTGTGTTCAGCATAACATAATTTGGCAATTAGAAAGTCTTTCTCGTAACTATATAACAATATGATCGTCTCTGAATATCATGAATGACAATTGTAACAAGTAATATGATTGGTTGACTAACTCGTTCTCTCGAGTTATTATTTCGTTCCCTCGACTTATTATCCCGTTCCCTCGAGATAAAAAAGTCGTTCCCTCGAGATAAAATAACTCGTTCTCTCGACTTATTATCTCATTCCCTCGTCTTATTATCTCGTTCCCTCGAGATAATTAACTCGTTCCCTCGACTTATTATCTCGTTCCCTCGACTTATTATCTCGTTCCCTCGACTTATTATCTCGTTCCCTCGACTTATTATCTCGTTCCCTCGAGATAATTAACTCGTTCCCTCGACTTATTATCTCGCTCCCTCGACTTATTATCTCGTTCCCTCGACATAAAAAAAGAGAAGTGCGAGTCAGCTCTATTCCACCGTAGGGATACGTGTTTTGTATTGGCTCGTCTTTAGTTTTTAAGGCTGAATAGAATATTAATTATTAGTTCACACACAAAGTATGATCATTTCCATTTGTTTCCCCTCTTTATATTTCTATTATAAGGCGGCTAATAAGGGTTAACCCTTTCCTTCATAGAGAAAACCATGAAAAGACTTATGCGAACAGCATAAAACCCTATCAGCCTGCGAGTAACTCGTAGGCTGATCAGTTTTTATGCTGTTCGCTGCTCCTCAGTGGTCTGGAAATGAGGACTTTATAATTAAATTTGGTAAGGTTTAACTGTGGTTTTCTGCAGATCAGGCTTTATGTGGTACCTTTTGAGTGCGTCAAAATGAGTCTATATGAGGGAAAGGGTTAAAAATTAAATAATATAAAAAATGTCGCGTAATTATCCCGAGATCAACTGTTCACAAAATGGCGGATTTCGTAAGTTTATGTGTAATTTTATAAAACAACTTATAAAACACCTTTTAGATGTCAAAATATGGTTTATTTTAATTATAATTTTTTAAACGTATCTACAGTTTTTGACTAGTATAGTCAAAAAAGATTTTATTTTCGCGGAGGATCGTCGTAATATGCTTTGCCGGAAGTGACGTGATATATGCGCCGTAAAACTGTTATTAGTAAGTAATTACACTTCATGCATTTTTTTCTTGTGTTCTGAACAGTTTTATTCTTTTCACGATTTTTCCATCCATAAGTATAATTAAAAAAACAACAAAAAACAACAACAACAAAACACACACACACACACACACTAACTGCAAAATATGTTCATGTTGTTTTCTAAACAGCATTATAATTTTGATATATATAGTTGACCAAATAATATTTATCAGTCTTTTTCAATACATTTTGTATTAGACCTTTCATAAAAAAAAGAGAAATGAAAAAATCGGCCCATTGGATTGGGTCGTGCTGACTTAGTATGGGCTGATTTGACAAGGGCTATATAGAGACCCTGGTTTATGGAAAAGTTTCGTGGTAGATGGTAATATTTAAAGAATATTCAAATCAGTGTATTCTTTTGTTAAGTTATGCGTTAAATATTGTACTCTCTGTTTGATTATCTTGATATATCTAACCAAATTAATTCACCCATACTATTAGCATTAATAATAGAGGACCCAGCGTACATTTGATATGGTTTGGATATGTTTTTTTGGTCATTCATTATTTGGTCATGAGAAGTCATACAAGGAAGTCTCAGTCGTTTACATGATTGTTGGCAAACATGGGATTAGAATTGATACATATTTGATTACTGTGAAAAAATAACAGGTTGAAATGTGTGAAATAATAAGTATTCACTGCTCTAGAAGCAGTTATATAAATGACTCAAAGTTACGCACAATAGTCTAGCTGGTTTACATGGATCTGGATTATAGGAAAATTTTCATTTCAGGTGGCTAACACCCCCACCGCAAGAACTATATTGCGATGTGGGCGTATTATCTAGAATATAATACCAGCGGTATCGCTTGTATTACTATAGAAACCATTGTGCACGTGTTGTCTCGCAATTATAGAATTCCCAACTGAATATGCAATTAAGATTTATATACTTTCGCCAAATAAAAACAGTTGTGTACATAGTTACAAGTATACACTTTCAAAGTAAAACACAGCGCTAAAAAAATCTGATCACAATAGGATTTGTGATATTTTCTTCCGTGGTTTACCTTAATCATAGGGGATATTGAGTTCAAACAAACCGTATATCAAATATACTATACATTTTCTTCACAGATGAATATCAAGAAAATTGTCTATGCATACGACTTGCCCTTTTCCATGGTACATCTGGGCATCTTGATTGACTGATACAGTCTCGGACATCATCATGTTAACCAGAGGGAAAGTTCGTGGCATCGAGATAGCCAATTAAGAGCAAGGAAGCACCCGTATCATTCGGAATACCTCGCCCATTTCAGGGATTCTATATACAGGTATAGATTTCCTGCCCATTTCTATAAATTTTTCGCTAGAAAAAGGTCAAGGTGTTCCGAATGCTGTATGTGTTTTTTCCTCTAAATAATACGTGATAAGACCAATCTTTATTTCCGCCTCACTAAAGAAGAGTACAAAATATAACAAGAAACAGATAAGTACACTATACAAATGCAATATGATTTACAATTCAAATTAATTGTAATCTTGTTTTTTTTAATTCAAAATTGAGGAATTTTTGGTAGGCATTATCTTGGTAGATAAGTCACAAATGATGCTTCAAAACGAATCATGTCTCGCATGCAATTTCAAGCAAGTTTTATTGCAATTCTCGTAGTATATGTATTTAATGTTGCTAATAATTGTATATACTTTGATAAAATTATTAAAAAAGTTTTGTTCTCGTCTGCAAAATATTAATGCTATAGTTTGTTGTGTGGTGCAACCGTATGCCAATATTTACGTAAGCAAAGGCTTTGTTTTCCACTTTCAAAAGTGTTTTGTGTCCCAAAGAGAGGGTAAAGTCGCTGACTTTAACACTCACTCAGCCCCTCACCGCGTGGGCTCACATAAGGAAGCACCCATATTATTCGGAATACCTCGCCCATTTCAGGGATTCTATATACAGGTATAGATTTCCTGCCCATTTCAATAAATTTTTCGCTAGAAAAAGGTCAAGGTGTTCCGATTGCTGTATGTGTTTTTTCCTCTAAATAATACCTGATAAGATAAATCTTTATTTCTTTAATCATCCCGAGATCAAATGTTCACAAAATGGCAGATTAGGATAGGGTGGGGGAAGGCGTTTTATTTATACAGTAGCTGTATTCTATTACTGGTCGAGGTCGATAGTGTATGAGTAAGTTTTGAAATAATTATTTGGGAAGGAAACATTCCCTAAGAATTACTCTTTTAAAATAAGGAAATCATTCTCAAACCGAAGGATTTATTGTGTTAGAACTGTGTGTGTGTGTTTTCAAAGTTCATTTTATTTTTATTACGAAGATCTATAAACACATAGTATTGTAGAGGTTTTTGTTTATGGGTTGTCATCATTTGGATCCAACTATTTAAAGAACTGAACTCCTATGTGACAATTTCAAAATACAGGAATTCAAACCTCTCACTCGTGATCTGCCTGGTTTCCTCTGTTACCGATGAGAAGTTCGAATCACGATTTAAAAAACAACAACACAGAATATCTTTGCGTTGTTTCCTAGCACTTTGCTTCACAGCATCTATGTTCGATTCCAGATCTTAATCCTGAGCCCATTTTATTTTAGATCCCGTTTGCTGTATGTCAAAACGCCCCCATACCCTGTTCAAATATGCATTTCACAATCTATATTTAAATTTATTGCTTATTTATTATACGTCTATAGAATAATGTATATTTAATATATATATTTACATATCTGAAAAACTTGTGTATGTCACTCTCACTTACATAAAAAAGTAATTTGATTTTGAAACATATCCTATTTATCTGATTACCATCATCATGTTTGCATGCATTGTATATATTTTGTTTATGTGACGATGAGCTTATATGCGTAAGTCTTAAAATAAACATATGTTCTGATAAAAAAATAATATGAAGAAAGTTATCTGAAGATGGTGTATGAAAAACAATTTAATTTGCTCAGTTAGCAGATTACCTTCTTCATCGTTATTTTTAAATGGTCTCATTTCAATAAATTACCGCCTGACGCGGTTTCCTTGTCTGATCAAAGAAAATAAATTATATGTAATTAATGACGCCGCATTCTTCATTTAAGCTCAATTAATATATAAAACTGAAAATGTGAGGGAAACATTTGGCGGACGTAATGATTGTTAGCTACCGTCTTTTCAATAATTTTTGAAACAATACTTAAAGTGAAATTCCTGCTTACAAATAAAATACACTGTAATTGTATCTCAAAATACTTTTGACCATAAATCACAACCTCCGGTAATAAGAAGTGTTTCATTTAGTAAGTATGAAGATATGAGACTTAATATTCTACCCCACAATATATATATATTGCAACCGTATGCCAATATTTACGTAAACAAAGGCTTTGTTTTCCACTTTCGAAACAGTCTACATTTCCTTTTGACATTTTGAAAATCTTTGATGTTTATTAAAATCTATGTCGACGCGATGATACAATAATAATTTGATAGTGTGTAACTATTTTTGGCAGTTGTTTTTTTTCATTGTTTTGTTGATAAGATACTTATAATTTTACCGTTTTAAATAGATTCTTCTCCTAATTAAACGTGGGGGTAATATTTGATACTTTTGAGCTGTCTCAAATAACTTCACGTAGAGAAGAGAACTGGATGACACCATAGCAATTTCTGAGTTTCTGTAGCGCATTTGTGTAGCACACGTGCAGCATGTCTTTCAGCCAAATTCAAGCTTGTCTTGCACTGCTACCCGTACATTTATTTATCCAGGTAAACCAGTTCCATTCAATAATCGGCTGTTCATCGGATGAAATGGGGCTCATTATACATATAAAAGATCTGCATTTTGTGTACCAAACATTTCATTAAGAACGGAAAATATCATCTTATTTTTATTGTCATGTTTATTCACACGTAAATAAAGTTATGTCATCATTTGCACCATAATTTAATCCCATTTACAAATGCATTAATATTTTACAGTAGTGGGCGAGTGTCGATATTGGGAAATGCATTAAAACTTATAGGTTTCACTGAAATTACAAACTCACGACACCATAGATCTATTTAAAGAACAATTATAAAAGTAAACAGCTTTTGATATTTTATTTCATAGAAATTTTAACATGTAACTTATTTCATTTTAATCATGGCATTCAAAAATAGATAAACAGTATCAGAGCCTACTAAATGCACTACCGTGTTATTGTAGTGCACTTTCACTTAAAAAGTGAAGATATACGAGTATAATTAAATATTCAAATACATGTAGTTATCAGTGTTTTATTAATGTGCGAATATGATATGCGTGTTTCAATGTGTCATGGTCTCGTATCGTACCGTGGCGATCTAATACTCGTACTGCCGTGCGTCGCATCGTATACTCGTACTGCCGTGCGTCGTATCGTAACGTGGTGATTTCATACTCGTACTGCCGTACGTCGTATCGTACAGTGGTGTTTTCATACTTGTACTGCCGTACGTCGTATCGTACAGTGGTGTTTTCATACTCGTTCTGCCGTGCGTCGTATCGTACATTGGTGATTTCATACTCGTACTGCCGTGCGTCGTATCGTACTGTGGTGATTTCATACTCGTACCTCCGTGCGTCGTATCGTACCGTGGTGATTTCATACTCGTACTGCCGTACGTCGTATCGTACTGTGGTGATTTCATACTCGTACTGTCGTACGTCGTATCGTACCGTGGTGATTTTATACTCGCACTGCCGTTCGTCGTATCGTACTGTGGTGATTTCATACTCGTTCTGCCGTGCGTCATATCGTATTCTGACGATCTTATACTCATAATTCTGTACCGGCGTAATGTTGACTTATTTGGTATCAAAATTAGATATTTCAAAGTGTTCATTTATAGTTGATTAAATGAAGTAATATATCAGTGAAGTTGATACGTTTTATGTACTTTGTCTTTCTGTCTGATTTCAAGATAAAAGAGGACCCGTTCGCGCCTTTGCAGCATCATGTGCAGACCCCGGAGTGTTACCCTTTAAAGATAAATTTTGATGCCGAAATAGGTCAAATTTTGAAGAAAAAAAAAATGGGTTCTTTATAAAACCAACAATTTAGTAGCCAAAAGCGGGAATGACAACTTGGCTTTTTCAGCCTACAATGTAAGCCCCAGTGACAAGGTGAAGGGAGGAGATGGTCCTGAAAAGAATCGCTTTGTTCAGCGAGCAGATGTTTGACGCTTATCATGTACTTGTCATTGCTGTACAGTACTATATATTACAATCAGTTTCTTAAGGTGTCAAAGTATTAGTAAAAAATACATTATATATCAGAAATCCTGATAATGCCTTCTCATGGTAGCAGAGATCTATGCCGAAGAATGAAGGGGAGATAACTGCGTGGAGATTGGGAATACCTTAAGCGGAACAGGCGGCTTTTGAAAAATGACTACTAAATTTGAATATTCTCTTCTTGAGAGAGTGTGCTTCATTTTCTGTATTGTTTCGCTCAGGAGCACCATTATATCCCAATTTGCTCTCATTTGTTTATAAAAAAATCTAATTGGCCAATATATTTTTTTAATTGCACTGACCGTTATCACCAGAACGTAGAGACCATTTTATTCCGAAATGAGACGTAAACCTACGTAAATCACTTCCCGAACACCTAATCCACATGCTGGTGTAAAATAAAGCACATTGTTCAATGGGAAATAAACATACAATTAAGATTTTCCACCAGACACTGATTGGTCAGTTTAAATCGGCGAATTATATCGATTATTACCGATCCTCTGGTGAAATGGTCTATTTCTCATCCTGAGATGCTTTATGGGTCATTTAGAATTAGAAACTGGCACAACAGTGTCATAAATCACCATCTAGACGGTCACATAACACGCGGCTGAGACGATAAGTCACCATGACAAAGGGCTTTATGTCAACTTAAGACCTCTTTCTTACCCATTATCAAGTTTAAAATAAATAATAGAGAGTTTCTGGGCTAGAGTGTCCGTTATATATAGATAATATTTATAGTAATTATGGTTTATATCAATCCTTTATTGAACGAATGTTGGATACCTGATGAATAAAGTACATTTACTTGTCATTTTCTGTCACACAAATAAAACACCCCGAATAAATGTTTGACACCGATTCAAAGCAGAGGAGAAAACATAAAAATTGTCATTATTTTCCCCCCAAATTTTAAGTATTCATGTTCACTTTTTCTACCGCCAGGCAAGAGGGAAAAAAATTTCCTCATCACAACTTACATTAAAAAACGTTCTGATTCGTTAGAAAGATTTCTTTTTCACATTGTTTACCATATGAAATTGACGTCAAGATTTGCAAAAACATAGAATCAATAACGTGCATGTAATTTGAGGTATCGCACTTTCTGCACTTGATTATAATTATTGGAAAATATTTATAACTTGTCTCAGAGATCTTAATGAATGTTAACTGTCAAACTTTATAAAGCAGACGATGCAGAAGAAGAGGGATTGAAACAGAGCTTGGATGGCTTACGATACGATACGATACAGAGCTTACGATACGCTGTACGTTAACAGTCGACCTGTGGGAGATACTGTGATGTGTAGGACCAGGGGAGATTTTGTAGAATTAGGCAAAAAAAAAAAAAAAAAAAAAAAAAATAAGTTGTTTATTTCAATAACATCTCCGAAAAAAAAAAAGGGTCGGTAGGTCGGCATTTTTTTTAAATTTAAACTTATTTATTTTACGTCGATTGGGAAACAAGTTCTTACAACTTATACTAATCCCTCTCGACGGTTCCTGGGTTGGACCGGTATTTTGCGCCTGGGAAGGTCGTGAGGAATTCTCGCGTCCAATGGGGTTCGGATCCGTAATCAGATACGTTACCACTGGATCATGGCGTTTCTTTTAAAACTTTTTTTTAGGTTGGTAATATCAAAACTGCCTGCTATGATTAAATATTGGTTTAATATCTTAGATAAAAGCATCGACATAGCTTCGACATAGCCTCGTTTCGAATAATTCTGGCAAACTATAGTTGATTCATACAACTGACGGAAAGAAGTTTCCGTAGATTTCATGAGGCGACCAAATAGAGTTGATCTTAAAGAACACCACAAACGACAGGTTAAATTATAGTTTCCTCATTGCGTGTATGCTTTAGAACTGTAAATAGCATTTATTAACGCGATTGATTAAATTTCGTTGTCTTGAATTCATGCATGACCTTACCAATATATATTTAGGTCACAGAATTAGTCTGGGCTATGAAATATGAATATCTCGCAAACCTCCCCCCCCCACCATCCCCAACACAAAACGTCTTAAGTTGAGACTCGACGAAAGTTAATGTCAACGAAAATTAATGGGTTTGCACATTATAATAAAAAAGGTAATGAGGTAAGCTGTCCTCGTTGGCGTGTATGTTTACATCATACAGTGGACAATCGAGAATGAGTCATTAGGGTCATGAGGAAATGAACAAAGATTAAAATGAATGTAGATCTATATCAATTTACAATATGAGAAGAATAACGCAAGGAAAGGCAGGGTTTATGCGCATATTGTGAAGACATTTTATGACCTGGAGATGATTACTAGACCACACCTTTGTCAGTTGAGAAGCAGGAAGTTTTTACCCAAAGCAACCAACACATCCATACATTTTAAAAATGGATTTTTATAATTCTACACAAATGAAATGGAAGATTTATTCATTTTTTTTTTAAAGAAAGAGAATTATTCTATACACATTATACATTTATTTTCAGAGAGAGAAAGAGAGAGAGAGAGAGAGAGAGTGTTATAGGTCAATATTTGATCATCTAAATCAAATGATATGTATGATGGGAGTAACAGGAAAAAGTTGGTACCAAGTTATTTCAAAAGTATATGCTCAGATAAAATTTAAAATACATGTGAATATAAAATAAAGATGAAAATAAAAACGCCAATGATTAAAATAGGGGAGATAAAAAACTGACACAAATTGCATCAAATAATAAACCATTGTAATATTTTATTTTATTTTCTATACATGTAATAGCTGGTGTTTATTAAAATACTTTTTTTAGTATTTGGGCACATTACCGTAAGAAGAAAAATGGACACCAACTGTTTGACCTATAAACCTTTACCTCATGAATATTAATTTACAAATTAATGACTGGTGAGGCAGTGGATCTTTCCCTGTGGCGCACACTGTTTAGAATTTAAGCTACAATCAGAGGGTAATCCGATCAGACATCTTCTTCCTGATTTTGCAAAAACCTCAAAACACGTCTTTGTGGTGAGGTATAGGGGAAAATGTTCTTGATAAATCGACAACAGTTGATACACACTGGTAGAATTGATATAGTTCTATGACCACGCGCATTTCAATTAAAATGATATGTTAATGATGTTTTTATAATTTACAAAAACAATGCGCTATTACAGACACCCATTGATAGTACAGTCATATCCTAAATGAAGTAGTGAGTGAAAAGAAAAAAAAAAAAAAAAAAAAAAGACAACCCCCTCAAAAAAAAAAAAAAAAAAAAAAAATACGTCATACCCAGCACCGTATAGAAATGTACTGATTCACAACACCTCGTGGATTGAATGCTGAGATGGGACAATGGTGGATAGGATGTGCATATTTCACAAAGTTCCCGTTTGTACCACTGATCAATTATACGATGCTTTCATTTGTACTTCACCATGTAACAATGAAATATTTTTTCATGGTAAGATAAATAATGAATCACTTGTTCACCAGTGAATTAAAATTCAGCGTAAAAATAAGATGTGTAAGGAATACCTTAGTTAAATGGTCGAATACAACCGTTTCAAAGCAGAAATTCTGCACTTTTTTTATTTATGGTCCCGAAATGACGTCCATACGTCGCATCTGTAATTTTGAGTTTCTCACTCCCGCGGTTTCCGGTTTCTCTTAGAGACTAGAGGCCATGTGAATATTGTTTGTACCACTTAATGGCCAACAATTCCTCTAAACTGCTTCGAAATCAGTTACTTATACATATACATACATCAGTTATACATATTCCTGTGGCAGAATGACATACATTTAAACAGTTATATCCGCATAGTGGAAATATTCTTTGCTTTTCAATGGCACACATGGAGGTATCGGCTTCATCCTATGATGCACTGACAGCATGTTTGCAGAATGGCATCCATATTGGCACTAAAACACCTCAAATTCACGCAATGAGGCTTGAAAAGGCCTTCAGTGGGCAAAGGTGTCCGGTACGTTACCGAAAAACTGCAGCATTAAAAAAACAACACATTATTTATATAATAGAAATATATTTATATATAATTGCCAATAATATTATTTATTATTATATATAAGGCCATGGGCAGCAACGTGTCGGGTACCTTTGTCATTGGGTATGCGTAACGATTGTAAGTTTCCTTTCGTTTAATCACCCAGTGCTTATTCAAACGAGAGTAACGTGGACAAAGTCATTCATTATTGGGATGATAATGATTTGTATCTTTCGCGCTGCACAAAATATTGCTGTGTTTCAAAGCAATAGTCTACGTTGCTTGTTTTTCTTTGCCACCTTCGTATATACGTACAGATATAATGTGATTAAAGCTGTCGACGATAGTGGCCTTTGTTATGAGCATACGTACAGAAAAAAAACGTGATTTAAATTCTTATATGAAAAACTGCTTAAAAAGTTTAAAACCCTTAATAGCCATCATTTCCACCAAAAACATATCAGCATAACTTGACAATATAAGCAAAAAATGTCAAACAATGCAATACTTAGGGACACATTGAAAAGATATTTAATGATTGAAGTTCTTTTGATTACCTTCTCCTGATAATTTAGTTTCCCTGCCCTGAAAACCATGAGTTACCATGAGTTATCTCCCCTGAAAACAAAATAAATGTGATTATTTCTATTTTCTATTGTGAAGCTTGGATTTCTTTATGAATTTATTTACGAGTTATATGGCTTTCTATTATTAGCTTTTCCTAATATTCTTATTAATTTTATTTTCATATTTTTAAAATGAATTGTTTATATCCCATAGGTTTTAATGTTACTTGAATATCGATTATCTCCCCTTAAAATCTAACAAAACTTGAATAAACTTTCGGTGAAACTTTTTATTTTTAGATGTCTTTACAGTGACAAAGAGTTAAAGAAATATTAGCATCCAGTGACAAGATATCAAATATGGCTATTAGGGTGGAAGTACCTTAAAGCAGAATTCTCGAAAATAGTCTTTTAATGTTTTGATTCCCTGTGAACTATTCGAGGTTATTTTCTTTGCTTTGTGTTCCAATGAAATAAAACCCAAACGACTGCCTTTGTTAAAGATGCGGACAACAGACTAATAAAGGCAAGATTTTAATTACGTATTGCTTGGGTATTGGTATTTCAACAACTCAACGTCTGCCCAGCTTGAACAATTTGGACAATCTTTTTTTTACGACGGTTACATGAGGTCTAGAACAAGTGCATGCTACTGATACAAGTTGGCTCTTTCTTATCCACTGTATAAAGCCGTTGTGACATCGTTTTACTAAAACTGGTATTGTATAAAGCACCGGCTTGCACTGGTAGTAGTCGAAACAAGTTGAACATTTACATTTTGCTACTAGCAAAGAGGTAGGAAACCGGTTCGCATCAAAATCATACACGTATTCCCATGGACATAGCGTTCTGTAGTGATATGGGGTGGTCCGCTGAATCGGAATCCTCGCACACGACGGTTCAGATGTATATGCATTAAGGGTGGCGTTTAGGAAGTCATTGTCACTATAGTCCATGTAATGAAGGCGGGCGATTTCACTGTCAATTAGTGAGGTGTATGGGGTGTTTACACATATAGACTGAACGCACCCTATAATGTACATCAGGAGTGGGTAACCAACAGAAATGATGCTCAGCTGAAACAAATAAAACAAAAATATTGGCAAAATCAAATAACAAATGCATAATGATAAGTATTTTATTTAATGCTTTTCGGTTGACTATAGGTAAATAACAGTGAATCAAAAATGATAACTTCAATGTTTCAAACAGTGAATATTGCCATTTTTATAATTTTCACTGTTTTGTAAGTGGACGAGAAAAAAGACACTAGATCTATCGTATTTTCTTTTCAAGACATTTCAATAATGATTTCTACATTGAAATAAAACTTCTTCAAGAAAGAAATAATGATTATGTATACGCTTTCTGGATTGTTTTTAGACTGAATAACGACTCGTGCGACTACGGGAATTTGGGGCTCCCACAGGGTAAAAATTATGATAAACTCAGTAACAATGTGTAAAGCGTCGCAGAAAAGCATTAGATAAAAAGAAAAAAAAGTAAGTTTCAGTGAAATATTATTTTTAATTCATCTCGTGAGGAGGAAAATCAATAGTTTCCCTCGTGGCTGATATTCAAATGAAACCAAAAATATCCTCTATATCTAAAAAACGATATAGAGGGTATTGGTTTTGGAAATTAAACAAACAACAAACAAACAAAACGTTGATGTAAGACAATATGCATTGTTATGCCCAGAAATAATAAATAAACATATAAATATTCTGTGTATTGCAAGCCACTCTATAATGACCTTTTTCATATTTTTTATTTCTTTGTTTTTCTTCTCTAGCGTCTTTATATAATATATTATTTACTGTGTAGATTCTATTGCGAGCATCAATTATTAAGTGACGTCATTTTTTATCGATCAAAAAAAAAAAAAAAAAAAAAAAAAGACTATTTGAAGTAATGGGTTGAATATTTGAAATTGGGTTTTTGGTTTTATAGGCTTTCGGTTCGTTAGACATTTTTATCCATTCTTCAAGATTTAAAGTTGCTGTCACTTGGTCTTTATATGTAACAAACATATACTGTGGTGATTTAATGCCAATATCTTGAATAGAAATTTCGAAGACTTTCCATTTAAAGATGATTGAATGGTATTTAAAGGTATTTAATATCTAAATTAATATCGTACTCAGAACAAATCATACGTAATTACAAAGTCTGAAAGAACTTTACGTTGATAGTAATGGTCAGTTATAATGCTAACTAGATCTAGCCTTGGCTATAAACTCTGGTATTATTTTTGTATATGACTATAGGTATTTTTTTTTTGCAGACTTTAGCAAAAAACAAGTTACAGGGAGTAAATATAGATTTTTTTAAAAATGAAACAGAAGATGAATATTATCTTGTGATCAAATGCAAAGTTTACAATTCATTCAGAATAAAAAGTATTTTATACACGAAGACCGAATATGTTTAAATTCATTGAAATTTAATTTAATAAAAAAAAGAAAAAGAAAGACACACTAAGAGAGGAGAAATATTGAATCATTTTAAATATATAAAAAGGGCAATACGTATCAAAAACTAAATCAGATAAAAATGAATGCTTTATACACATTTAAAATATATTAGAATCATGTAGCATCTACTCTCCATTTGACATTTGGGAATATTTTAGGCAATTCGGATGTGCAATTAATTTTGTCGGTTATTTTCATTAATGTTGCAATTCTTTATTTAATGTTTTTCGATGGATTACCTAGAAATAACAGTGGATTATAGATCTATCCTGATAATTCTACTGGTTTGAACAGTGAAATTATCAGGAAAGCAGTGAAATGATCAGGAACTTAAACCCGACCCGAAGTTATAAACTGATCGGAACGTCAATTGTGCTGGGTTTTACACAAGAAATGACGTCATAAATAACGTCACGCACGCGAGAAAATCCCGCCAATTTTGACGCCTTTTGTGAATAACACAGCTAATTTCTGGCATTTAAGGTGGAATCATACCTTTGAAATGACGTCGTTTTCGACGTCAAAACCGACGTTTTTTTGAGAAAAAAGGAAAATGTTTGTTTTGGTGAAAGATCGATGTACAATTTCATTCTTCAACATAAAAAGATGCATTTTCATTCGTGGCTTCGTCACTCGTAAAAATATCACTTTTTATGTGAAATTATTAATCGATATTACACCAAAACAAACAATTATCCTCTTTATATTTATAACATTTATGTAACGTGATGCGTGTAATTATATGAGTCAATAAAAGATTCTGCAATGTTATGCCGATTTGCCAATAAATTTTGAAATTTATTGATGCTGTATTATTTATAATTACTGTAAATATGTGAGACGAGAAAGCAGCTTCTCCGCGTTATACGACAAAAGAATAATAAACTATATAGTTTTGAATATTTGATTATTTTATGTAATGTCAACTTATTATAAAGGCAATTAAAATGTAACGTTAACAAATACAAAAATAAATTAATGGGTAGCTGAACTTGATCGAAGTGTCATTTCAGGCAGAGTTTAAACAAATGGTGTAGATTTCGTTACTAGG
The DNA here is from genome assembly GCA_021229015.1 of Solen grandis. Classification (NCBI taxonomy): domain Eukaryota; kingdom Metazoa; phylum Mollusca; class Bivalvia; order Adapedonta; family Solenidae; genus Solen; species Solen grandis. The sequence continues at coordinate 42,183,482 of CM037792.1, forward strand.
CCTACCTGTGACGTATCAATGTCTGCCCACCAACTTCCTTATTTTGATTTATGAAGAGTCATTAATAAAAAACTTCTTTATCTGAGTAGACCTTCTTCTTTACTTCTATTCAAGATAAGTCAGGGAGAGGCAAGAAATGAATCATTTTTAATGACTGTACGTTTTTGCAAACGTATAAGATTTGGCTTCAGTCTATTTATGAAAAGCGCCAAGTCGTATATACTGACCGGGTGAAATAACTCTATAATTAAACTTATATATACTGGTCGTAAATATCAATTTCTGTATAAAATGAAAGGTTTATATTTGTAGATATATAATAGATTGTCTTTATTAGTCTTATTATGATTTTTTTTTTTTTACTTTTTTTTAAAGACAGTTAGATAATTCCTTCTTTATCCACAGTGCAACCGAAACCGTTCTTTTACTGGAATTTGATAATTTTACATTTTTTTACAATTGTTAGATAATCATTCAGTGTGCCTGGGTGTGTTTTCATGTCACTTGTCTATTTCGTTATATCGCAATGAGAGCAGCACTAGATTTGTCTCACTAAATGACTAACATACTTACTCATTGTCGGCAGAACTTTAATTCCAAGCAAACTGCTTTGAGTAACTGAGATACAGTTTTAATAAATTATTAGGCATCAGAATGACGAATTGTATGAAAAATGCTGATTTGATATTTTTGAAAATTTGTAGTTGCGTTGAATAACATTCATAAATGGAATCATAATAGATAGGATTGTCAGATTGCTGCAAGATAAGTTTAAAACCTCTCCTTTGGCTTGGAATCGCATTAAAGTAAAACGCAGCATATACATATTATATGAACATTAAGTTGATTACTTTATTTTATAATCTCCTACCGCGGAGATTTAATTATGTCAATAATGACTGTAATTTCGAATCGATGGACGACCATAGGCAACAATAAATCTTGATACATGTATGAAAACTGATCATGCAGAAGATACCGCCCGCCTACGTCTCGCGCCATCTTTCTTTTATCATAAAGTCATGGAATAATCTTATATTGAAAACAGAAGCAAGAGCGCGTGCACACGATTTTTATTATATCTTGAAATGAATATTCCTTCCTCATCAATGACTTAATATAATGAAAGGGCAATAATCCAAGCAGTAATTATCCCCGCATTCTGAGGTATATTCCTAATTTGATTACTATGAAACTTAATATACAATGCTGATTTAAAAAAAATGTGTCATGACCCGTTATGTAATACATCATTTTACCAGTTGATCGGCAATACCCGGTACAATTCGCTGGTTTAAACTGACCAATAAATGACTGGAAAAATAGCTCAAGTATATGTTTATTTCCCATTGAACAAGGTGTGAAATTTCACGACAGCATGTAAATAAGGCGTTCGGGAAGTGTTCGTTTTCATCTCATTTCGGAGTGAAATGGTCTATAAATTGACGCTTTCAGTAACTTTATTGTATTTTGTTTACTGTATGATTGAAACTTTAAACTGTACACGTCGGAAATATCTGTTTATTAAAAAAATCACACAACATAATGTGATGTTATTTATGTATTACATAATTTTAATTTTGCTTGCAACCCTGTTTTGGATTTTTAATGTGAGGAAGCCTTCCAGCTGGCTTGCGGTAGGTCGGTGGTTCTACCCGGGTACAACTGTGTACTCGGGGTCTTCCTCCACCTGTAATTAGCTGGACGTCGCTATATGATTGAAATACTATCGCAGCGACGGTAAACCCCAATACAACAACAACAACAACAACCCTGTTTTGTAATAATCTTTATAACATTATAAGCTTACTGAAAAGGGACAGGACTTCTACTTTTTTACCATTATTTAGAAATTTAGAATGGAACAAGTCCCTCTGGAAATACAGACCATATGTGGACCAGATGACCAAATATGGTATCCCTTTTAAATTAAGACTTTACTTATGGTAGGGTGACAATCAGGGTCTAAAAGAAAGATGGACCGGGACAGGCATTGCAAAAAGCAATGGTATATACCAAAATGTTCGCAGAGTTTGTATTTTTTGGAGCTGCTGGCAAAATTGGCATAAATAGTGGCATTTCAAGAAATCCAAGATTGCCGCTAATATGACCGCCAAATAAAGAAATAAAGCTAAAATATGTAGACATTTGTCTAACTACTCATTCCTTATGCTAGAAAAAATGTAAGTAAGTAAAAATTCTTTGCAGAAATGTATTTTATAAAAAAGTGGTTCTTGCATTAAGGTCAAGGTCATATTCAAGGCCAAATTCAAGGTCAAAGGTCAAATTTGAGAAAAAATACAATTCTGAGCTAAGTTTGTTAATTTTATTGCAATTATGTATAAAATGATTTCAAAGGATTTTTTTTCAATAAACATTTTCATGGGGATTTTTGAGAACACTGAATCTATTTAGTGAATACCTTGACATCAATATAAGTTTTATACAAAATTATAGGATTATAAGGAGCGAAACAGGTGATAAAAAGGGGGTATGTGGGACAGTTATTGAAATAATTAATATCAAATTGTTTGACAGGGTTTGTAGTTTGTGAAACCACTTTCATATACTGACATACTTTGTGATATCTCATAATTCCAAGATGGTCACCAAAATTAAAAAAAAAAAAAGATGAAGGTAATATACATGTATGCTGATATTTGTCTTATTACGCAATTTTATGTAAGAAATCTATAACTATGCAAAAGTTCTTTGCAGAAAGTTTTTTTCATGATTACATTTATTTCATATATGTCAAGTATATTCAAGGTCTTATTCAATGTCAACGGTCAATATTGCAAGAAAGGTGCAATTTTGACAACAAATATGCAAAATTTCAAGAATATTATTTTATAGAACATTTTGGAAGAAAACAAAACATTTATTATATTATTAGCTACGAGAGCGTGTGGATACCAAAGTATACCTGAATATATAAAACACCAAGTTCAAAATAAATATGAATATATTGCCTTTCATTTATTGCATATACTTGAATATGTCTTGCAATATTCCTGCTTGTATGTTTTCTACCAGTTTTGAAATAAATGAAGTTCATCTGAGAAAAAGGAGGAACTAAAAAGATATAGATACACAAGTATCGGGGCTGACAACATCAATGTGATTTCTACACCGTGTAACACAACATGTGGAACATGCAGACTTTATTTATGACCAGACACTTAACTGTGGACACATTTGACATATATACTCATAAGAAATTATCAGAAACATTCTCAAACCTTAAATTACATCAACAATAAGATTATTACAGATCTAAGGCAGGTGTCTGGTATCAGTATACACTTCTTTTGTAGACACCAACTGGACACAAGCTACCATGCTAGGGTTGAATAGCAATTGTTTTAAAGCATACATTGGACATCACGGCAATACCTATGTGCTGGATCCCTAAGCCCTCACAAATACCTGTCAAATGTGATTTATGCCTGAAAAATCCTATTTATGCTTATTTTTTGCTAAAATGATAATGTAACCATCTGTTGTAATGAATCTATATTTAGATTAGATCATATTATCTACTGTCACATCTTTGAATAGGAAACAAATTTTCACTGGAATCAGGTGGTGAAGCAAAATACCATATCAACTTCCTGATGCTAATATCTTGTGACCTTAAGCTAAAAATCGTATATAGCAAGTGAGGATTTCGTAAAGTTGCATTTTCTTGACCTAATTGCAAGAAACAAGAAATGCATCCCTTGACTAACAATGTTGAGCTTTGATTGTCTCTACCAGTAAAGTTAAGCAAAGTATGATTTCAGATTTGGAGCAGGTGTCCTTCTAGCCTAGATTACCGTTTAGTGACTGATTGCCTGTAATGACATTCTTACAATGTAATCTCAACATCAGCTGGCATCTCAACTACATTTAATATTTACATGCATATACGGAAAAAATGAAAGAAAAGAAATGGTCATAAATGGTTTTATTTTACGTAAATACATTTAATTTAACACCTGTAGTCATAGTTGAAGGATTTTATCCCAGTATTCTTAGTCATGTTTATGTGTTCTTACAATATTGTTACAATAGGACAGGAGCTGGTGCGAAGGAAGTCTCGTGATCTCACATCCATCATAAGCATATCCGCCATGTTGAACAAAGTAACCAACCTTTCCATAATGTCATATGATAGGAATATTTGATTCTCACACGAATGATCTGGAGTTAGGGTCATGTCCTTGATTCCATTCATAAGTTGTATATTGGAGGCTATGACATTATTTTAGTACTAAGCATGCTGCTGTAAACCTGATGTAGATTAAAGTTATTGTTTTCGTTGAATCTAATTTATGCCACTAAAGGGGTCTGTACTATTGTCCTAAAAAGGCTTGAATTTTGATATTTAACCCTCAGAACATGTGAATTGTGGAGTGTACATTTTTTTTTTAATATAGGGATACATTTTGTTTGAAAAGTCTATAGTAAAACAAATCGGCCAAGATGGCCCCGAAGTCGCTCACCTGAGAAACATTGCCTTTATTGGCTGCACTACTTAAGAAATGATGATGTAAAAGAGGTATAAAAAGGAAATCTGTGTGATGTTCTGATATTTCAAGAGCCTGAAATGTAGATCTGTCAGTTCAATATCAGCCATACTCCACTGAGATACTGTTGCTATCATCATTGTGTTTAATTAATGATTAATTTATAATATCCGATGCTAGTGTGTAAACAAAGAAATAAAATCTGATATTTTTAATCATTCAAGGGCCACTACTCCTGACCGAATTGGCCGATAACAGTCATAATCAAACTAGGCTAAGAAATTGTGGCCATAAACATTTTCATGAAGTTTGAATATTACTACTTAAAATATATGGTAGAGTGTTAACAAAGTGAAATCTAGCATTTTTTTATTACAAGGACCATCAATCCTACCTTATAGCCTGATATCAATCAAAGTCAACTAGGCCAAGATTTTATGACTATAAACATAGTCATGAGGTATGAAGATGGTGCTTACAAAATAAAGATGCTACAGTGTAAACAACGATAAATCTGACATTTTTATAAAAAAAGCCATTTTTCATGACCCCATTAGCCAATATCAGCACAGTCGAACCTAGCTGAGATTGTATGGCTAAAAAATTGCCATGAAGTTTGAAGATGATTGCTCAAGAATTGAAGAGCTAGAGTGTAAACGAAAGTAAAATCTGTCATTTTCATAATTATGGTTATTATTATAAATATTGTCATGAAGTTTGAAAATGATTGCTTAAGAAATGAAAATGCTAGAGTGTAAATAAACTACAAGTAATTGTGGAAGACGGAAGACGTATGGACGGCGGACATTCAACTATTCTATTACACGTAGCTTACCCTGCGCACATGTGCTCAGGTGAGATAAAAATCATTATTAAAACTTATTAAGCATTTATGCATTGTAAAATGCTTGAATATAGATCATTTCAATGCGAAATGAGACGTACACCTACGTAACCCAATGAGCACTTCCTGGACATCTAATTTATTTGCTGATGTATAATTCCACACATTGTTCAATGAAAAAAAAAAAGAGAGAGAATTTCCCCAAGTCAATGATTGGTCAATTTATATCAGCGAATCATACCTGAAGTTCCTCTCTAGTGAAATATACAACTTCTTGACAAAGTATAGATTTTGGAATTTTTTTTCATGTACAACTAATACTATATACTTTATACCGTATTGAATATACATTATTTTATACAAAATCTTCATACACGGAACATTTAAATCCGTACATTTCCTTAAGATTATGGATGTGCACAAGAACTATGATTTTTACACTACATAACATTTGATCATATCATTTATATTCATTTTGACCTTGACCTTTGTTGAATGATATACCTATTTCCATCATTATATATATCATAATCATTATTATCATCATCCATGATATACCAATCAATGATTTTAGTAAAAGTTTAAATCTTAAAAGATAAATATCCTTCTTGCAAAATATTATTCATATATTTGAATATAGATGAAAAATATATATATGATACTATTATGTATTTATGAATCAGGTGTCATTGCACTCCCTAAATATCTTTTCCTTTGGTTTAGTATGGCAATTTCTGTTGGCGACATGATCTTTTCTTCCCCCTCTGTTCTTCCCCCAATGCACTATCTTCATTAAGCGACAGTGGTATATTGATTTGGAACACACACACACACACACACACACACACACACACACACACATATTGTATTATCAGTGTGATTAAACAGGATAGTCAAACTACAATCTAGAAATTACGGGTGATTTACGCCCATTGTGAAAAATTGCCTTTTGGTCAACGCTTTGTATATCATCACTTAACTAAATGAAATTACAATAGGCCAGTTTCACCTCTAAAAGACAACAACAACAACAACAACAACAACAACAACAACAACAACGTTTCCTTTTGTATCTTTATAAGTATAAAAGATACTTAATTCCATACAAGTTTAAACTCATTTATATTACACCGATTTGGAGATAAGTTTTCACAAATTACACTATTCCCTCTCGATGATTTCTTGGTTGGACTTGACGCATGGTATCTTTGTCCCCGGTTGATTCGAACCCACAACCTCACAACCTCCACCATGTACAATATCAATGAACCACGGCGCCCTTAACCTTAATCAAATTGAAATGAAATGACGCCGTTTTGTGAATGAAGCGATTCTTTTCATGACATTTTTGTTTAGACTAAAAAATCTTAAATATGTTTCAAAAGTAGTTCTGGATCATGCCAGAAAATTTATAGATTACTAAAAAGAAAATAAATAAATAAATAAATAAATAAATAAATAAATAAATAATAGAGAAAATACATGCGACAAGCAACTGACATTACATCATTTGAAATTCTATGAGCGTCAGAAAGGTATACATGATATCGTAATAATATTAGGTATGGGTCATTTGTCACTGTCAGGTTGTAGCATACGAGAAACTTTATTCGTGGAACATGAGAAATTTCAGATAATTTACATAAATATAACGAATGAATTAATTAAAGTGTATTCATAAAGTCAGGTCATCAGGTAACATTGTCACGACGATATCTGATGACAGTCGATTTTGTGTTGTGAACTTGAGTTTTCACCTAAAACAGTAATATGGTGTAAAATTTCAGGGAAATTTGTGATTCAGTCCTCAGTATTGAAAATTGAATGTGATGCATGGGCTTTGTGATTTCGCCATTTTTATACCTAAAAAAAAAAAAGAAAAAAAAAGGAAAAAAAAAGAAATAAGACACTGTCATTCCAGCAATAATGGAATCAAGTTGAGTGACAAGTGGGATTGGTTTGTTGTTAAATGGTATCTGATTGTTTTCATTGAATTTGGGTTTATGGTGATTAATTTTGTTTGTTGTTAAATGGTATCTGATTGTTTTCATTGAATTTGGGTTTATGGTGATTAATTTTGTTTGTTGTTAAATGGTATCTGATTGTTTTCATTGAATTTGGGTTTATGGTGATTAATTTTGTTTGTTGTTAAATGGTATCTGATTGTTTTCATTAAATTTGGGTTTATGGTGATTAATTTTGTTTGTTGTTAAATGGTATCTGATTGTTTTCATTAAATTTGGGTTTATGGTGATTAATTTTGTTTGTTGTTAAATGGTATCTGATGCTTAAAAATTTCAGGGAAATTTTTTTAAATGGTATGATTGTTTCATTAAATTGTTTATGTGATGATTTTGGTTTGTTGTTTTATCATTTTTTTCATAAAAAGGATTATGGTGAATTAATTTTGTTTGTTGTTAAATGGTATCTGATTGTTTTCATTAAATTTGGGTTTATGGTGATTAATTTTGTTTGTTGTTAAATGGTATCTGATTGTTTTCATTAAATTTGGGTTTATGGTGATTAATTTTGTTTGTTGTTGTCAAAGTCGTATTTGAGAACGGCTGAGAAATGTCACACATTTGAATTACCATGTCACCCAGGGACGCTCAGTGGACGTCGAGGAGATTACTGAACAAGATGCGACTACCTTAAAAAAAAACATCACTTTTTCCCCAAGAGCCCATGATGCCATTCAGAATGCATTTCAATCATACAAGAAACTTATTTCCCGAGGAAGAATGCCCGGGGGTCACCATCCCCTGTTAATGAATTCTTGACCTGGGCCTGATCATTAGAAATTTACATTTTAACTGTCGTAACGACATGATTTGGGGTAAGAAACTGACAGTGGCGTAGCTTGCTATACGCCGAATACGCACGTGCGCCCCGGGAGATATATTTTAATGATTCTTAGTGTCTGAAACTACATTATTGTATCTTTATATGAAACTGAGACTGCATAATTCAACTATCCCTAAATTACGAAATCCTTAGAACTTCCGGGGGCATCGCCCATCGGGGCCCCGCCAGGCCATATGCCTTGGACCTGTAAGACATATAAGGAGGACAAAACTGAGTGTACGCACAAACACGCAGACATAGTTTTTTTTTCTTCATTTGTAAAAAGTACATCAACATTTCAAAATATAGATATTACTTTATATAGATACAATTCATTCTTAAGTATTTCATAAATACAGGCATAAACTATTCAATTTTACAAACATAACTTTAATTCCCTACAAGCTATCAATCCTACTGATGGCACGCATTCCGAGATATTGTAACTGCTGTTGTATATTAACTGATATATCGGCCCAACACCTATCACTGTAAAAAGCAACAACACTCAACAACAACAAACCACTACCAACAAAACAACAAGAAACAACAAAAAAAAAAATTAAAAAAAAAAAAAAAAAAAAAAATTAAACGTGTATTCTTCTTAATGACTGTGTTTTGCTTTGTAAGCAAATGCGTCCGACTTGAGACATTTGTGTTTAAGGTGGTAATACATCTATCATTAAATTGTGCCCATGGTTCACCAACTTACCATGGGAATTCCTTTCTTGACTTTGAGCAAACGAGCCTGTATCTCCAAGTCAATGGATGCTTGCATCTGCCTTGAAGTATTTTTTAAGCATTCGTAGGACAATGATTATAAGACCAGCATTTTTGATGTAAATACAATAGTTTCAATTTAATCCTATTTCTTTTAAGTCGAATTGAAGACAAGGTTTTTACAACTCCTACTAATCTCGATAGTTACAGGGTTGGATAATTTGAATTAGTATTTAGCTCCACGAAAGATTCTATCCCCCCCAGCGAGATTCGAACCCGGATCCATCTTATTCGCTGTTTTATAAATGTATTTTTTATGGAATGCGTATGTTTATACCGTCTACCATTCAGTTTTCAGCTATATGATGAAGCTTTATGATGATATTTACGTTTTCGTTCAACAATTTCATGAAAATCAAATACTAACTGTATGCATTAGAGTTGACTTGACTATTTGAGTTTACCGTCGCTTCCACAGTATTTCAGTCATATAGCGACGTCCAGCTAATTACAGTGGAGGAAGACCCCGAATGCACGGAGGCATCTGGGCAGAACCACTGACCTACCGCAAGCCAGTTGGAAGGCTTCCTCACATGAAAATCCGACTTACCCTGCCGGGATTCGAACTCACGCGGTGAGGGGCTGAGTGAGTGCTAAAGTCAGCTACTTTACTCTATCGGCCACGGAGGCCCCGTATATGCATTAGAACTTGTTATGAACTATAAATGAAACCTGTGATGTGAACACCTGCATATTTTTTTAAATATAGCTGATTTGTAAAAAGAAATCGACACCAATAAAAAGCAAAGATAAAACGGAAGGTATTTTTCACCCAGTTCTCAAGCGCAGATGTTCAATGGCTACGCGTTATTATTAAAGTTAATTTGCGGTAAGAAGAGGAAATACGTCTTGTTTTACTGTTTTGTTGTTGGATAATCGACTGCAAATCAGAAATTCTAACTCACTGTAGTCCCACTTCCGGGTTGACAATACAATAATAAGCTTTTTGTGCAGATAGCTGACGTGTGGGCGAGGGGTAGATTGATACAGGGACTTGGCTTAGAACAAGCGTAGTATAACTCATGCAAGCATATTTTTCACATAAGTTTCTGGAAAAAAAAGAAAGATATCCAGCTAACCTAAGTGAATATGTGGTTGGCAGTAGTGGGCACTAACAGACAATTTTGTCATGTTAAGATACCTAATTGGACAACTTGAACATTTTCTACTTGTAAGATAGTAAATGAATATGCGGAAAAGATTCTACATGACTAAGTGGATAAGTGGCTGCCAGATATATGCTACCTTGTCATTTTATACTCGCCTGCGGTTTAGCGGATAGAGCGTGCGCCCCGAAACTGGCGTGTCGTAGTCTCGATCCTTAGCTACGACATACAAAAGTCGTTAATTGGTACTGTATTTCAGTTTTTTTCACAGAAGACTGGTAAAGTACTGCCTCACAACTATGATATCTCGGATTTACGAGAATCTCGATAGTTCGAGGAATTTAAATATATCCCTCTCGGCTTTCGAACAATCTCGATTTACTGATACTTAATCAGTTCGTATAAAGCGATCAGAATATAACTACAGACTTATATAAATTTTCATCTTATGGTAACTGGTGAAATAGTGAGATAAAACTTCACCGGCCGTTGGCATAAAATAAAAAGAAAATTTGTTTGTTTTGCATAGATATGCAATATATCTCATCGACTATGAAATTACGCGCTCGTGAAAATAATTAATAAAAGTGTATCACTACTCGATGAGATATATTCCATATCCACTAAAACAAACAAATATCATCCATATATCTCAAAGCTGTTGATCTGGTTTTATACTACTCGTCATGGAAACATGAGGCTGTGTTCACAAAACTTTAACTTTGGTTAAATTTTGTAGATCTTGTATGTTTCTTAACCCTTTCCCTCATAGAGGACACCATCAAAAGACCTATGCGAACAGCATAAAACCAGATCAGCCTGCGAGTAACTCGCAGGCTGATCAGGTTTTATGCTGTTCGTTGCTCCTCAGTGGTCTGGAAATGAAGATTTTGTAATTAAATTTGGTAAGGTTTAACTTTGGTTTTCTGCAGATCAGGCTTTATGTGTTACCTACTGAGTGCGTCAAAATGAGTCTATATGAGGGAAAGGGATAATTAATTATATCTATATCTCAAACAAAATAGCTAATTCATTAGATGAATATGTACTATATACTATAATGTACACTATACACGTTACTGACGGACTACTTCGTCAAAACTTTTAATTATTAAGCAGATATATATGTTCTTTCAGAAATAGATAGATTTTTACTCAAGTTTAAATTAGGCTTTAATTGTTATTTAACAAGGTGACGTTTATTTTCTTTTTTGTTTTTGTACAGTAATTTAACGCGATTTAATATTTCATGTTTTCGCTCTGTTACCTTATATAATTTCTCCATGGGCCCACGCAACGCCAATTTAATGACAATATTTATATCATTACTTAGGTAAAAATCAATACAATAAAACACGATATAATCAAATAAATATTATACTTTTTTTTACTTTTCATAAAAAAATATCAATTAATAGCAGATGACAAAATATTCTTGGTGTTTCGCGAGTACTGAATTTTTTAAATTAATTAAAAAAAAATTTGTATGCAGAGTTTCAAATAGGCAATGTACCATTAGTTTTAACAATATCTATTCAAGAATTGTGCCATATATGAAACACATTGTAACACATACTACAAGAATGTGCTAATAACTTAAATAAATCCCCTTTTCTGGAGGTTTTAAATATACACTAATTGATTTAAAGGTACAAAATTACGGCAAAGCATCTAGTACTCAAGTATTTCGGGGAAAATATTACTTAAACAACAACAATTTCGAAGGATATACTTAAATCATACGAATTTGTAATTGTTAAGTTTAAATGATAAGATTTGCCTTGATCGAAAAGTCAGTTTCTTACGCTAAGTCAAAAATAGCTGTGATATTTAATATTTTGACAGGCACATAAGTAATGAATCTGTTTTTTTTTTTTTTTTTTTTTTTTTTTTTTTTTTTTTTTTTTAATCGGTCGGTGAAACGTTCTTTCTGAAATTTTCTTTCTGTTAAGTTATTGATAAACACTTTTCGAAATCATTTTACATATAAACAGGAAAATATAATCTGGATTTTTTTTTAAGATCAATTAAGAAGAAAAGAATTATTTATAAATAAATAAATTAGAGTCGACTTTAAACGGATATACACCATAAAAAGCTTAAGAATATATTTAAATTCTGTTCTGCCATAGATAATTCAAATCAAATCACCACCGAATTCTTATATAAATTTATTTATTTTTATTTTCAAATGAAAGATAACGTATTCTATAAATACCTGCACGGGATAAACCATCCCTTCGAGTATTCCTCAGAATTTTTCGGGAAAATTGTCATTTATCAACGGCTATCCCTGAATTGCGTCCGCTGTGCAATATGCTCTTGAAAATACATGCATATTCAAAATCTGAATGACAACTTTTGCATGGAAATCATATCTTCAAATTAAAGAGCGATGGCTGTTAGTCAGGTACCATTTATTGCTAGAGCCCAATACTTCATACCTGGCCAGGTCTTCTGAAGTGATGTTAGGTTAAGTTTAACAGCCGCTCTATTTATAACTGTTTCATGGCATCGGTATGAAATAGCGTCACGTTAAATTAACACGGTAAAACGATCCCTGTACACGGTAGTCGAACCATTTGAGAATCGTATTACGTGGGAAGCATAGGTCTATTCACTCAGACAAAGTAATGGCACATAAATTAAATGTAACATAATATTCATATGCAAGATTACCGCACTGAAATAATGTTTAATTTATTTTTGTTTTCTTATTTCACTGTATGAGAAAGGGTAATGTTTGTACTGTGGCAAACAGACTTAAAAGAAAAAGAACAGAATTGCATCATAGACATCGTCACAGATATATATATATGTCACTCGGAGAACATTACAGGAATAATTCCATGGCTCTAATTAAGCTAAGCTTGGAAACAACACAATCATTTGTAATAAACATCTTTATGTGTTCATGTATTTTAGAAAAAAGAAGTGATTTAGTATATCTTCCAAATACCTGTTGTTGTATGAAAATGCCTTTTTAATATAATAGATGGCTATACCACACTATTTTGAACAGAGGGAGAGAGAGTGTGTGTGTGTGTGTGTGTGTGTGTGTGCCGAGGACCTGTGGTAGAGATCATGATTACAAATCCGAGGTTATAGGTCAAGGTCGGGGTCAAGGACCTTTCAAAGTACTGGTTCAACCGAAGATGGGTCAAGAGGGAATCTAATTACTTATTCCCTACGGATTACATTTAAACATAGAACATTATTTCATGCGTATACATAAAATGTTTCTTAATATCAAATTTTATATAACTATTCAAATTATATACGCATGTAGTAGGGCTCGATAACATTGATTCTTGATAAACATGATACCACATTCTGTCCCTTATTGTAACATAACACACTTGCTGTTGACGATCTGACAATGAAGATGAGCCACGGTTATGTCAAACGGCTCTCATTAACCCGCACCCTGTTCTGGTGTAGGCGTTTATATTACACTTCTATGAAAAGGAAAAAGAAAAACACATCCATTTAAAGACTATTTTCAATTTCGAATGTATATGCGCTTCAGTATAATGTATATTATACTATACCGAGGGGTGAGAGCGAAACTATGTTCAGTGCATATATTTATATAAGACCATAGCTAGTTCCGCTCTAATCCCTCGATTATTTATTATTAACGCAAATATGGATAAATTTCTTTAAAGGTTTGACCCCGTTAATGGCCAATATTCTGAATACCAGACAGACGATAAATTTATATATTATACCTAATGATAACACACATTTTATGTAAGTAACACCGAGCGTGACTTTTTCTGAAAAAAGAAATATGCATTGAATTAAATTCATTTGGTTCAGATTTTGTAAACAGGTTCAGTATATTCAGGTTTCGTCAGAGGACACTAATATGGTGTTCAAACGATTATTTGATGAGCTGAAAACAATAGAATCAATTTATTCCTCACCGATCATCTCAATATCTCGAGCATTTCTTCAATATCATGTTTAATCAGTTTTCTGAACGAAAGGCTACTGAGCAAAAACACTATGGATTTTAGACCTTTTCTTCCTTCAAAATTGCCCAAAATTTTATGTTAAAAATTAAATGACATAGACAAAATATATATTACAAACGCTAACATTTATGTAAATAATTTCAGAATGTGCGAAATTGTCAAAACATTAAATTTGCATAGAAACGATAAAATGTGACTTTTTGGACCCTTAACATTTGGCAAAGATACTTTAAATCATAATTATTTTATTACAAGAATCTTAAAATTTGGGATTTCCTCTAATATTCTACAAAAATTATAAACGAGAAATTAAATATATATAATTCTGTGTTAACCCGCTGAAACATTCTTAATAAATATCGTTAAATCGTAAGAAGGTTGTCGAAACAAAGGTAAAACAATTTTTTAAAAATTTATATTACCTTTCAAATGTCCTACGGGCAGCATTTGAAGCCACAAGACAAATGCAGCCATTTATTTAAAGTAACAACAAGTACTGTTGATCACGTGGTCCTATGAAACACAGCGGTCCTTACAGCGGTCGTTACAGCGGTCATTTCCGAAAAATATCACCGTATTACCAACCACTCATTTTTCTTCTTCAGCAAAAAAAAAAAAAAAAAAAAAAAAAAATGCCATGGAAATGTCAAACATAATGTCACATGCAAAAGGATTAAGTATCCTTACTTTACAAGTCGGTCCTCTGTTTATGTCTACCAAAGTTGAAGCCATTACCAGCTGGTAGTTCTCAGTGAAGTTCTCATTTGCTTCGACAAGGTACTCCGCTGCCCTCTCACAGTCATCAATCTCTTCCCTTTCTACATACACATCGACAATTGCCTCAGCCTTACCTGGCACACATACATCATCTGCAACTGTTACTCGTCTTGACCTTGTCCTCTTACCCACTTGGAGACAAGGGATCTCTATACCCTCTAGAACTATCAACCCCTTACTCAGTAGCAAGTCTGCTGCCCCCTTATCACCATCCATCAATATATCAAACCCCAGAAGCGCTTCGTCTTCTATATTGGCAACTACCAGTTCGTGCACTCTACAATACGCCCCCAGAGCGACCCTGAACTCTGCTTTGCCCAGCTCCTTTATTGGTGATCCATTTGCACCTCGCAGACTGCATGACTTCTTTAACATTGGCCTCCTGCTTCTCTCTATCTTCTCGTAGACCCTCGTCGACAACACTGACCTTGCCGCACCTGTGTCTGCAGTTACCAACAACTTGACCCCCTCTATTTCCCCTTGCACATAAACCCCGTCACAAAGTCCTTTACTTTCCTTGAGCACTTGTCCAGTCTCATCAACTTTGGTTTCCTCTATGTGGCCTTTTTCCTCTAACTGGACCGGCTCTCGGCCACTGGAGTGGGTCCCTTGAAGTTTAAAGTCTGATTTTCTTTGGGTGCATTTACCTCCCTCTTTCTGTTCAAGTCATCACCACGCCAATTTCTGTTTCCTGATGCATCCTGCCTCCTCTTTTCTGGGCAATCCCTTGCATAGTGGCCTATACCATGACAGCTAAAGCATTCTACTGGTCTCCTACTTTGTACCCCTGGTTTCCTAGCCTGTACAGCTCTTTGAGCCTCTTCCAATTTTCCTAATCTTTCCAAGATCTTCATCCAAGACATTCTCATTGTCAGTTTCGCTATTGCCCTTCAGCGTCGTTCCCCAAGTATTGTTACCACTCTGTGATGCACCCCTCTCTGGTACTCTGGAAACCTTGCCCTCATTAACCTCTTCACCTGGCACTGTTCGTCTTGTTGTCCTGTGCTTCCGGTCTGAGTTCCAGCTATTGCGAGTCTGTATAAAGTTGACTACATTGTATACAGCTTCATCTATTGTCTCCGGTTCCTTGTGAAATTCAACTTCAAATCTTATTTCATCGTCCCTAAGCCCATCCAAAAATTTACGCACTAAATCTTCCTCTCTAGTTCTTTTGTCTCTATACCCATGTGCCTTATCGTACAACATTTTTAGGTCGGCGGCATACTCCTCAGCTGTCTCCCCAGTCTTCTGATTCCGCCGACTAAATTTCCCCGCGAATGCCCTACTTGTTTCCACCACTCTGAACCGATTGTGCATTTCCTTGATTACTTCCCGGTAATTTCTTAATGCATCTCTTGGCAGTTGTCCATACAGAAATTGTGCAGCTTGACCTTCTATGCGTGGCAGAAGCTGATCCAGACGGTCTTCATCATTCCAATTGTGCCTCTCTGCAATTGCCTCGAATCTGGCTATCCACACAGTCCATTCCTCCTTTCCTGTAAAAGCTGGTATCTTAACATTGCTGCCCGTTCGAGTGACATACCCTCCTATTTGTTCCCACGGATTCATTCTAGGACCCACCTGCCGTCCATAACCTCCGCAGCCATCTGTCCTATGTTCAAATGCTGAGATCCTTGGACCAGTTGAGTTAGAGTTGTCATTGAGCTGATAACCCCTTTCCTGCCTGACTGCTACTACACTGCCCCGCATTCCTATAGTCAAACTGGTCTCTGACCATCTGAGGTTCGGATCCACCATTTGCGCCATTCACCATAACAACACTAGCATCGTTCATTGACCCAATATGTTGCGGAATGTTGACATTACTTTGAGGCATTGCCTGTTTCAGTACCTTTAGCTCGGACACGACCTCCTTCAAAATACCCGAGATGTCATTTAAAACGCTTGTCTGGTTTACTAGGCCTTGATTATTAACCGTCGTGATTGTCGGTGTGTCAACCCTTTGTAGCATATTACTTTGTTCGGGCCTTGCATCACATTGTACATGGTTTGACGATTCTGCTGAGGTTTCGTAGGCTGCTAAGCTTTGCATGCTGCTTGCCCTAGACAGTGTACCTTGGTTCTCTGGCCTTGGTTCTTGGAGCCTGAAAAACACCTCTCTGTCGCTTCCAGCAGGGGTGTGGCCTTGCATCGCTTAATATTTAATTTCTAGGTGTAATGGGTTCGAATCTCTGGATCCTCCTTGAAAATTTGGGGATCCCACTTCTGACACCAAAATATGTTACGCCCTACGGGTGCGCCTGCTTTACTCAACGTCAAAATGGCCCGTATGGAACACTGCCGGATCACTGCTGCCGGTCACCCTAGGTCTAAGATGGCCGTCTCTTGCTTTACCCCCGACAGGTCTCCAAGTCTTTAACTATCTGTGTTGTGTGGACTCCAACTTTAATAAATGAGTGGCTTTAAATTAGTAACTAGATCTAACAGGCCGTGTATTCTCACAGGGACTTAATAGTAAATAAAGACTTTTCAATGTTTACAAATTTAATAAATGAAAGTAAGTAACTTAAATATAATATATCTAGATCTATATCACATCAGATATCACGACTCGAGTTTCACTCACAATCACAACCAGATGGCTGTATCACTCAAATGTAAATCCAAATTTACGTGTGCGATAACATAAAACGTTTCGATCAACCAGTAAGAACGTCGGGAAAATTGCGAAGTAGACTTCTAGATCTATTATTACCCGTTAAAATACTATAAATTTATAACAAAACGTACGGTGGGCTACAAGCTGACAATAAAGTTTTAAACATCAACGTATATATAGTTTACCAAGTATGCTTTACAACTGTATCGTTATCTAGAATAAGTATTTCTATTAAAAAATAATCATAGAAATATAGGCTCAGGGCGCGACTGTGAAATAAACAGGATATTCCCTTATAAATACACTATTAAAGCATTGAACCTAAGTTTGACTGGGAAAATGCACCACTTCAATGAGAAAAAAAATAAAACAGTCAAAATGCGGCCTAGCGTGGAATTCAGTAGCGTTGGAGTCCCCGAACTACCCGTGGACTCGGTATTTATACTAAACAGGGGTACACAGCCCACAAGTGTGAGGTTCACACCCCACACTGTGATCTGTAGACACACAGCTCACTGCGTGAACTGTGGGCTTAAAGCTCACAGAAATGGAAGCCTGTATAATACATGGCATTAATAACTCTTAACTTAATTTATATATAAAATAAATTATAAGAAAACTAACAATAACCTCGAAACTACGCTTCCTTGAATTTGACAGTTGATTCATGTTCTAATTCTGTATATATTCTTTAAGAAAATCAAATATACCCGCCGATGCAGTTGCTAGGTAACTGCACACATAAAAATCAAAATGGCGGACGATGCTCACAACGTGAACAAGGCTAAATAACAAAAGAAAAATACGATCCTTCTACCAAGTGATCGAATACAATAAGTGTGTCAAACTAAATTCAAACATGGAATAAACAATTCTGACAAGGAAATACTGACTAGATTTACATTAAATGCGGCTTAAAATGGATAAAGTACAGCCGCGAAAACCCATGACATCAACAGGATTCTACCGTGGAAAACATAGGGGGATCAATTCTAAAGTGAATGATTTTGAGAAAAACTGGCATATTATTTTGAGTTAAGTTGTCTACCTGTAAATTTAACAAGGAGAACAACTAGCTGAATGTAGTGTCGCCAGTAATAAGCACCTAAAATGATTTAAATACATGTATACAAAGAATGACAGAAGAACAAATAAGGTAATCCCTGTAGGGCATTACATTGCCCCCCTGTTTTCCATGGCAAAACTCCTGTTGCCATACACTTTCCTGAACCATAATAGACCTTTTAAACTACCTTAAATCACACCTCATAGCTCCTTAAATATTTGACAATACAAAATAACGTATATACCAACATCTGATATACCTTAAAATACAAGATCAAACACTTTACCATATAGATCAAACATTAAGAATTTAAAAAAACTGAAATGTATACCGAAGAGTATCTGATAAAACATAATTTCGTCGCACGTACTCACATAACCTCAGATACAAAAGTAGCGAACCACCTTAAACACTTTTTGGTACACTTTGTCATAGTCTCAAGCATAACACATTACATAACAATGGACCAAATATGGCATCAATAAATCTCAACAACAAAAAATGACCACTTTAACTTAACTTCAGATACAAATTTTGCATTACATGCAATTTTACAAGACCAATTTCAACAATGACATGCTAACAATCAAATAATGCACAATTAACCCTATTATTTAACCTGAGGTGTGTATAACCAGTATCATAATAACCAACTTTTTAAGTTTAACATCTCTAAGATACTAAATACTTGGCATGTTAACTAACAGCAGTCCATATAAGTAAAATGTTTCTTTGAGCTATACAAAGTAAATTGCCTAACAATACCAAAATAGAGTTACATAACCAATTTAACAGTTAAACAAGGTAATGACAGTTATTTCCTTGGAGATTTCTTGGTCACAGTCGATCGTACGCTCGGTGCGTTTTCCTTTTCCTCCAAACGTGGACGCTTCTGATGCCTGTCACTGGCTTCTTGCCTGATCCCTTGTCGTCTCTTTTCGTCGGCTACTTTCTCCATTGACCGGGATATGAACCTCAGGCTATCAGCCACTCCATCAAGCGTCTGGCTGATATGGCGTGTCATGCGGTTGTTCGCCTCCATCGACGAAGCAATCCTGGTAAAGGCCAACTCCAGGGTCTTGTCTAAGTGTCCCATGGTTGCCGTGATTGGAGCGAACTGCATGGCAGGCGGTTCTTCTCTGGAAGCGGTCTGGCAGCTTGCCTCCTTGGGTGCAGGCTTGGCTTCCTTGACCTGGCACCCACCAAGTGGGGAAAACGCCATGGGTGTCCCGGTCCCCAGGATCTGCCGTAGCACATCCTCCTCTTGATTTGACGCCAAACTCATTAGAGTGTTTGATGGGCTCAGATCACGTCTTGGCAGGGGAGGGCTCATCAGGGACAGATGACTTCCTGATGCCCGGATGGTGGATGGCACATACGCTGGCACTGGAAGGGAGGCTACGGGCTGATACCCTGCTGATGGAATCAAACCCGTCGCTGCCAAAGGGGTTGCTATGTACTCCGCACCTGGTGACGACAAGGACGTTGTCGACAGGCAAGGCCGCATGGGGTCATATGGCTGCACAGTACTGGCCACAGCAGTACTCGCTGACTTTTGGACAGGGAGTGGCTGCTGTTCTACTGATGAGGACCTGGGTGACAGCAAGGCCGAAAGGGCATCTGGCGTCACCCTGACAGTCACCAGCTCCTGGTTGGTAGACTCGGGTAGCGCTGACTCCTCGAACGGATCGGCTGGCCTCGAAAACTGATCCTCGATGTGGTCCTCCAGCAGCGCTTGTCGGTAGTCAATGCCCTCAAGGATCTGTCGTGGTGCTGGGTTAGACACAAGATACTGCCTTCCGGATGAACTGGCCCCAAGTGTATCTGCCATCATAAGGTGCCGTCTGTACCCGGTCAGGTGTTTTTCAAGTTGGTCTTTGGTAAGACACCTGAACATGCAGAGACTACAATAGTGAGCTGCCTCGTCCAAACTAAGGTGATGTTTTAGTATGTGATCCATCACACGGTACCTCTCTGCGATGTAGGACAGCTTGCGGCCGCTACAATGTAGGCAGGCGTACAGCCGCCCTCTTCTCACCACTTTGCTGCTGGGTTCCATTGCTGTCTGCAAATACATATAAAGAGATCCTCAAAGACATGAAGATATAATGGATTGGTAGAATTGCTTGTAGCCCAGTTTCCATCGCGTGCGGAATAAGCTATCCGTCGGTTAATCTTCTTTCGCGAATGAGAGGACGCATTAAAACCATTTGTATACCGGTAACTATTTTGCGACGCGCGCGCCATGGATGTCTGTGTCTGGTGGTGAAAATAATTTTAAATTCTGGCTCTACTCTTACAGGGGTTGCATTATAAACTGTCAATTTGAAATTGTTTGCTATCGATGATTTACTATACTACTTGTACATATATTGAATCAACCATACATGTTAATAAACTGATCTAGGACATGAGGCTAACTGTTCCCATCTTGGCGGTCTACTGGCTTATTGGCTACATCTTGCTGATTGGTTTTCCAGCTTGCGAACCAGGGACTTTACCCACTTTGGCGCATTAACTCCTTCATACTTCTTAAGTTTGTCGTGATGGGCCATTCTTCGTCCACCTCGTGGGTCGATTTAAACATTAAAGGTCACAGCAGACAACTTCTGTACTATCACATAGGGACCATCGAATCTCCTCTCCAGCTTGGGGGCAACACCTACCTTCCTTGCCTCATGAAGCAGCCATACCACATCACCTACACGGTAGTCATGTAAATAGGCTCGTACATCATAGCGGTCTTTGCTTCGCTTAGCGCTTGCTCCCATGTACTGGCGTGCTACTCTGTGTGCCTTAAGCATTCGATCCCTGATCTTTTGAACATGAACAACTTCAGACACTGGCCCCTTGCTCATTGCATATCCATGGATCAAATCAGCAGGCATCCTGACATCTCTCCCCAGACACATTAGGTTGGGCGTTAGTTTTGTTGTCTCATTTGGAGAGGCCCTATAAGCTCCAGCTAGGCAACCTAGATAGCAATCCCAGTCACTCTGTTCAACTATATAAGCCTTTATCATTTTTATTATACTTCTATTAAACCTTTCACACTGGCCATTTGCTTTCGGGTTTCTTGGTGTAGTTCTAGTCTTTCGGATTTCAAACAATTTACATAGGTCTTTAAACAGCTTGCCTTCAAATGTCATTCCCAAGTCTGTGTGTATTGACAAAGGACAGCCCCATCGTGCAATAAACTCGTTAGCGATATTGAGAGCACAAGTATCTGCGTGCTGCGAGGAAGCTGGAAGTACCTCGACATATTTTGTAAAATGGTCTGTGAGTACCATGATGTAACGGTTCCCATCGGCCGTTACGGGGAGCGGGCCCAGAAAATCAATAGCCAATGTGTCCCAGGGTGCGCCACTTGGCAAGCGACCCAATGGAGCCTTCGGCTTTTTAAAAGGTTCCGTGTTAGCTGCACATATGTCACAGGCACGCACATGGAGCCTTACATCTTCCCTCAGCTGAAACCAATAGTAATTTCTCAGTAACTTGTGCTTTGTCTTCTTGGTACCCAGGTGACCTGCCAATATGTTGTCATGTGCAAGTTTCAGGAGGCCACCCTTCATGTCCTTTGGTACTATCAGCTGGCAGTACACATCCGTCCCATTCTGTTTTTTAAAGATCTTGCACATTACTCCATCTTGCAGAAACAAGGAATCCCATAACAACAAATAATGCCTTGCTGCAGGGCTCTCTAATTCTATCTGGGCAAGTTCAGGTTTTCTGTTGGCCTTTAACGCCTTATACACTACAGCAATATCTGGGTCTGATTCTTGGCATGCTGACAGCTTCTCTGCTGTAATCACCTCAAGCCATGGTTTAGCTTTAACGGCAGGATCACCAGCAACTATCCTGACTGGTGTACTTATGCTTTGATCAGGAGTTGTGACCGCACTGTCGGTACTATCAGACAGCAACTTTCCCATTCGCCAAGATGATGCCATCAGCTCCGCCCGCCTACGGCACTTCTTACATGGCCCGCACTTGAGGGGTTCACTGGTGTCAACATTATCACAATCACAATCCCGTGGATCTTCACACCTAGAGAGAGCATCACAATGTGTTTGGAGCTTCCCTGGACGGTACTGGATAGTGAAATGGTACGCAGCTAGGATCTCAACCCACCTTGCAACTTTTCCATTAGGTTCTTTAAGGCTGAAAAGCCACACCAGAGCTTGGTGATCACTTCGAACTATGAACTTTCGCCCAAGTAAGTACTGCCTAAAATACTGCACATAGTATACTACTGCCAGGAGCTCTCTCTCGGTCACACAGTAATTTCGCTCGGCCTTGTTCAATGATCGGCTTGCGTATGAGATAACTGTTTCACGACCTGCTTGCATTTGAGATAAGACTCCACCTATCCCCACCCCTGAGGCATCAACGTCTAGGTAAAAGTCTCCCCCGTCATTTAATGGATAGCCCATTATATCAGCCCCAATTAGTTTGGCCTTCAAGCAGTCAAATGCCATCTGACATTCAGACTTCCAATGGAAGGCGGCGTCCTTCTTAGTGAGATCAGTCAGCGGCCTTGCAATTTTTGCGAAGTCTTTGATGAAGCGCCGGTAGTAGGATGCTGTCGCTACAAACTGCCTAACTTGCTTTGACGTCGTTGGTTTTGCCCAGTCAGCCACCTTTGATACATTGGTGGGGTCTGGTCGCACGCCCTGTTTAGAAACTATATGGCCTAGAAAAACCACCTCTGATTGGAGTAGGTTGCACTTGTCAGGCCGCAACTTCAACCCAGCTCTCTTTATTCTAGAGAGAACTTCGTCAACCCTTCCCATGTGTTCTTCAAAATCCGCACCATACACAATAATGTCATCTACATAAACTAGACATGTGTGCCATTGTAGGTCTTTTAAGACTAATTCCATCGTACGCTGGAAGGTGCTGCTGCTATTGCTCAAGCCAAACGGCATTCTAGTCATCTCGAACAGACCATATTTACAAGTAAATGCACTTTTCTGAATGTCATCACTTTTCAGAGGAATTTGGAAGTACCCCGAGGTGAGATCAAATGAGCTGAAGAGACTCATCCCTGCCACAGCATCAAGACAATCCTGTACCCTAGGAAGCGGAAATCCATCCGGTTTCACAAGGGCATTGACTTTGCGGTAGTCTACACAGGGTCGTACAGCACCTGATTTCTTCCGAACAAAAACTATTGGGCTGGCCCATGGAGACGTACTCTTTTGTATCACCCCC
The DNA here is from genome assembly GCA_021229015.1 of Solen grandis. Taxonomy (NCBI): domain Eukaryota; kingdom Metazoa; phylum Mollusca; class Bivalvia; order Adapedonta; family Solenidae; genus Solen; species Solen grandis. The sequence goes on from CM037792.1 coordinate 42,207,224, forward strand.
TTCTTCAAGAGATCTTCTATGGCTGCTTTCTCTTCGGCAGCAAATGCAAGCGGAACACGCCTAGGTCTTTGCTTGATGGGTGCTGCATCCCCTGTGTCAATAGGGTGTTCTGCAAGGTTGGTGAGGCCAATGTCCCATTCACTCTTTGAAAAGGTATCGCTGTATTTATTAAGCAGAACTGCAACTGCACCTTTCTCTTCATGGCTCTTCCCCGCTGTTGATTTCTCAAAAAGACCCTGCAAGTGATCCGATACAGTCACAGTATCGTGATTTACTGTCCTCACACTAGTGCTCACTACCTCTTTCTTCAGTGTCCCCACTCTTCTTACACTACACAAGTTTTTCTCCTCACTCTCATTCTCCCTGTCAGCTAGGACGCTTACAATTCTCTCTATCTGCTCCGCTTTGCCTATATGGGCATCTTGCCGCAGCACAATGTCACATGCAAAAGGATTAAGTATCCTTACTTTACAAGTCGGTCCTCTGTTTATGTCTACCAAAGTTGAAGCCATTACCAGCTGGTAGTTCTCAGTGAAGTTCTCATTTGCTTCGACAAGGTACTCCGCTGCCCTCTCACAGTCATCAATCTCTTCCCTTTCTACATACACATCGACAATTGCCTCAGCCTTACCTGGCACACATACATCATCTGCAACTGTTACTCGTCTTGACCTTGTCCTCTTACCCACTTGGAGACAAGGGATCTCTATACCCTCTAGAACTATCAACCCCTTACTCAGTAGCAAGTCTGCTGCCCCCTTATCACCATCCATCAATATATCAAACCCCAGAAGCGCTTCGTCTTCTATATTGGCAACTACCAGTTCGTGCACTCTACAATACGCCCCCAGAGCGACCCTGAACTCTGCTTTGCCCAGCTCCTTTATTGGTGATCCATTTGCACCTCGCAGACTGCATGACTTCTTTAACATTGGCCTCCTGCTTCTCTCTATCTTCTCGTAGACCCCCCCCTTTCCCCTTAAATTTTTTCTCGCACTTGTTCCTCTATGTGGCCTTTTTCCTGTAACTGGACCGGCTCTCGGCCACTGGAGTGGGTCCCTTGAAGTTTAAAGTCTGATTTTCTTTGGGTGCATTTACCTCCCTCTTTCTGTTCAAGTCATCACCACGCCAATTTCTGTTTCCTGATGCATCCTGCCTCCTCTTTTCTGGGCAATCCCTTGCATAGTGGCCTATACCATGACAGCTAAAGCATTCTACTGGTCTCCTACTTTGTACCCCTGGTTTCCTAGCCTGTACAGCTCTTTGAGCCTCTTCCAATTTTCCTAATCTTTCCAAGATCTTCATCCAAGACATTCTCATTGTCAGTTTCGCTATTGCCCTTCAGCGTCGTTCCCCAAGTATTGTTACCACTCTGTGATGCACCCCTCTCTGGTACTCTGGAAACCTTGCCCTCATTAACCTCTTCACCTGGCACTGTTCGTCTTGTTGTCCTGTGCTTCCGGTCTGTGTTCCAGCTATTGCGAGTCTGTATAAAGTTGACTACATTGTATACAGCTTCATCTATTGTCTCCGGTTCCTTGTGAAATTCAACTTCAAATCTTATTTCATCGTCCCTAAGCCCATCCAAAAATTTACGCACTAAATCTTCCTCTCTAGTTCTTTTGTCTCTATACCCATGTGCCTTATCGTACAACATTTTTAGGTCGGCGGCATACTCCTCAGCTGTCTCCCCAGTCTTCTGATTCCGCCGACTAAATTTCCCCGCGAATGCCCTACTTGTTTCCACCACTCTGAACCGATTGTGCATTTCCTTGATTACTTCCCGGTAATTTCTTAATGCATCTCTTGGCAGTTGTCCATACAGAAATTGTGCAGCTTGACCTTCTATGCGTGGCAGAAGCTGATCCAGACGGTCTTCATCATTCCAATTGTGCCTCTCTGCAATTGCCTCGAATCTGGCTATCCACACAGTCCATTCCTCCTTTCCTGTAAAAGCTGGTATCTTAACATTGCTGCCCGTTCGAGTGACATACCCTCCTATTTGTTCCCACGGATTCATTCTAGGACCCACCTGCCGTCCATAACCTCCGCAGCCATCTGTCCTATGTTCAAATGCTGAGATCCTTGGACCAGTTGAGTTAGAGTTGTCATTGAGCTGATAACCCCTTTGCCATGCCTGACTGCTACTACACTGCCCCGCATTCCTATAGTCAAACTGGTCTCTGACCATCTGAGGTTCGGATCCACCATTTGCGCCATTCACCATAACAACACTAGCATCGTTCATTGACCCAATATGTTGCGGAATGTTGACATTACTTTGAGGCATTGCCTGTTTCAGTACCTTTAGCTCGGACACGACCTCCTTCAAAATACCCGAGATGTCATTTAAAACGCTTGTCTGGTTTACTAGGCCTTGATTATTAACCGTCGTGATTGTCGGTGTGTCAACCCTTTGTAGCATATTACTTTGTTCGGGCCTTGCATCACATTGTACATGGTTTGACGATTCTGCTGAGGTTTCGTAGGCTGCTAAGCTTTGCATGCTGCTTGCCCTAGACAGTGTACCTTGGTTCTCTGGCCTTGGTTCTTGGAGCCTGAAAAACACCTCTCTGTCGCTTCCAGCAGGGGTGTGGCCTTGCATCGCTTAATATTTAATTTCTAGGTGTAATGGGTTCGAATCTCTGGATCCTCCTTGAAAATTTGGGGATCCCACTTCTGACACCAAAATATGTTACGCCCTACGGGTGCGCCTGCTTTACTCAACGTCAAAATGGCCCGTATGGAACACTGCCGGATCACTGCTGCCGGTCACCCTAGGTCTAAGATGGCCGTCTCTTGCTTTACCCCCGACAGGTCTCCAAGTCTTTAACTATCTGTGTTGTGTGGACTCCAACTTTAATAAATGAGTGGCTTTAAATTAGTAACTAGATCTAACAGGCCGTGTATTCTCACAGGGACTTAATAGTAAATAAAGACTTTTCAATGTTTACAAATTTAATAAATGAAAGTAAGTAACTTAAATATAATATATCTAGATCTATATCACATCAGATATCACGACTCGAGTTTCACTCACAATCACAACCAGATGGCTGTATCACTCAAATGTAAATCCAAATTTACGTGTGCGATAACATAAAACGTTTCGATCAACCAGTAAGAACGTCGGGAAAATTGCGAAGTAGACTTCTAGATCTATTATTACCCGTTAAAATACTATAAATTTATAACAAAACGTACGGTGGGCTACAAGCTGACAATGAAGTTTTAAACATCAACGTATATATAGTTTACCAAGTATGCTTTACAACTGTATCGTTATCTAGAATAAGTATTTCTATTAAAAAATAATCATAGAAATATAGGCTCAGGGCGCGACTGTGAAATAAACAGGATATTCCCTTATAAATACACTATTAAAGCATTGAACCTAAGTTTGACTGGGAAAATGCACCACTTCAATGAGAAAAAAAATAAAACAGTCAAAATGCGGCCTAGCGTGGAATTCAGTAGCGTTGGAGTCCCCGAACTACCCGTGGACTCGGTATTTATACTAAACAGGGTACACAGCCCACAAGTGTGAGGTTCACACCCCACACTGTGATCTGTAGACACACAGCTCACTGCGTGAACTGTGGGCTTAAAGCTCACAGAAATGGAAGCCTGTATAATACATGGCATTAATAACTCTTAACTTAATTTATATATAAAATAAATTATAAGAAAACTAACAATAACCTCGAAACTACGCTTCCTTGAATTTGACAGTTGATTCATGTTCTAATTCTGTATATATTCTTTAAGAAAATCAAATATACCCGCCGATGCAGTTGCTAGGTAACTGCACACATAAAAATCAAAATGGCGGACGATGCTCACAACGTGAACAAGGCTAAATAACAAAAGAAAAATACGATCCTTCTACCAAGTGATCGAATACAATAAGTGTGTCAAACTAAATTCAAACATGGAATAAACAATTCTGACAAGGAAATACTGACTAGATTTACATTAAATGCGGCTTAAAATGGATAAAGTACAGCCGCGAAAACCCATGACATCAACAGGATTCTACCGTGGAAAACATAGGGGGATCAATTCTAAAGTGAATGATTTTGAGAAAAACTGGCATATTATTTTGAGTTAAGTTGTCTACCTGTAAATTTAACAAGGAGAACAACTAGCTGAATGTAGTGTCGCCAGTAATAAGCACCTAAAATGATTTAAATACATGTATACAAAGAATGACAGAAGAACAAATAAGGTAATCCCTGTAGGGCATTACAATATATTTTAGATATAAGTAAATCGACAACGACATCTGTTGTCAATTCTTACGGATTTAAACACGTGAACATGTGTGTGGACGCAATAATTGGATAAAAAATAAGTAGTTTTCTGAAAATCAAAATGTTTTAAGTTTTCATTTGAAGTTGGTGTATTAAAATAAAATGACAAAATGTTCTACACCTGAGATTTTTTTTTCGCGTATGAATGCTATTTTCTTTTCTTGATTTTTTTTCAGAAGGTGTTATTGTATAGGACCACCATAACGGATCTTTCATAAAAATAATATAGGACTAGGTTACCTTTGACAGCCGGTATCTGTTTTGAGTGGACATTTTATATATTGTTTGTTGGGTTTAACGTCCCACCGACAGTATTTCAGTCATTTGGTGACTTTGTCTACTTGAGACAGTTATAGTGCTGCCACACTGCAGTATCACGTCGTAGACATGTGGCATGATACTACACCCAGTAACATTATCCTGATAACGGGCCAACCAGTCTTGCAACAGTTCAGATTCATGGCTATTTTAGTTGTGGTTAACGTTACAAGTGTGATTTTTTTTAATGTAATTATTGAATTAATATACTCACGTACTATGTTCTGATAACTTTGACTATTATTAGGGTACGACATCGGAACTACCTGATCGCAATAAGGTCACGTAAGTCTTTAGTGACGATTTGATAATATTAATGACATACATTGCTCATTAACCGACATCATGTTACGGTAAAAAGGTCAAACTAATACCAGATATCAGAACGTGATATTCGTCACGTGACTGTGGCGGACAGTACAAGCTCGGTGCTTACAGGAGAAGTAAACAGTCGTCAAAGTTAGCTAGATGAGGTATTTACACAAAATAACATCACATCTGATGTGGTCTGCTGTCATTCTTTATATTCCTGTGATTTCTTGGCTATCGGTCTGGTCTTGGATATGGAGCAAAACTTCGCTTTTTCTGTTGCAAATAAGAATCGTTTTCAAATTCTCCAAGAGTGGGAAACCCCATCCGCGTCCCCACCCACAAAAATTGGAGCGGGCGGTGATAAAGGCCCGACGATAACAAGGCACGATTTTGTAAACTCGTCCACAGACTGTAAATTGACATGTATGTTTGATGAGCTACGTTGCATTAGAAATGAACAAATTAACTGTAACCGAGGATTAGCAAATATTTGAAAAATCGCTCATCGGAGTCGAACGAAAACTAGGTCAAGTTGTGCAGGTAACAAACAGCCAAACAGAATTCATGAAGGCATTGACATATAAGTCTATAGACATTGAAGCACGATCCCGTAGAAATAATTTGATTTTCCGTGGTTTCAGTGAAAACAGAGGTGAAAAACTGCTTCACATTGATCAGAGACTTTCTCGATAATCATCTAGATATTAATCCCTGTACTATCTATCTCGCACGAGCCCACAGATTGGAAAGACGAGATCCACAGAAGCAGGTGCAGCGAAGACCTATAATCGTTAACTTTCGTGACTATTGTGACATAGAGGTCATCATTGGAAGTGTGTACATGTTAAAAGGTTCCAGCTTCTCTATAGACTATGATTATCCAAAGGAGATCCAGGCTGCCCGATCCCGTCTTTGGCTGAAATATAAACAAACAAATACTGAACATCCCCATTCGAAGACACAGATTGTGTACCCAGCAAAATTGATAAAAGATGGCCGTGTTATTCATGACGAGTTACCCGAATGGTCCAAATATACCAGTGCAAGCAGACTGACACACATAGAGAAAGAAGCAGGAGCTCATATCACTTACTAACGAATTAGCCTCAAATGTTAATAACAATATGTTAGCAAATAATTTACCACAGGTAAATCCATCTGTTTTTTCCCTGCCTGTTTTCATGAGCAATACATCTGCACACCCAAACTTTCAAAACCAACAATACACACGTCCAACACAGTTCTCCAGATGTCAACAGTAATCCACCAATACATGCCAATAGATTTGACTCACTCTGTCAAACACTTGCAGCAAGATACACAGCATACTCGTGAAGACACTATCAGTATCGAACCAAGCCGGCAGGTCACAGTATCAAACCCACAGCCATCATGTCCCATGGAAACTCAAATTGTATCTCAGGTGGAAGCTTCACAGGGCCCCAGCAAAGAACCACAAGTTTTATTATGATGACATATTTTGCCATCTCCACTTTCTGATGCATCACTTGGCAAAAGCACATGTATCGAGAGTGAATGTAAACAAACACACCAAACCAATACACAGCCACCCGTTTCACCTGTGAGAGGTAGAGCACGCTTAGCACGTGCTACTTCTAGGTCAGAGAAACGTTCTCAATCTACCAAACCACCAAACTCCACGCAGTAGTTACCTCCCCTTACAGTTGTAGATAACCACTGCCACCACAAGTAAAATTTAGCTAATTTTTCTTTTGCTTATCTAATTGTATTAATGATGTTAAATAAGTTGGGGTCAGATTATTTTGCACTTAAAAAAAACAAAATTAGTCTATGTTTCTTTCGTGTTTCTGATAATGTTTCTCAGCAAACCTCCTGTAAAAGGGTTTCTTTAGATATTAATTTAGTTGCTCCGGTGATTATTCTTGCACATTAATTTTGTATTTTTTCTAGTTCATCAGATTCGTATTCGGTTATATTGATCCAAACAACGTCTGCATATTCCAGTATAGGTCGAATAAATGAAAGGTAAATAATTTCCAATGCTTTACGATCTAGAGAATATTTTGATTTTTGCATGATATGAACTCGCTGCCAAGTTTTTTTAGTAACATAATGGATGTGAGGGTGCCAAGTACAGTTATTATTAAAATAAACGCCAAGATGTTTATGTTCTGTTACTTCAGGAATAAGTTGATTAAACATTTCAAGACGAGGATGGTGACGTGGAGAATGTTTTCTTGTAATTTATGATTCAGATTTAGAGGGATTAAAATTAACAAGCCACTTGTCAGCCCGTGAGGATATCAGGTCAATATCAGATTGAAGCAAGTTAGTTGCACATAAGGGATCATCAGTAATAATTTATAAACTAGTGTCATCTACAAATAGATTAATTTTTGAATTTATATTATCTACAATATCATTAATAAATACAAGAAAAAGTAGAGGACCCAGTATCGAACCCCGAGGAACATCTGAATGTACTGTTAACCAGGTGGATTTAGCTCCAGAAAGAACAACTCGCTGCTTTCTATTCGAAAGGTAGTCAGAAAACCATGTTAGCAGGGGGCCTGATATTCCTGAAGCATTTAGTATAGCTAAAAGACATTTGTACCATACTTTAGTAAAGGCTTTACTGATATCAAAGAAAACAACTCTGACTTCTAAGCCATCGTCAAGAGCTTTACAGAAAGCATTAAAAAGATAAGTCAGTTGATTAACAGTGGAATCACCATGTAAGAATCTAGACTGGAATGGTGTAAAGAAGTTATTACTTTTAAGGTGATTAAAAACATGTTTATATATTATACGTTCTAAAACGTTTTCACTGGTATTCAATAAGGAAATAGGTCTATAATTGTTTAGGAGTGAGGGATCGCCTTTTTTGAAAACAGCAGTGACATGAGCTTCTTTCCAACTACTGGGAACTTTAGAGGAAGCTAGGGGTGTGTTAAGAAGATCACAGAGAGGTTCTGAAAGTTCATGTGATACCTCATGTAGTATCCTGTTGTTAATGCCATCTGGACCTGCAGCTTTACCCATAGGAAGAGATTTTAAAACGTCTTTAACCTCAGAAGTAGTTAATCTTATATTACTTAATCTATTCTCATTTACTGGCAGAACAAGAGGTACATCTTTATTACTATCATCTATCTTTGTCTGACTACAAAAGAAATAGTTGAGTAAATCTTCTTTTTCAGTGTCACAAGTAGTTACAGAATTATTATAGGAATCAGTTAGATGTGGTATTGAGTTACTAGAGGCACTTGTAATAAAATATTTTAAAATTTTCCACCAATCATTTGAGGATAAGTCATCATTTTTAAGTTTATCAGACATTTTAAGATAATATTCACCTTTAGTCTTCCTTATCATTGTTTTAGTATTGTAACAATACAAGGGTAACAATACAAGGCCCGGCCCGGAATCGAACCCGGTCCGCCGGCGTGATAGCCCAATGCTCTAACCACTGAGCCAAAGAGTCGACTCACTGTCGCAGTTGTCAGAGATTGTACACATCGTCACAGTTTCATTTCTTACTCTTCTGAATTTTTGCCAGTAGTGATTTGATTTCGTATCTTTAGCTTTTTTATATAACCTTTTTCGTTTCCGAATTTGCTTTTTAATATCTGATGTTATCCATGGTGAATAATTTATTCTTATTTTCACATATTTATTAGGTATATTACTTTTAGCTATATTTATAAGGGTATTAGAAAAATTAACCGCATAGATATCTATATCATCATCAATACAATTATCCCAATTAGTTTCGGATATATCTAATCGAAATTGTTCATAATCACGTAAGTCGTATCTCCATATATGTCTATTATAACAGTATACCTTAGGTTTATTAAAATTTAAAATTCCATATACAGGGCAATGATACTTATGTTCTTGGCTAAGAAAATGTTCCATTACCCCAGAGTGTATAACGTTTTCAGTTCTAGATACAAAAATTAGGTCAATTAAAGATTCAGAACATTCCGTATAATTTGTAGGTTCATTTATAATCTGTGGTAAATTAAATTGTTGGAGTAAGTAAGTTACTTTACGATTAGTTATTTGTGAGAAGACATCGAGATTAAAATCACCCGTTATAATATATCTTTAAATACGCTTTCAAGACTTGGTTATCAGCTAAAATAAAATGATGTGCATATAAGACGTGTGAACTTAGCAGATTTCGCGAAAGGCAAAATAATATTTCAGACATTTGGCTTGTCAGACCAAAAGAAATTCTGTCAGACCGAAAAACAAATGAAAAAATATGCAAACATCTATACATGTATATTTTTTTCAGGTATATTTGTGATATATATATATATATATATATATATATATATATATATATATAATTTTATACAATTTAACATTTATAATACAAGAATCAAGCAAGATAAGTTCATAACAAGCAAGAATAGCATTGAAAGTTGTTTCCCCCATATATTTATATTTTGAGTTCCCTGAAAAATACCTGCCAGTGTTCTGGACTGAGGAGAAAGCATTTTTTATCGGACCGAAATGAAATCTGTCAGACATGTTTGCCGGTCTGACACCTTTCGCAAAGTCTGACTGTTAGTCAAGTTACTGATTCAGCTACTGGTCAGTAGATAAGATTTACTCAGCTACGAATTCAGCTACTATTCAGTTTCTAAAACACAGCTAAATTTTCAGCAACTAATCCAGCTGTTTATCCAGTTTTAAGAATCCGTTACGAATTCATTTACCAATACAGCTATTAGTCATGTGACCTAATTCAGCAACTAATACAGAAGCAAAGTACAGTTATTAAATACAATTATACGAATAAAAAAAATACGTATCAAAATTATTATTTTATGGTTATCAACGTATTCGCCAGTTACTAAAATATGGCGTGTGGAATGTTGCAAAAGTGTATAAAACAATTTTTTCAATAAAATATTTATTTATGTTCTGAAAATATATTTATGAGGTTAAATAAAGTATATGAGGTTAAATAAAGTATATATGGACAATAAAAATATACATGGACAGTAATTAGAAAACATAATTGTTCTTAAAATATATTTGTTATCAAAATATTTATGAGGTTAAAAAATATGTGTGGATTAATAAAAAATATATATGGCTTAATATATATTATATATATGAACTAAATATACATGGACAATAATTGAAATTGTGGGATAGCCAAATTAAGTTTGTAACAACAAATCTCATTGGTTCGTATATTCCAATATGGCAGCTCGCACCAGAACACGACCGAAGCTATCGGCACGACAGCGGTGCGGATAAGCAAACTTATCGGCACGACCGTCGTGCGGATAATTTTCCTTATTCGAAGGACCGCCGTGCCGATAAGGTTGCTTATCGGCATGACGGAAATATAAAAATAGCTTAACAAAAGGTCATATATCTAGAGTATGTTGGATTTTTTTCCTTCTTCCTTTCTTTCCGGTATATATTATACATATATGTTGTATGTATATGTTGTACGTATAAAGATGAAATTGATGTT
>CM037792.1:42217754-42267754 GCA_021229015.1 Solen grandis
TGATTAAAAATATACCCACCTTTATTGAAGCATAATTTTAAGTAAATGTAGTTTGTGACATCTTATTTTGCAACTTGTAAACAGTAAAACATAAACCATACATAACTGAGAGTTCAACAATACTGCCCTTCAGCAGCAAGTAATCGCTGCTTTGAATTTTGAGACATTCTTGGTTTTATTTCAATACAATCATGAAAATTGAAATGACTTATGAAAACTAGATACAGGTATTTTATTTGAGGTGATGATGCATTGAACAAAAACAAAGATCTAACCTGTATAAAAACGGATACATTTACAGTGACAACAATTATACTTTTCTCACATCAACTAAAACAACAACAAAACTAGGTTTACCCTTTAACCCTTTCTCTCATATAGACTCATTTTGACGCCCTCAATAGGTATCACATAAAGCCTGATCTGCAGAAAACCACAGTAAAACCTTACCAAATTTAATTACAAAATCCTCATTTCCAGACCACTGAGGAGCAGGGAACAGCATAAAAGCTGATCAGCCTGAGAGTTACTCGCAGGCTGGTCTGGTTTTATGCTGTTCGCATAGGTCTTTTCATGGTGTCCTCTATGAGGGAAAGGGTTAAATGCACACCATGAGCTGGTGACCTACTAGCACCTTATGATATACTACAGTTCTCAGATTAAATGTAAGGTTAAAGATGTTTCTTTTTCTAACCATAGTAGACAACAGGGGGCCATTTCACAACTATTCATATGAAAGAAATCTACATATGCATAAAAGCACAGTATGAAGATTTATTTTTGTGCTTTTCTTAGTATTTTTAAGATACAGAAATAAGAAACTGACAGACACAATGTAGGACAGCCCTCTTACGACTATGATCAAATTTGTTAGTATGATGTTAAATAAAACAGACTCTTTATCATTACCAGGTATATTATGTAGAAAATTAACAAGATTAACCCTTTCCCTCATATAGACTCATTTTGTCACACTCAATAGGTACAACATAAAGCCTGATCTGCAGAAAACCACAGTTAAACCTTACCAAATTTAATTACAAAATCCTCATTTCCAGACCACTGAGGAGCAGCGAACAGCATAAAACCTGATCAGCCTGCAAGTTACTCGCAGGCTGATCTGGTTTTATGCTGTTCGCATAGGTCTTTTCATGGTGTCCTCTATGAGGGAAAGGGTTAATACATTATAAATTCAGTCTGATCCTGTCCTGTATTTGCTTAACTTACTAAATGTTACCTTTCATTTCCTTCAATGGATCAATCGATGAACTTTTGACTACATTATCTTACAAAGATTACAGTGAAATTTTCACCACAATGATATAACTACATAGCATTGTTTGTGTTTAAGTTTTAAAGTTATCAGATTCAACTGTTTCAACTAAGATCAATCCATTCAGAAATGCATTAATATTTTTGAATTTATAGAAAAACTGAAATTGAAAATCTTCAAAAAGAAAAATTCTGAAAAGTTCTGACAGCATAGGCGAGGTGTACTGGTTAACAGGTGACTATATGTCTATGATTTGTGATGACCGGTCAGCCAAGTCGACTGCCGCGGCTGCCAGAGAGTTGGTGGTGGACGAAGACATGGTGGTGCTGGAGATGGTCTGGACAACATGGCGCAACTCCTCCACCTGCTGCTCCAGGTTACTGCAATACACACACATAAATATAGACTCAAACCTGATTTAGTGGGCATATCTAATACAAACATTCTCAAGCAACAGTTAAGGGTTTTTCGTATTTTTTTTAAGGCCTTAAAATTCAAAATTAAGGAGTTACAATACACACAACTTGTGCTTTAAACTTTATGGCATGAAAGGGATGAACCTCAATTTTGACCTCAACTTGATAAGCACTTTCTTATTATCAATTTTGTAATTTCAAATTCAAGGGTTTTTCAAGACCTTTCAGTTAATTTCAAGCTTTTTTTAAGGGTTTATAGGACAAAATAAGACTTCAGGGTTTTTTTCAGGACACATCAAATTCAAGGGTTTTCAAGACCTGTGCAAACCATGTTCTAAACAACAGTCAACTTGTAATCAAGGCCAGAGACTTGAGTTCCTATCTATGAATTTATAGAGAACTTGATCTTAAAAATAGCCACTATATAAAGGCCAGATTCATTTTTCCTTGAGTATGCTTTATTAACAGGTTTAGATCATGTAGCTCATGAAAGATAAACCTGAAAAAAAAAAAGGCTGCTCCCTATAACACAACTGACCCTAGCTTTTTACTCCTGACCATATCAAAGATTCATGGCTAAATATTCCAGATGGCCCAATTATTTCTTGAAGACCATGATGACAACGATAATGCAGACATGATTGTAGTTGTATCTGATCTTGTAAATCATAATGTTGAACTAGCTCAAGCAAGAAGCTCATGATTTTATACAGAAAGCTTTGAAGGTAAAACCAAATTCATGTCAGACTGTTTTCTCAAATTTGGCCACCAAATTATCTTAGAAATATCTTAAAATATTTGCCCTGTATTACAATAAAAAAAAAACTTGAGCCCACCTCCAAGTGTTGGTGGAAGTCTCAACAGTTGTTGTGTTGATGTCCATCTGTGCCTGCAGCCCGGATATCTCTGACCGCAGATTTAACAAACAGTTCTGTAGATTGTCCAATGGCCTAAAACACAAACAAAATTTATGAAACATTATAACAGACCTGATAGTGAAGGGAGCCTACATGACTGCAAGTCTAAAGGATATCTGCAAATTTGTTATTGTTTTGGAGTTTATAGTCCTTGAGACAGAATGTCTTTCATTGAGCGACATACATCTAATAACAGGTGGACAGAGACCCTGAGTGTACAGGGGTATCAAGGTAGGACCACTGACTAACAACAATCCAGCTAAATCTGGATGACCAACAAGGGAATCTAACCCACAGAGGGGATCAGTGATAATAGGCCAGCTACTATAACCACTCGCCTATGGTGGCCCCTATTCATTGTGGTTGCAAATTACCATACTAATGATGTATTATCAGTCTTTCACCAAAAGCCAGTCCAGAAAAGTAAGATGGCCACATAGAATAAGAGATACATCCTTGTAATTTTAGATATACTATTAAATCATTAATTTTTGCAGACATCAAAATTGTGAAATCTGTAGTTTTGTCAGTTTTGTTGACACATACAACATGGATTAACATTCAAGAAAATGTGAGGTCTATTAATAAACAGATTTTATGGGGATTATCATTCATGGATAAGCTAAAGCAAAAATTAGTCAAGCACAAGAATGAATGATTCTACAATATGAGTATCATTTCCAAATGATCAAGAACACTTACTTGCTCTCCAGTGCACGGACTGTCGTGTCCTGCAGCAGACGGTCCATGGTGTCAAGGTCAAATGGCAGGGGAGGTAACTCTATACTGTCAGCATCCCCAGACCCTGTGGTGGTTTGGAACTTTGCCATCTTCTGAACCATCTGGTTGGCAAAAGGAGCAAATTAGTATTGCAATCTAGAGCTTGGTTTTCCAAAATCTTCAAGAGGCCCTGGGGCCAAACCCAAGAAACAATTTAACGTCATTTTTTTTTTCATTGAAATAAAAAATCATCAAATTTTGATGAAAAATACTCTTGCTTAATCAATGTTAATGTTTGATTAATGTAACTACAATGGTAGATATTCTTTTTCTATGTCTGTTTGGTTAAAAAGAAAGTGATCAGAAGATACAAGATCACACCACTATTCCAATACTTGTGCTTACCTTGTGGTATTGTATGGAAGACTTGAGTGCACTCCTTAGCTCCGAGATCTTGGCCTGCTGATTTTGTTTATCCTGTTTCAGGGCTCCCACTTCCACCTTTAATGCATCTACCTCCCGGCCCCTCTCCTGTATACGCAAAATGATTCAATGAAAGTTTATGTGTACTTTTCTATATCTTCTGTAACTAACAGAAACTGTCAACAATGGAGCTGAAAATACTTTCATTTCCAAGTTTGAGAAAGGTTGCAATGGTCCTGTGGTGGACTTGTTGAACTAAATGCTGCATGTCCAATCTCATTTTGTGGGGAAAGAAATTTTCAGGACCTACCAAGACACAAGTACTGGTCCAACTCTGGGACTGTTGAGATGATTATGCATAAGTTATTAAATCTTGTTTCTTCTCATCTAGAAAAACAGTCCTTAAAAGTAATGAATACTCATGCTAAACTGCCTTGAGTCTAAAATATGGAAGATATTAATTTGTAAAACAGGATATGCTACAGGACAGAACATGATGTGATGCAACAAAGCACATGATTCCTATATTACACCCTTCATGAAACTGGGGTAAAATTACTTTTATTTACACGATAATCTAAATATTTAATTTTAATTGAATGAGAAAATGACATTACTTGATATCCAAATTCAATGCCCTATAGCAGACATGATATACGGTATGTGCACCTGTTTGTGTAGGCGGGAAAAATTATCAATTAAAATACTATGAATGAAATTGTGTGACATAAGCCAGTACGGTGCAGCGGTTCACACACCTCTGACATGTATTTTGTCCTTCTTTAATCTAATAAAAATATGGCAAATAAAATTATGTTGTTGGGCTCTCACAGCTACAAGATCCATTTGACGAGAGAAATTAATAAAATATTTCCAAACTATAAGCCACACTTTCTCCTTTACTGTTCCATTTTATGCTTAACGCAACATTGGGAATCTCAGTCCTTTGATTAGATTTCTGTGTACACTGTTAAGGTCAGTACCTGGACCACAAGATTGATGGTATGAATTTCAGCCCGCTGTCTTTCCTCCACCACCTCCATCTGTTGATGGGCCGCCTCCAGCTCTGAACACTTCAGCTGAAGCTGCCATTCCAAGCTCTGAGGAGAAAAAAAATAGGTTATAAAATGTTTGTATGCTTGGGTTTAACTTCGCATCATCAGTATTTTAGTCTTTCATTTAAGATTTATAACCTTAACTAACATTATGACCTACAAAAGATGTGACTTGACTCATTGAATGATAAATAAATACAGTCGAATCCCGGTTATTCGAAATCCTGGGGATTGGCGTTTTATTTCGAGTAAGGCATGGTTTCGAATAACCCAAACCACGTCGACCGTTGGAACAAAAACCCACCCCACCCACTTTTTCATGCAGTGAACGTAATATATAAAGTACTCTCATTAAAATATGGTATTATGATTTAGGAGCGTAAATGAAAACGAATATAGATTAATTAACTTTTATTTTACAACTTCCATCTTTTTATCCATAAAAGATATCGATAAAAAGACAATCAATGCATACGTCAATAACCAAGATACATACATGTACATTTTTTTCAGGTCTGACTAAATCACAAGCGACTACAGGTATTCACTATCAACGTCGTCTTTAAAACAGCAATAGATAAATGATATTTATTGACAAAATTAATCTTTTTCTGCATAAATGTTACATAACCAATGCATACATCAATACATACATCATTCATCAGGAGCTACATGTATACACGTGATATCAACGTCGTCTCGAAATGTTCATTTAAAGAAAAGATGTAATCGTGGTCTGCTTGTTACACTTGTGTAAATCTTCTTTTTCCAGCGTATCCGAAATACTGCACAGGTATCTAAATCATTAATCATTACCTTTATGATTGATCTGCTGGACAAACATCCAATCAATTAACAACTTTTGCAAACTGTAAGCGGCCGTCTCCCACTCATTTCGGCAATTTATTGACATTCGCGCCTTTCCATTGTTTGTTTTCAAAATGTCGCCGGTAATTAAAACTCGTCAGCAACTTCGGATAAGGGGGTGCGAAAATCATACGAAATGATTGGCACGGGACAAAAAATCTTTTCGGATGAGGCCAGGTATTCGAATGGTACAAATTCGAATAACCCAAATATTTTTATATAGAAATAAGAAGGAGAGTGATCGGGACCAACGAAGTATTTCGAATGACGCCGGGTATTTGAATGAGAGGTGGTGGAGTAACCGGGGTTCGACTGTAGTCATGATTTACCTATAGGTTTAATAAATTTTAACCCTATACTTCATATAGTTTCATTCATTTTAAATGCATTGGCAAACTGAGCAGACCCAGATCAGACATCTCCTATAGGAGCTGTCTGATCAGGGTCTCCTCTGTTTGCTTTTACAAAATTGTAGCTCAGATAGATTCTACACAACCCATGTTTCATACACCATGTACATTCTTCAGTTCATTGTACATTACAAATGAGAACAGTAATGTTATAACAAGTCAACAAACTGTGAAAATTTATTTAAGTCATACATTTGTACATGAATGTTCATAAAGTAAAGGCTTTTATGAAAGTCAAGGACACCGTTCTTTATCAACAGCCATTGTCAATGCATGTAAAGAATAAATTACAGAAGCATGTATTTTCTTAACCCTTTCCCTCATAGAGGATACCATGAAAAGACCTATGCGAACAGCATAAAACCAGATCAGCCTGCGAGTAACTTGCAGGCTGATCAGGTTTTATGCTGTTCGCTGCTCCTCAGTGGTCTGGTAATGAGGATTTTACAATTAAATTTGGTAAGGTTTGAGTTTGGCTTTCTGCAGATCAGGCTTTATGTGATACCTATTGAGTGCGTCAAAATGAGTCTATATGAGGGAAAGGGTTAAAATGAGTCTATATGAGGGAAAGGGTTAAAATGAGTCTATATGAGGGAAAGGGTTAAAATGAGTCTATATGAGGGAAAGGGTTAAAATGAGTCTATATGAGGGAAAGGGTTAAAATGAGTCTATATGAGGGAAAGGGTTAAACCGATCATTCTTTTTGCCCTAAGGTAAGCCTATAATGAGAAAACAATCGGATAACCAGACTTGCTTTACTAGTAGTCCCTGTTCACAAGTAGCATATGTATGAATAGACATGTGGATAAAAATCATATAATTTTATATAGTTGCACGTAAATAAATTCAGGGTACCAGCCTAAGACTGGCCTAACTACCTTCATCTGTTCCTGCAGGACTGGTTCCCGGGCTATATTGTCAGTCAACTGTTGCTGCACTCTCTCCAGCTCTCTCTGCAGAGCCTTGTTCTCACCCTCCACTGCCGTCATCTCAGACTGCCGACCCAGCAAACTCTGCCTGCTTGTTTCCAGCTCTGCCTGCAGCATATTAAGCTCCTGGGTTCTGGTCTCCAGCTCTTGTTTCAACTGTTCTTGGTCCTGCTTCAGATTGTCATTTTGGCGCCGCAGTTTCTTGTTTTCTGTTATCTTGAGACCAATCTAAAGGAACAGGAACCAAATTACCTATATGTGATAATGTTTGTGAGTAAAAATTTGTTTAAGGAACAAACTCCTGTACTGTATGGGTAAAAAGACAAGAGGGACCTTAGGTATAGCACTTTTTTTTTCTCATATGAATAAGGTAAAAATTAAAATAAAGAGGTGCTGTAGTCAAATAATGTCAGGGATTAATGTTGGTAGATATTTTATCAAATCTTAAGACTACAGGTTTGACTAGTAAGCACAAGGCTTTCAGAACCATCCAAGATGCAAACATTACACTGGTTCAACCAAGGGCCAGCTAGAGGTTGAAATAGGGTTCTACATCACAGATGAAGAAGACATAATTTCAGCATAAAATTTCTTCTCAATGAATAAGTACCACAAGAATTCAAAAAGTGCTGCACCTGTTTGCGTGTCTCTCTATGTCCGTCTTTCTCCTTCTGTAGCCCCTCCTCCAGCCCCTGGACCCGTTTGATACTGTCATGTGACTCCTGGTCCTTCTCTTGCACCACCTTCTGCAGCTGGGCCTGGCTGTCCACCAGCAGGGACTCGCGCCCGGCCAGGGCCTCCTCCAACTGTGACACATGATGTTTTAGCGTCCCGTTACTCTGCATTAAGCCTGTGGAGAATAAAGGGTAACCATCATGAAAAACCTCAAGTCAAGACTGCCTCAATACTGGACTTATCAATAGAGGAGATAAAACATCTCACTCAACTAGTGCTATCACTTAGGGTGATGAATACGTCTGCTTCACTGCCTTAACAACATGAAAAGAAACTGAACTTTCTGTAAGTGGGATGGAACAATTTACAGAATTCAAATGTAGCCCTACTTCATTTAGTGAAGGTAGAACAATGTTTGTAAAACTGTCATAACAGGACAGGAAAATGTACCTGATTCCTATATAACCTCACTTCACTTGGAGAAGCAGGGATACAAAGGAAGACTGCAACTGAAAACACTACCTTTTAAGACCCATTCTAACTCTATATGAATATCAGACTGCTTCAATGTATATACAAAATTATTTATGCTCCTAAAGCAGGCTCCACATTTTCAGAATTGAATCCCTGGCTCTAAATAGTACATAATTCAAACAGTCACCTCCCCTTACAAGGAGAGAAGCTATAAAGATAGATTGATGAGAGCCATATACCATTTATCTGAGATGCTGATCTTTTCATCCTTCTCTTTTTTTTCACTCATTTTGTCATTTGAGCATGGTGAATTTTTTTTTCCATTTTCAGTTTTATTTGCATAATTTGCCTGGTACCAGTGATTACTGTATTGTTAAAAAGTACCATAATTTGAAGATTGATACACATTCTGCTCAGTACCTGCCAGTCTGCCTTTCTCTTTCTCCAGCTCCAACATTAACTCCTGTTGGTTTCCATGGTAACCGTCCTCTCTGCCAGGGCCTCCTGCATCTGATGCATCTCTCCCTCAAGGGCAGACAACTGTTGCTGGTATTGTTGAAGGTCAAGGTCACGTGCATGCTGCAGCTCCATGTATTGCGTCTCTAGACTCTGTTTCTCCAACCTCACCTGCTGCAGCTCGTTGGCAAGGCTCTGAAACATCAAGGTACCATGAGAATAAACCTTTTGATAAAACACGGGATAATAAATGAGACATCAAATTTGTGTTTGTTTGCTTGATTTTAACGTCTATTGTTAGTGGGGAATTTGTCTCCTTGAGACAGGTTTAATGCTACCTCATTGATATATTACACCTTAGGTAAGTGGTATGATACCAGCCCTAGTCACATCAGGGTTCGCAAGTTCTGGAACTACATGCACCTTGTATGGTGAGTGCCAAGCAAAGGAGATATACCAGTACCATTTTGGGAAAATTTTGTATGTCAAGACAGGGGGACTGAATCCACAACCTCTTGCATATACAGCAGACCATAAACTATTGTGACACTAGGGCTAGTCTTAATTTTCTTTTTTTAGAAATCTCAGATTTTAGGAGTTTTTTCCCCCAATATTGTTAAGTAGATAAGGAAAAACAGACAGAGAGGGAGACAAAAAGACAAAGAGACTAAAATCAAGCATAAAACCTACCTGAAGCTCTGTACCAATCTGGTCCTTCTGTTCGAGCATGCTCAGTTCATACTTCCTGTGCACCATGCTCAACTCCGTCTCTAGTTTCTCCTTCTCCCCAGCCAACTCTCTCAACTTCTGACTTAAGATCTCAATATTCTCATCAAATGCTTTCTGTCTCTCCATCAGCTCATCTTTAACAGCTTTGAGATCCTGATTCAATTTTGCTGACTTTGCTTTTTGCTTCATCAAATCCTTTTTCGAATCCTTCTGTATTTGCACAACTTTAGATTTTAGTTGTTCACACTCCTCTTTTATCTCCTGATGTTCACTATCATCAACACTGGATTTCTGTTTACTCTCCACCTCAACCTTCACCTGCAGCTTTTCTTTTGCTTCATCAAGTTTCTCACGAGTTGCGCTCAGTTCAGCATCAAGAAACTGTTTTTCACTCATAGCAGTTTCATGAGACACCTCCATGGAGGAGAGCTTCTCTCTCAACACCAACACTTCACTTTCCAGTTTGATCTTCTGTCCCTGAAGTTCATTTATTTGATCAGATTTATTTTCAAACTCTAGTTTGGCTACCTCATATGATCTCTTTTCATTTTCAAGCTCTTTTGACAAGGATTCTATCTTTTCCTCTGCTGACATGCTTTTTGATTGTATCTGATACATTTCTGTAGACTTGGTATTTAGCTCTTGTCTCATTAGCTTAAAACTTGTTTCAACCTTTCCCATATCACCCTTTAATGCATCAAGTACTTGGTCTACCGAATTCTTTTCTTGAAGAGCTGATTTCAAAGCTATCTCGGCCATTGCCTTCTCTTCCTTTAGCTTCAGAATTTCAGAATCTTTATTCACAATGCTGTTCTGGAATGCTTTCAGTCGGTTTTCTAGGTCTATCATATTTTGCTTCAAATCCTCCACAGCACAGTCTTTCTCAATACAGCCTCCTGGGAGAGGCTTAATTTTTTCATCAGCTCAATGTTTTCGTTCTCCAGTTGCACTATCTGGTTCTGCTTCTTTTTCAGATCACCATGAGCTTTATCAAGCTGGTTTTCCAGATCTGTTGTCATCTGCATCAGCATACTAATCCTATTCCTTTCATCTTCAGCTGACTGAATTTTTGTATTGAATGTATCTTCAAGAAATGACCTCTCTCTCTGTATCTCTTGAAAGCAGCCTCTCGGTCCATCATGTCACTTTCAATGGCTTCCAAATGTTTAGCCAGAAGTTCCTTCTCTCTCAGTGCCTTGTTTTGTATCTCAGAGAACTGCTGTCGCAGTTTGGCATTCTCATTCTTCAGTCTCTCAATGATACTAGACTGAGATGCAGCCTGTGCCTGCAGTACTGTCAACTCTTTCTGAAGCTCAGACCGGGCTTTTGTGGCTATTTCCAGCTGCTGTTGGTACCAATCTTTGGTCCTCTGTAGTGCCAGTAAGTCACTCTTAGCAGATCTGCCTCATTATCAGCCTCCATCTTGGTCTGCATTGAAGATTGAACCTCCACATACAGTTCAGCAACTTTATTTTTCAAGGCCTGAATGGTGACTTCCTTAGTCTTCACATCATCCCGGATCTCTTTCATCTTCAGATTCAGCCTGTCACACACATCCTGAGATTGATTCAACTCCTCCTGCAGGTTCCGGCCTTCATCAGATTTCTCTTCCAGCTGACGTTGCAGATCTGACAATGATGATTCTAGTGAGATTCTCAGCTGTTTCAGACTTTCAAAATCTGCTTTCAGCATGTCTTTCTCAGCATCATTTTTATTTGCTTTTTGACTCATCAGTTTCAGTTTTAATGATGCAACTTGGGCTTGCAGTTCAGCTCTTTCTTGCAGAGTAGCCTGGGCTTCAATACTAAGCATTTCCAACTGACCTTCAAGTTTTGCCTTTTCTCGCCTGACTTCATCCAGGTGTTCGTTAGCATTGCTGCTCGATTCCCCATGATGTGATGATGAAAAGCTGGTTTTCAGCATGTTTTCCAGGCTTTTAGACACAGTCACTTTTGGAGAGCTATGAAACAGAGGACCTGGTTTAGGTATGACAATGTTTGTTTTTGGATGTGTCATTGCCTGAACTTGAGGAGACAAAATTCTGTCAGACTCAGGAGAAAACACACCACTGTCAGTGACAAAAGACTGGAAGGTGGAGGCAGCCTTGCTGCCATTTTCTAATGAACTGTCTACATTTGGAATAACAGGTCTGAAGGAAGTTTCTTTAACAGGAGGTGAATAGCTAATGTCTGGTCTTGGATCAGGGGCGAGCATGATGTCACTCAGTTTCACTGCTTTCACAGGTGGCAGTGATCTTAAAAAGTTCTCAGTCGCATTTTCATTCAGAGCCTCCAGCTCACTACAAGAACTTGCAATACTCTGACTATCATCATGTTCTGAGTTAGTCTGCACAAAACCTTCAGGAAGACTACCAGCAGTAATTCCTGCACTGGACTGATTGTAACTTTGAGGTAAAGCCTGGTTTGGAATGCTGCCTGATTTGACAGTGTTGGTACTTGCTGCATGCATAACTGCTGCTCTTTCCTGCTCTGGTGGTTTGTGGCTTGATCCAAACCAGGAAGATCTCTCTGAGGACCGTGTGATATCCTGAGCATGAAGCCGGATAAGTTCTCTTGTGACAGCAGTATCAGGAAGCCTAGGGGCTGGAGGTAGGCTTGCAGTAGTTATTTGGGCTGGTTCTCCTGTAGGTGTAGGGCCCTGAGATCCAGGTGTGGCTGGTTGAGTGGGCTGGGTACCAGGCAGTGGCCAATGGGTGACCTGGAAAAGAAGTTATAAAATTTAACTGAAAAGTTAAAAAACATGGTGAGGTGTTTTTCAGGTGTCATGTATAAAATCAATTAACCTTTCCAATGTTTACAGATATATTCATATGATCAGATTTTTCCGATAGCTACACTGGGATCAATGGCTTTCCTGTTTACTCAAAAGAACACACACATTTGTTTGTAAACATTTGATCAAGTCACAAAAAGAACAATGGATTCATTAGGTGAGATTTAAATGTTCACTGCAAAAGCTGGAAAAGTTTATTTTCTATTATTAAGAATTAAGGTATACAGGTCAGGTCCATGCTTCATTTTAATATTAAGGGAAAAAACACATGGTTTACACACTAAAAATTGCCTTTGTTCTGATGGGCTTTCCAGTGGTATACCATCACGTAAAATGACAAATGTGGTGGAAATACCGTAAGCTTAGATCAGTAGTAATAACTTACATGACCACTAGGGGCAGACTCTGGAGTTGGCGTCTGCCCTTCCTTGATTTTACGTTCAGCCTCAGCAATGATCTGGGCAACAACTTCTGGTGGTGCTGGGGCTATACTTCTGTTCCCTGAAAATTATTACACATTGGATTTTAACACTGGTTTGTGATCACATCACATAGTCTATCTCTCTTTTCCAGGATATACATCATGTGACATGCATTGAAAACTTGCTGGTAAATTCTAGGTATGGCTTTTTCTCGGAAATGTAATATTGCATCAGGTTCATTATATTTTGAGAAAATATAAATACTGTAGAACTTAGGCAAGTCGAAGTTAAAGGGACTGACCTAAAAAGTTTGAGACATCGGGACTTCGACTTCTGCATGGGCTAAATCAACAATCAAATTGTCATATCTTTGAACCCTAGACAAGGCTTCATTGCATCAATGTCGGTCGTAAATGTAATCTTATACAAATGTGGATATATGATGTGTTCAGATGTGTTCGAAAGAAAATAAGATGATATCTTAATAAAAAAAAAAAAAGAGTTTTATACTTCAAGCAAGACATGAAACAAAACTTAAATACAAGATGGACATTTGGTGCAGAGTAAATAATAAAATTTTGATAACCAGATGTTCAGGTTGGGTACCAGGTCCTTCGCTTATCAACACATCTTGATCATTGGAAGTATCAATGAATATATTCAAATGGTATAGCACCTAGAGTGATTACAGTTAAAGTAATGTTTTCACACACAGAAATAGCCTAAAAAGGCTCTTAAAAGCTTTCTGTGTTTTTTTTTTGTGTAATTAGCACATTTTGTACAAGTAAAGTGTCAATGTTGTCCAGCCATAAAGGTGTAAAAAATATTATATCGCAATCAAAGTTGTGAAAACAGCCAAAGAACTTTGACTTATTTCTGGTAAAATGTACTCAAATTATTATGTATGGACCCCCAAAAAAATTGACACATTGAAAATTTGATACATACATGGGTTTTTCTTATACATATGTAAGAGAAATGTCAGGACCTTCTTAAATTCAACTCATCAAAGTTCAAACATATAGGTTCTACTGTATAAAAAACAAATTCTAATCCAGTGTTATCAAACTTAAATCAAATTTACATTTAAAAATGTGAGTTCAGATCTTTATTTCTAAAAGATAAATGAGTTTTAAAATCTTATAAAATATTTATGTAGAAAACCTTCTTTGTTACCACCATTTCCATAAAATGATAATACTAATCCATCTTGACAGATCCTGTGTTGGACCAGTACTTTTCACCTGGGATGGTCACAATTTTTATTTTTTTGTCTCCAATCAGGTTTAAACCAACAACCTTTGGATCAACAGTTTTATCTATTACCACTGGACTCCATAATACCCTTAACAAAGAGTTATGGTTCCTTACTCACCTATAACGGACTGTTGAAGATGCAGGGCCTCAGCCACTGACTCAAAGGGCTCAGTGGAGCTTACAGACGAGGAACCAGGATTGTGCTGAGCCATCCTGGTGGTGGCAGATTGCTGTCTACCTGACCACTGGTTCCTGGCTGCTGTTGTGTTTGCTGATATCTGAAAAGTTTATGAAAAATGTGTGCAAAACCTTGATCAAAATTTCTATGGTTAAAAGAGGCCATGACAATCATAAATTCTGCCAAGAACTTGATGGACTGATGCCTATGAACGCCTTCAAGAAGTTTCAAGTCAATCCGAAAACTGATTGCTGAGATATAAGCCTGGCAGAAGCTTGCATGCAAAACTTAAACCAAGCTGCAATGCCAATGCATGGATGACTGCAACAGCTCTTTTTCGAATACAGTCCAGTTGTGATGAAATGAAGTAGCAACAGACTATGCAATCACTTTGTTGCATTTCACCTTCCTTCCATCACATCTTTTATTGATAATCCTGATGATCGTATTTTGCTTCAAATGTAATACCATGTATATGATGTATAAATGTCAATAATGCCGTACATCAGCAATGCCATGATATACATGTATTATTGTCACAATGTGTTTTTGTGTGTTTAAAGAATAAAGGGATTTATTAATTTGTGTGCATCACTGGCACTAAAAACACAGAAATGCCAATTGCATTGAAATATTGATTACGATATTTTTTGTCCCTCTGTACTGTATATTGAAATATACAGTATTGGAGAAAAAAAATTTACATGTATATTTTTTGATAATCAAGATTACAATGAAATTTGCAATTCTGCAGTTCTAGTGCCAGTGGGGTGCATGCAAAAAATAAAAAAAGCAAACATGTGCACTGGATTACTCAAGACTGACGTTTCCAGATTACAAGGCAGTGTACCTTTTTATATTTTTTATGATGGTGGTATCATGTACTGAAATGTAATGCCAAAACAGAGATGATCCCCATCGATTACGTTACAACGTGTAATCACTCAAGTTACCACCTACTCCAAACAAGCAAGCTCTCTTGTATGATTTGTACCATTGTGTCAAGGATGCCATATTGATTACACATCATAATGGCCAAAATGCAAAAGCAACATGTGTCCCTCTGGTAGCTATGAAAAATGACTGGCAATTCATTTGAGCACATCATTAATAAACTGTTATTTGGTCCTTGGGACTTCACAGTTGCTTTGCTCTAGTGTATCTTTGGTTCTATCCAAACTTTGTTTCATTGCATCTTTTTTACACTGAATGAAGAACAAGTTTTGCCAGGACCTCAGAATTATTTCGTATTACACCATTATTTTGTTTCATCTCATTTCTTTCAATCATGACTGGGCTATACTTGAGCTTAAAAAAAACAACTATTGGTTTATCACTACCCTTTCAAATACCGGTAAGCTGAAATGTTCACTGCAGAATCAGAAATGATTCCTCACAAATATGTATGAGGGGACAGTGCAATGCCTACCTGTAACAGAGTTCGAATGTCACAGTCAGCGACCACAGTCTGAGGGGTTAATCTGGCGTCTGGATTGGTTAAAAACTGGGTCACCTGCGCTGGGGTTGATGGCACTTCTGACCAAACAGTCTGGTTATAAACATAGTGACCTTCACCTTGCTAGGCTGGGCCACAAACTTTTGGTTACTGTAGCTATGATCTGAAATGCAAGTAGACAATGTCATGGTAAAACCTGTCCAGCATACAGCTCACTGTTTTATCATATTCATAACTCCCTTTCTCTCTTTCACAACCTAACATGCCTTACTGTATTAACTGGAAAAAATCAAGGACCCTGGGCAAAACATGTATTCACAAAACAAGCTGATTTTTTTCACCTAAGTCAAACATCAGTTGTTTTTTTAATGAGAATATTTCTTATTTTTCAATTCCTTAATTTTCATAAAAATGTCAATACAGGTGGATAGTTCTCCCTTTTATCTGTTAAGTTCCTGTTTGGTTGGGAAAAAAAATCAGAAAATACAGGATTTCTTAAATTCTACCCAAATAAATAAACATCTGAATCTCAAAATGATACAATAGAAAGTACTACAATCTGACACAATAAAGTGAACATTACATGTATAACTTTATATTTTACATTAACCCTTTCCCTCATATAGACTCATTTTGACGCACTCAATAGGTACCACATAAAGCCTGATCTGAAGAAAGCCAAACTCAAACCTTACCAAATTTAATTGTAAAATCCTCATTACCAGACCACTGAGGAGCAGCGAACAGCATAAAACCTGATCAGCCTGCAAGTTACTTGCAGGCTGATCTGGTTTTATGTTGTTCGCATAGGTCTTTTCATGGTTTCCTCTATGAGGGAAAGGGTTATAGAATCGCTTAAAGACACTAAATGAAGCTTGATCAAATTACTTAGGTATTAAATAAATAAAATGAAGAGAACAAAAAAAAATGGCATACAATTATTTGTGAAACAATATAAAACCAGGGTTGCCACAGAGCTGAAGAAATAAAATTCCCTGACTATTCCCTCACTTTTCCCTGACTCAGCCCTACTTTTCACTGACCAATACAACCACAATTTTTCGGCCTCCTCCTCCCCTTCCAATCCTCCCATCTACATTTTTATTGTTTTAGAATAATAACCTTAACAAATTTCAAATAAATCAGAATTCCTTTTCATGGTTATATTAGTCAGTGATAATAGTACAGATACTATTAAATGATTTTCTTACAAGGTAGTAATACTTCAGTCAATCTTACACATTAAGCAACATTTACATGTAAGCTATGGACACTATATCAACATAAATGGTCACAAAAGCATTTAAAATCATCATGATTATACATACAGTCATGTCATACACCTCTAATGTTAAAACATTTAACTCAAAAAAATAACTCTGATAAACAGTGTGCACAATAAAATCTCAGTGAGCTGACTTAACCTATCAGTCTAACATCCCAAACCTTTTAAGGTTTCATGCTTAGGAATGTTTTTATATTATTAAATAATCAATGTTTGAAAGTAATACTTATAAATACTGTTTGAAGACTGCCATAGCCACTGAAAAATTCAAAACATCAACTCAGACTTTCATTTTTCCCTGACTTTTCTAAAATGTATTTTTTCACTGACCATTTTTCAAAATTCCCTGACAATTCACTGACCTTGAAAAAAAATCATTTTTCCCTGACTTTTCAAGGTATGTGGCAACCCTGAAAACTCATATACGGGTAAATGAATAAATCAAGAGGCCCAAGATGGCCCTAAATCGCTCACCTGAGATAAATAGGTTGACCCAAGGAACATCTGTACCAATTTATTTTAAAATCTGGCCAGTAGTTTTGAAGAAGATGATTTTTAAAGTTTTCATATTTTTTTTCTTTTTGTTGCCATGGCAACCAGAGTTCTATATGGATCAAGTTTATTTTAGGAACTTTTGTGAAGGTTCACCCAAGGATCATTCCTGCCAAGTTCAAATTCTGTCCAGTGGTTTCAGAGGAAATGTTGATTAAAGTTTTCCCTATATACATATAAGGCAAATAAGCCCCGCCCCTGGCGGCCATGTTTTTCACGGATCAGAAAATTTTTAGCAACTTTGGTAGAGGTTGACCCAAGGAACATCTGTATCAATTTATTTTAAAATCTGGCCAGTAGTTTTGAAGAAGATGATTTTTAAAGTTTTCATTTTTTTTTTGTTGTTGCCATGGCAACCAGAGTTCTACATGGATCAAGTTTATTTTGGCAATTTTTGTGAAGGTTGACCCAAGGATCATTCCTGCCAAGTTTAATCAAATTCTGTCCAGTGGTTTCAGAGGAGATGTTGTTTAAAGGTTTCTCTATATACATATAAGGCAAATAAGCCCCGCCCCTGGTGGCCATGTTTTTTTACGGATTGGAATGATTTTAGCAACTTTGGTAGAGGTTGACCTAAGGAACATCTGTACCAAATTATTTTGAAATCTGGCCAGTAGTTTTGAAGGAGATGATTTTTAAAGTTTTCAAATTATTTTTCTTTTTCTAGCCATGGAAACCAGAGTTCTTCATGGATCAACTTTATTTTAGCAACTTTTGTAGAGCCTCACCCAAGGAACATTCCTGCCAAGTTTCATTAAATTCTGTCCAGCGGTTTCAGAGGAGATGTCGTTTAAAGCAAATTGTTGACGACGGACGACGACGGACGAAGGGCGATCACAAAAGCTCACCTTGAGCACTTTGTGCTCAGGTGAGCTAATAAAAAAAGTGGTAACTAAGAAATAAATGAAGTTCAGCCCAATATAAAAATATAATTAGTCAAAAGATGTTTTTTTTCCTATTTAAAGAATTTCTATTCTCTGCCATTCCCCTTTGTTTTTAAGTCTCACTGAAAAAGATTAGCTGACTTTTCGAGTGATCAAAAAAAAAAAAAGAGAGAGAGAGAGAGAGAAAATGTCCATGTGTACATGTATAACAGTTTAAGTTCTATCAAAACCAACATCAAGTACAGTGCAGACCCAATATAACCTACTTCCTTAACCTTTATCTCAAGAATATTCATGTACTAATTTATGACTTCATGAATATTAATTCACTGACTATAAAATGGTATATGAAATCATTTTGTTTTCCTTGCCACACAGATTGTGTTGAAACTGAGCTACAATATTGTGTAAGCAAACAGAGGAAATCCTGATCAGACACAGTGATGTTTTTCCTTCTATAACTCTGGTACCCATAAAAGGACCCATTCACAATTTAGAAGGGACCCAAATTGATTCACAATTCAAAAGTGTATTTTTGATAGAGGCATGGTTTAAACCCTTTCTACTCAGCTGAATTAATTTCAAAGGTGCTTCTCTTCCACAATATCTCAGTTTTTTGATAATATAAACCATTCCCTACCATTTTTCAGAAAAATTACACAGTATTCTGTAAAAGCCCATATTTTCTCCTCACCATATCAGCAGATATTTTTCACAATCGAAGGGGTACCCGACCCATTCACAATACAAGGAAAACAAGAGGGCCAAGATGGCCCTGAATCATTCACCTGAGAATTACGAGTCATAGTGAATACATAATCTATGCAGAAGTACAGCAAGATCATCTAAATTCAACACAAAAACTGTACCTGCCATCCAAACTTTGAAGGTCATAGCTCTAAAAAGTCTATATAAAATCAAGTGACCCCTAGGACTGGGCCAATTTTGACACCAGGGCCATAATTTGATCAAAATTGGTAGATGTTCACTAGGCCATGTTACTCACCAAACATCTAAATTCTAGGCCTTGTGGTGTCTGATAAGAATATTTTTCTAGTTTTTTTCCTAAATATTAGTCTATGTAAAATCAAGTGACCCCTGGGTTGGGGCCAATTTTGTCCCCAGGCCTTGTAGTTTCTGACAAGATTTTCTAGGTCTTCTTATATAAGTCTATGTATAATCAAGTGACCCCTGGGGCAGGGCCAATTTCGACCACAGAATCATGATTTGAACAAACTTGGTAATGGTCCATAAGACAATGCCACACACCAAATATCTAAACTCAAGGCCTTGTGGTTTCTGACAAGAAGATTTTTCTAGTTTTTCTTATATAAGTATGTGTATAATCAAGTGTTAAGGGTATGGGGAACTTATTTTCAATTACTAAAGGTAAAGAAATACCTATTAAATACATGCTCCAATTATTTGATACATTTGTTTCATCAATGTTACATTATGCATGTGAGACTTGGGGCTTTTAAAAAGCAGAAAATATACAAAGGGTCCATAGGAAATTCTAAAAAGGTTACTTGGTGTTAAATTAAGTACAAGCAATCATGCTATTTATGGCATTTAGGAAGGCATCCTTTATATATAACAAGATATGCTAGAATAGTTAATTATTTTTTGAAATTACATTCTGTAACAGGAAATAACTGTATCTTATATAATACACTAATTAACATGAGAAATGATGCTGAAAGTGACAACGACTGTATTAACTGGTGTTCACAAGTTAGGGATATGTTACAAGATTCAGGCTTTAACGATGTTTGGTTGTTCCCGGAATCAGTAAACATAAAAAGTATTTATACCTGTTTTTAACCCTTTCCCTCATATAGACTCATTTTGACACACTCAGTATGTACCACATAAAGCCTGATCTGCAGAAAACCACAGTTAAACCTTACCGAATTTAATTATAAAGTCCTCATTTCCAGACCA
This sequence comes from Solen grandis, assembly GCA_021229015.1. NCBI lineage: Eukaryota > Metazoa > Mollusca > Bivalvia > Adapedonta > Solenidae > Solen > Solen grandis. The sequence continues at coordinate 42,237,870 of CM037792.1, forward strand.
CTGAGGAGCAGCGAACAGCATAAAACCTGATCAGCCTGTGAGTAACTCGCTGGCTGATCTGGTTTTAGGTTGTTCGCATAGTAATTTTCATGGATTCTTCAGGGAAAGGGAAAAAATTTTTTTTTGGGAATTAAAATTAAATTAAAAAAAACATTTGTTAAACACTGAATATGTAAGACATCTGAATATTGAAAGAAATGAAAGAAAATGTACTTTATGTAATAAGAACGAGGTAGAAGATGAATTTCATTTTGTGCTTATATGTTCATTATTTGAAACCTTAAGGAAAAAAAAAATTTCTATATTCCGGTAAAATTTGTTCATTAAAAAAAAATGATCTTAAGAAATTAGCCTTATTCTGTAAACACGCTTTTAAGTTGAGACATAATACATTAAATGGTAATACTTAATTTTTACAGATTTGTAATGATTTTGAAAGATCTATATATTTATAATTTATTAGGATATGTACCTTTTACACTCTCGCATTGCTATGTCTTTGCGCACTGTATATGTATTATTTATATTATATGTAACGATGAACTGTATATGTTCAAGTTATATCAATAAAATTTCTGTTCTGTTCTATTCATAAGACAATGCCACACACCAAATATCTAAACTCAAAGCCTTGAGGTTTCTGACAAGAAGATTTTTCTAGTTTTTCTTAAATAAGTCTATGTATAATCAAATGACCCCAGGGGACTGGGGCCAATTTTGACCACAGGGTCATGATTTGAACAACTTGGTAATGGTCCATAAGACAATGCCCCACACCAAATATCTAAACTCCAGGCCTTGTGGTTTCTGACAAGAAGATTTTTCTAGTTTTTCTAAAATCTATGTATAATCAGTGACCCCTGGGGCAGGGCCAATTTCGACCACAGGGTCATGATTTGAACAAACTTGGTAATGGTACATAAGACAATGCCACAACCAAATATCTAAGCTCTAGGCCTTGCAGTTTCGGAGAAGAAGATTTTTAAAGATTTTACCTAAAAAAAATTTTTTAGCTCCTGTGACCAAGATATGCAACAGACCAGAACCATTTTAACAAATTTGGTAGAGCTTCATGCAAGGAACATCCCAGCCAATTTTCATCAGATTTGGCCAAGTGGTTTAGGAAGAGATGCATGGACGTACACACCGACGCCAAACGCCAGACAAAAGGTGATCACAATAGCTCACCATGAGCATGTTGTGCTCAGGTGAGCCAAAAATCACTGAGACAGCTCCAATATAACTACAGGAGCTGTTTGATTTGGATTTGCTCTGTTTGCCAGTGCCTCAAAATGAGTCTACATGAAGTATATAGGTCAATATGCAAATGCTAACATAACACTGACCAATAAACAACACACCCTAAATCCTATTCTGTTCATTATTTGGATATTTTTTTTCTTGGGATTAACATCCCACCAACAATTAACTGAAACATTTAGGGACCGTTGTCAACATGAGACAGATATAGCAACACCTCGCTGTGATATAACAGCTCAACCTCACTGTCCAACCTCACTGTGATATAACAGCCCCACCTCACTGTGATATAACAGCCCCACTTCACTGTGATATGACAGCCCCACCTCACTGTGATATGACAGCCCCACCTCACTGTGATATAACAGCCCCACCTCACTGTAATATGACAGCCCCACCTCACTGTGATATAACAGCCCCACCTCACTGTAATATGACAGCCCCACCTCACTCTGATATAACAGCCCCACCTCACAGTGATATAACAGCCCCACCTCACTGTGATATGACAGCCCTACCTCACTGTGATATAACAGCCCAACCCCACTGTGATACAACAGCCCCACCTCACTGTGATATAACAGCCCAACCTCACTGTGATATGACAGCCCTACCTCACTGTAATATAACAGCCCCACCTCACTCTGATATAACAGCCCCACCTCACTGTGATATAACAGCCCTCCTCACTGTGATATGACAGCCCTACCTCACTGTAATATGACAGCACCACCTCACTCTGATATAACAGCCCCACCTCACTCTGATATAACAGCCCCACCTCACTGTGATATAACAGCCCTCCTCACTGTAATATGACAGCCCAACCTCACTGTAATATGACAGCCCAACCTCACTGTAATATAACAGCCCCACCTCACTCTGATATAACAGCCCCTCCTCACTGAAATATGACAGCCCCACCTCACTCTGATATAACAGCCCCACCTCACACTGATATAACAGCCCCACCTCATTGTGATATGACAGCCCTACCTCACTGTAATATGACAGCCCTCCTCACTGTAATATGACAGCCCCTCCTCACTGTAATATGACAGCCCCTCCTCACTGTAATATGACAGCCCTCCTCACTGTAATATGACAGCCCCTCCTCACTTATATAAGCCACCTCACTGTAATATAAAAGCCCTACCTCACTGTGATATAACAGACGTACACCAAGATACCAACCCAGTCACATTATTACGACACTGGGCCAACCATACCCTTGTATAGTGAGCGCCAAGCAAGATTGATAAAATACATAATAGTACCATTTTGAACAATATTTGGTGTGTTTAGGCAAGGGATTGGACCTATGGCACAGGTATAAATGAGGTAGATGCTCTAACCACTTGGCCAACTTGACCAGTACTATTCATTTGACAAAAGATGCATTATTAGATACTGACTCAGGACCCAATATCATTAAGAATTTAGACTTAGACACAAAATACCATGTTATAATGGAAATGCACTGTATAAACCTTGCTCCTCGTATTCACCTTTCTTATCAGAAGTTTCAAGCAGTATCCAGTCTGGTATAGTTTTAGCTTCACGAAGAGGTGTAAATGGTATCTCAACTTCAGAATAAATATCTTTAATCAAACGATTGATCTGGCACTCAAAGCTTGACTTGACGGCTGTTGTGGTTGTAATGGTTGCCAGGGTAACAAGATCTGAGTCTCTTGTTGCTATGTGAGCAGGCTGACACTTGGGTCTCTGTAGAAATGGAGTAGGCAGGAAGTGCTCCTGGGAACCAGGTAGTCTACTGTGTGTGCTGGACCCTGCACCAAACAACAAACATGCACACAAAAAACATAAAAGAGGGAAAAGCAAGCTGTGAAAGGGATGCAGTGAATACATGGGACAAAATATACAGAAGAAGAAACATAAAATTCTATCAATGCTACTTTCTCTTAGTTTAATATGAGAAGGTAAACACTGTCAAACTTTAAAGAGTAAATACTGTTTTCTTTGGTGTAAAATGACATATTCATGAAACAGAAGTCTATTTTCAGGGACATATCATAGAAAAATGCACAGTGTTAAGTGAAGATGCACAGTAATCTAATCAAGATTTACCAGTGAGTAAATGACAGAGTTGTCATAAATATTTGCCATTTGAAGACAACTATTTAGAACAGCATAAAATGGACCATATTTGGCTATATTTTTGTATTATAAGTAAAAGTAAACAAGAAAGACACTAATGCCCTGCCAGGATATGGTCAGAACCAAATATCTGCTTGTTTTCTTTACAGTTTATATAATGATGTACATTTGTTCAAGTTTCATAATGATGTGAAGTTACTTTTACAGAAAAAGTAGCTTAAACACCGAGGTAAACCTGTGGCAGAATAACCAATTTTACCAAGTCACAGCAATAAAATTAAATACGACTAGAAAAAGTTTAAAAACAAATGCAGAACAATCAATTTTACCATGTTCATCCAATCATAAAATAATGGTCACAGCAATACATTTCCATAAATATTAACTAGATCATATCATGATGTACATGTGTACCTAGTTTCATAAAGATGTGAAGTTATCTTCATAGAAACAAGAGCTGTCAGAGGACAGCATGCTATTCAAAATGCTTGCTGGTAAATCAAATAGAATCTATTTATTATTGCCCTTCACATAATAATAGTCAAAAATGATATACCTTGATAGTCTGATACCCCTTAATATCTTTATGAAGTCTTAAATCAATCCCATGCCTAGTTACTGAGACATAAGCATAATAACACTGTGCATGCAAAACTTTAACCAAGTATCCAAGTTAGAAAATGGCCATAATTTGTATAAAATTCAGTCCAAAAGGTATCCTCCTTGGTTTTCTGATGCCCCTGAATACACTCCTTAACTTTCTAGTCAATACCATAAACAATTTCTGAAATATAAGCTGCATAGTAGCTTGAATGCAAAACTTTTACCAAAATTTCTAAGTTAAAAGGGGGCCATAATTTGTAATAGATTCAATCAAGTGTTATCTTCCGTGATAGTATGATACCCCTAAACATATTAAAGATGTTTCAAATCAATCACATGCCTGGATACTGAGATATAAGCATGAAAGTATCTTGCATGCAAAACTTTAATCGAAATTTCTAAGTTAAAAAAGGGGCCATAATTTGTAATATATTCCATCAAGAGTTATCTACCTTGAAAGCATGATACCCCTAAACGTATTAAAGATGTTTCAAATCAATTGCATGCCTGGATACTGAGATATAAGCATAAGAGTATCTTGCCTGCAAAACTTGAACCAAAATTTCTAATTTAAAAAGGGGCCATAATTTGTAATATATTCCATCAACAGTTATCTACCTTGGTTGTCTGATGTCCCTAAGCATTTTCATAAACTTTCAAGTCAATACCATGAATGGTTATGAGATACAAGCTGGATAGTAGCTTGCATGCAAAACTTTAACCAAATTTTCTATTGCATGCAAAACTTTAACCAAAATTTCTAAGTTAAAAAGGGGCCATAATTTAGATTTTATTCAGTCAAGAGTTGTCTACCTTGGTTGTTTGATGCCCCTGAACATATTTATAAACTTTCAAGTCATTACCTTAAATGGTTATTGAGATATAAGGTTGATAGTAACTTGCATGCAAAATAACAAAAAGCTGCAACGCCAACGCCGATGCCGATGCAAGGGCGACTACAATAGCTCTCATATTCTTCGAATAGTCAAGCTAAAAAAGCTTACATGCAAAGGTAAACCTAAGGAAAACAATCAATTTCAGCATGTTCATCCAACTGTGAAATATAGGTCACAGCATGAATTCACATGAATATTAAATAGATCATATCATGATATACATGTGTACCTAGTTCCATCAAGATGTGAAGTCATCTTCATAGAAAAAACCTTAAACGCAAAGGTAAACCTGGGGAAGAGCAATAAATATCAGCATGTTCATCTGAGAAATGATCATAAAACCCATTTTAATAAACTGGAGCATAAAAATCAAACTTTTACAGAGGACAATTTAATTTACTTTCTATGTGGAAATAACTACATTCAGTAATTATTTTAAACTATAATAAATCAATGCATACTGCCCAACAATATTTCTTAAGAAATGAGGATTGTGAAATACATCTCTTCGAAGTATTTAAGTATCTCCTAGACTTATGTAGATTTGGAGAAATGAGAGCTTGGTTATTATCTCTTCATCTAATCAAAGTAAGTGAACACATTGTGGCAATACTGTCTTTAAACTTTCATTCACATTTTTCTTCCTTGATTCTCATCACAGATGAAACTGATGTACATTTTAGTGCTAATTTTGAGGTCACCTTCAATGGCCATCTCAGATACCCTTAGAATGAAGAGTTAACTGGCTATGGCCTCCTTAACTTGAATGTGATTCTCTTTGGATACGTTCACAAATACTGGTATGTTAACTTTTATAGTAACTTAACACAGATACGTTATTCCCCTGGAAATTTAACCCTTTACCTCATGAATATTCATTAATGACTTGATGAATATTAATTTACTAAACTTTAAATGGAATATGAAACAAGGATTTTTCTATGTCATACAGACTGTGTAGAATCTGAACTATAATAATGTATGAGCAAACAAGAGCGATCTGATCTAGGTCTGCCCTGTTTGTCGAGGCATCAAAATACATCTACTTAAGATAAAGTCCCTTAAATGGTTCAGCTACATTTTGGACCAAATGTCCTCTCACAGAGATAACCAAAGTTTCCTAATGTTTCATTATGGTGCCTTGGTTATCTTGGTAGAGGTTAAGTGGTCCAAGACATAGCAGAACCATTACAGGGACTTTACCTTAAGGTAAAGGGTTAAAATTCTAAAAATGTTGAATATCTGCAAATTTATTTTTTTTGCCACTTTGAAAATTATATTGAACTTCCATTCATTTTATCTACCAGGTACTTGTTTTTACACTGAACATAAATTATTTATGACTATATCCTACTGAATGTGTTAACCCTTTCCCTCATAGAGGAAACCATGAAAAGACCTATGCGAACAGCATAAAACCAGATCAGCCTGCGAGTAACTCGCAGGCTGATCAGGTTTTATGCTGTTCGCTGCTCCTCAGTGGTCTGGAAATGAGGATTTTGTAATTAAATTTGGTAAGGTTTAACTGTGGTTTTCTGTAGATCAGGCTTTATGTGGTACCTATTGAGTGCGTCAAAATGAGTCTATATGAGGGAAAGGGTTAATAGGCATGCAAAATGTCTACACTAGTAGAAATTTTGACACTGACATAGACAATTAGAGAACCAGATATAATCCATCAAGGTAAAACAAATGATTAATTAAAATCATTAATTAAATTACCCATGTGTGCAGCTTTTTCGAAATATGCATGTTTGACAGACAGGTTCACATTTCTTGACTCAAACAAAGTTTGTTCTTCATTCTGTTTAAGCATTTAATTCTAGCAGAACTAAGACATATATTTACTGCATTTTAAACAGGCTTTTTTCTTTTCAACATACTTGACAGATTTTTATACAATTTCAGAAAAACATTTTTTTTTATTAATTACCATGGACACCAGATTTTTTTTCTATTGTAACCTTGAAATAAAAACCTGGCAGATTTTTATACAATTTCAGAGAGACATTTTTTTCTTTTTAATAAATTAATTTTTTTATCTACTGTAACACTGGAATAAAATTTCGTGCATATACATCCTGGATCCTGAATAAATCATATCTGCAAATAACATCAGCACTTGACCCTGACAGTACATGTATCATAACTAGTCTACTATATATGTCTGTATGAATTAAATTTCATTGAATATAATGGACACATCATGTGTAGGTATTCTAGATACATTTACAAATGATGCATGAATGCACTACTAAATTACATAAACATTTATAGTGTTCTAAAAAAAGATACAAAGCAAAAGGTATTTATTGCAGAATATTCCTTACTGTACTGGTGCTCTTCACAATGGCAACTTGGAGAAGTAAAGTAGCTAGTGCAGGACAGGACACAATAGACATTAGGGACCATGACAAGACTTGTAATTCCAGCCTCAGGCATTACCCAACTTTAGAAAAGGGACATGATAAAGAGGCTTTATAAGAAGTGAGTTTTAGACCCTACATATGCTAAATACTAAGTACTATTGACGTTCTGATTGTCGCTAGTCGCTGACAAGTAACTTTACTGAAGAGTGACAATAATCAATTTACATATATCCGTTCCAAGATGTCATTGTAAATTCTATACCATACCATATCATGTGTTGTCTGTCTAGTGTACACTGTACATCAATCTGGAATCTCTTGATTTTACCTTGGTTCCCATAGGAAAACTGTTAAATACCCCCTTTTATTGAAGCATTATAAAACTAAAACTGTGTCAAAAACTACTTCATGAAGTTCATGTAACTGTGTATAATTAAGCGCCTTGTTTGAATTTTACTACTGGTTAAAGCGATTATTAATCGGAGAGTTATCAATTATACCCAATTCGATTGAACCAATAATCGATTGTGACAAATATCAACCGATTTCTATCTTCTGAATACCTGGACGTTATTTCAAGAAAATATTGATAGAGTAACAGGATTGCTTAAAGATGAATTTTTACTCTAAAAATTATATACACAAATAAATATAAAGAAAATATAAATGTATATTTAACCCTTTACAACATGAAAATGATCAGAAACTGACTTAATACAATGGCATAAAACCAGATCAGCCTGCATATGTACTCGACCAGTCCTTTTGTTTTAACTGTCCTTTATATACAGATAATGACCTGATTAAGACTTAGACAATGCTTGAAGTCTGACAGGGTTTTTTCAATCTAAAATGGAGTGAAATAAAGTATCTGAGCAGGAAAAGAATAAGCAAGCTGACCATCCAAACAAAACATGACACCATTCATGCATTTGTGCGATTAATGTAAGATACTAGCAATATGCATTACTACTTACATGCAAACTGGGAAGAGTTCGACACCTGTTGAGTATTAGGTTTCTTTCCAGTGTTTGAATCTATAAGTGCTGAGTCGTAATGTATCACGTTGCTGAATGCATCCAAGTTACCATCCTTCAATGCACAAAAGGATAATTCAACTTTTTTTATTGATATGAAGAGATGCAAAATTAACAAAGCATCTGTTGATATTAGTGTCATGACTTACTAATCATAAAGAGAAGGAAATTAAATCTTAATATCTACTGGTAAATCAATGAAATAGCTCAGCTAAAATCAAATGTATTTGATCCTTTAGTAAATATAGAAGATCAGCAATACAAAATATATCACTAAAATACCTGAATTTCTTCCTCTCGGAATGTAATCTGATGAACTCTAAGGTCATAGGGATCCATTTAGGCCAAAAGGGCAGCTTTCCCTTCTTCCACTTTGATGCTATAACAATTAAACAGTATGAAAGAATTAAATGAAATAACAAAGTTTTACTAAAATTGAACAGGAAATAATAATCAAAGTGCTAACAGTGCTGAGAGAACTGGGTTTGTAGTACATGTATGATGATGTTGCATTTCTTTTGTTTATCGCAAAGTAAATTTATAAGCGAGGATCAAATATTCAAGCAATGCCAAAGAACCCAAATGTTATAAACCCACTTTTACTTTGCTTGAACACTGCCGCTAAAAAAGATACACACATCAGTTGTCTCAATGGATTGCTAACAATAAACATATCTCCACTCTTACTCTCCCCATTTCTCTTGCCTACAGTTTATAAGATTATTTGAATATGCAATCAAAAACAACTAACTTCCTGTCAAAGAGTTGAATTTAAACTTAGTATTGTTTTATATATATATCTACTTAAATTAATGATTTTCATTATGACAAAAAATATGTATGTGTTATATTGCACTGTAATTAAAACAAGAGGGCCAAGATATTAGGGGACAAGTTATTAAATTATAGCATAGTTGTACTGAATACACAATGAGATCATTTCAATTCCACAAACTAAACAGTGACTGAAGTCAAAATTTGAAGTCAAACTTGACTGAGAGATAATGGCTTTAAACATCGTCAGTTAAACAACAAAACGATTGCTTAAAAAATTAAGATGCTAGAGTGTAAACAGTAAAATCTGGCATTTTTATTAATTAAAGGGCAATAGTAACTCCTGACATATAATCTGATGTCAGCCATAGTGGAACTTGGTCTAGAGATTATGGCTATTAACATTATCAGAAATTGTGAAAATGATTGCTTAAGAAATGAATATGCTAGAGGGCAAACCAAGTTAAATCTGCCAATTTTTAACATTAGAAGGGACATAACTCCTGACATAATTGGCAAATATCAGCCGTAATCAAACTTAGCTGAATGTGTATGGCTATAAACATTGTTCTAAAGTTTGAAGATGAAAACTTGAAAAATAGAGATGCTAGAATGCAAACAAAGTGAAAACTGGCATTTTTTATATAAAAAGGGGCATAACCCCTGACCTAATTAGCTGATATCAGCAATAATCAAACTTGGCCAAATGAATATAGCTATAAACATTGTTCTAAAATCTGAAGATATTTGCTTAACAAATGAAGATGCTGGCGAGCAAAAAAAAAATGAAATCTAGCGTTTTTATATTAAAAGGGGCATAACTCCTGATCTTATTGGCCAATATCATTCATAATCAAACTTGGCCAAGAATTCATAGCTATAAACATTGCCATAGAGTTTCAAGATGATTACTTGAGAAATAAAGATGCCAGAGTGCAAACAAGCTGAAATCTAGCATTTTTTAAGATTGAAAGGGGCATAAATTGTGACCCAAATGGCCGATATCAGCCGTATTCAAACTAGGTCAAGAAATAATGGCAATAAACATTGTCATAAAGTTTAAAGATGATTGCTTAACAAATGAAGATGCTGGAGTGCAAACAAAGTGAAATCTGGCATTTTTTAATATTAAAAGGGGCTTAACTCCTGACCAAATTGGCCAAAATGCCAACTATGTCAGCACAACTTATCAATGTAGATGAAGTAGAAAATATCAGAATAATAAATCAATATGTTATGGCTAAGTTAAAAGGGGTGCTGGACGAAGCCTACCTTTGCTGAGGAGTACCATTGCCATAGTATACCATTTCTGGACAAAGCGTGTATATATTTTATAAAGTGTAGGTAGGTTTGAATAACAACTATTATTATACTGCGACATCAAATTCTCTCTTCTGATTGGTCAATAAGTCGTGTACATAACGTCATGTACACTGGGTATATGTATGCAACTCATCATCAGTACAAAGTTACGCAGAAACTGGACTTTACTTTGCAGTATAATAAATCCGTTATACAGTTTCCTGACAGGGTACATGACTATTTATTCCCGGCTGAGAAAAAATCATGTCACCCTCGCCTAGCGGCTTGGGCAACATGACTTTCCTCAGCTGGGAATATATAGTCATGTACCCTGTCAAGAAACTGTATAACTAATAGTGTATGCAGGTGTGAATAATATCTGTGTTAAGGAAAACATTCATAAATGTGTAATGACAGTCACGCTCTAACATTCAAATCAAGACATCATTATTTGAATAAAATATGGTGGAAATTGTTACAAGCTTAAGGGGGTTGCAAGAAGCATTTTGAGGTGTGTAAAGCATATGTTTAGTGATAAATATGTGTAAAAATGTTTCAATTACACATCTTTGTCACCAAATGTACCTATCATTAACTTCTAAATAAAAACAATATAAAACAGGCAAAATTAAAAGGGAGTTATAGTCAAAACGTACCCATAACCAGAGCGTACTCAAGTCAAAACATACCCAAATGAAGTCAAAAAGTACCCAAATAGAGTCAAAACGTACCCACCTGTTGGTCAAAATGTACCCCCCTAATTGGTCAAAATGTGCTCTAGTTAAATCATTTTTATGAGTGCATTTTGTTTTTAAAGTACAATTCATATGTTTAAATGTAATGTCATTATTAATGTATTTCATTTTTTAAAGAAAATTGTACAAAATAATTGATCAAAATGTGTCATTTTTCACAAATATATTTTGAAAACTTGGCCAAGTTTTAGCAGTTTATGTATTATCAATGATTTATATTTTATCTATTATTTAATGATAAAAATGTCAAAATAAAAAAAGAAAAATGTTTCATTCATTCAAACTATCATCTACCAGAACTAGAAGCTGGAAAAACAAGAATTCAATGTAAGTGTGAACAACATAATCACCTAGCACAGGGTTTCCACAAAATTGAAACATCAAAATTCCCTGATTTTTCCCTGACCAAACTCAAAATTCCCTGACCAAAATAAGCACAAATCCAGCGGCAAATGTGGATCAGCTATGAGCACAAAATGTACTTTGTTGGATGTTATTGGGAACTTATTTAATATTATGCAAATCTGACAATTCAAACTGACTGAAAAAAAAAAAAATGGAAGAAACTGCCTTAGCCTTTCCTTATTATAATCCTCCTGCTGTTTGTTCGACATTCCTTGATTGTAAAATTCCCGGACTTTTCCCTGATTTTTTCTGAATTTCCAAATTTCCCTGACCAATTTCGAATTTTCCTGACTTTTCCCTGACCTTGAAAAAAAATAATTTTTTCCCTGACTTTTCCCTGACCGTGGGAACCCTGTAGCAATTAAGGTAACCATATTTCACACCTTTATTTATGCTATATGCTCTTAATAAAGTGCCACAGGTGAGCATGTAATCTGATTCAATTAAAGGTATTTATAATCATATTAAAACAAGAAACCTAAACATGCAATTGGAACGATCAAAGGTACAAGTAATTATGTATCATATTAAAATTGAATTAATTCATATGAGGGTCTGTTATGACCTCAAAATTGTGTATGTTTTGACCTAAAAATAGCGGGTACGTTTTGGTTTGGGGAAGTTTTGACTCTCTCCCATTAAAAAGTGGGTGTTAATGAAAACCTTACTCAAGTTAAATTCCACAATCTTTATCAAATAAAAAACAATAACATAATTAAGAATACTATCTCTTGGATTCATTGAATAATTATCAAACAATATAACAGAACAGACGAAAAAATGATGCATATATAATATATAGGTGGTACACTTGACTTCATCTGACCAAGTGGTGTGTTACGTCCTGGTATACACCGTTCCCGGTGGCCAAGTGGTCAGAGCATCCACCTTGAGTGCGGGAGGTTGTGTGTTCGATCCCCGGCCATGACATACCAAAGTCGTAAAATGGTACTGCTATAGCTCCCTTGCTTGGCGCTCAACATATATGGGTAGTTGCAGGACTGGTTGGCTCGATGTCAGGATAATGTGACCGGGTTCGGTATCATGCCACTGCGTGATACTGCAGTGTGGCAGCACTATATCTGTCTCAAGCAGACATCGTCTCCAATTGACTGAAATACTGTCGGTGGAACACTAAACGCAACAAACAAACACATCCTGATATGCTAAGGCAATGGTACCCTTCGTCTGACATTCATTTAAAGAACTATGGTAGCTTAAGAGGGTTTACTGTATAAGCAAACCAAACAGATGGTTGTATTAAATGCATGCTATATTAACCCTGAATTTATAAGTTAGATTAATGTCAATCCAGATAAATGTAGGTTTTTTGTTTGTTTTTTTTGTTCAAATGGAATATTTCAAGATAAATGCTGTACTGTGCATATTCATTAAGGACCGGTAAGTGACTTCCATATGAAACAGAATGAAAACACATATCAATACAAATTACAATACTAAGGCACAAAAAGTTCTACCTGCTGCAAATATAATGTAACAGAGGGAATCAAATAACGCATGAGAGGAGGTGCTGAAACCACACAACTGAAACATGAAGGATACAACATTTAGATATATTACCGATCTCAATATTAGATATAGTCGGGGTATGAATGGCCGTAATCTCTACTGAGATCCGCTCCGGTTATTTTTTTCGTATTGGCCTTCGCTGGATCTCTACCCAACCCTTATATAAAAGCTTCGGGAAATTTACACCGATACCCCTAACTCGTTTCGGCCGTTCAAATCGATTGTTTTAGGATGCACACCTAAAAATCCACGCATGTCTAGTAAGAAGACATATTTTTCTTTCCATTTCATTCAACATCATTGTCTTAGCTTGCCGATTTCATAAATACGGTGACGGAAAACACCAAACCGCTCACCTCATAGTTTTAAACAGACATTTTGTAAAAATTGATCACGTGACTAGTGGCGAAACAGTTTAAACTACAGCTCCATTCAGTTACGACTGTTCAACAGCAAAAGGTAAATGCTCTTTGCCAATAAGTCGGCCCTGGCAAAGTCAAAGAAATTTTGCTGTATAAAACGATTTTTCAAAAGAAAGTTTATGTGAAATACGTTCTATTTACTTATAGATCGAGAAAACCACACGCCGCTCTGTACCGCATAACCCGCGAGTTGAACCTAACTGTAGTTATCCAATCACGGATTAGTCACGTGATAACCATCGCATGTAAACAATATGGCGGTTTAAAAGGCGAGTTTGGAGGTTTCGTGAGTCTGTAGCTGTAAAACTGGTGAAATCGGTAAGCTAAGGCAATGATGTTGAATAAAATGGAAAGAAAAATATGTCTTCTTACTAGACATGCGTGGATTTTTAGGTGTGCATCCGAAAACAATCGATTTGAACGGCCGAAACGAGTTAGGGGTATCGGTGTAAATTTCCCGAAGCTTTTATATAAGGGTTGGGTAGAGATCCAGCGGAGGCCAATACGAAAAAAATAACCGGAGCGGATCTCAGTAGAGATTAGAATGGCCGAGTCGCAGACAGGTCCGCCTTTCGGGTGCTTCAGATTTTTCATCAGATAATTATTCCAACTTAACACTTAATTAAACGGAATTTGCATACCAAAGGCAAGACTTAACATGACTTACCATTTCCAGCTCGTGTAATATACACCGGTTTGTTTTTATTGTAGACAAATAAAGTGTTTGCTTTCGTGTCTTGACAAGCTGGTTCCGCCTTCGATAATATCTAAAGTCGGCCAACCAGTGAGAACGGGAACCTATGATTATATTAGCGGAATTCAAAATGAATAAGAGAAATGTTTAAGAAATATAGGAAAGGATTATTTTGAATCAGATACGCAAAATATATATATTAAAAATATCCTATAATTGGGTTTACTCGCATGAAAACTTTATTGCAGGAAAAAGACTAAAATGGTGAGATGTTTATGAAGAGCCTAACTTGATGGTCATAAATAAAATATTTATAAAATATAAATTATAGAAATGATAATTATACAAGAACATACCATCGCACCTAGACTACCTGCCCATTTCAATAATCACAGTATTCAGGCCCGGATCCAGAAATTTTCAACTGGGGATGCTCAAAATATGAATATGGTATCAGTGCAGAGGGGTCTGAAAAAAAATTGTTTCTAGGATGACGGTAATGCATTCTGGGGTGTACACCTGGGACCCATCCTCCTCTCGCATACAAAACCATGGTCGGTAGCCGGGGCTCCAACTAACAGCCCTCTAAACCAATATATAGATCCGTGAAAATATTTTTTCTATGTGATTTATAGTGTCATTAGTACGAAATTTATGGCACTGGCTGCACGGCTAGGTTGCGACTTATGATCCAGCCTGTGGACTTCTTCTTCTTCCGTTTACTGCCCACATTCAACATATTTGAATATACTGGCAAGACACGCGCATGGTTAAAAACAGGATAAAAACAATGGTTAGTGATTTAGTATGTGAATGATGACACTCGAGTTTTGAATATCTCGAGCGACTCAGATGAGGCTATATCCGGCGGCAATTTGTTCCAGTCTCTGGTGGTGTTTACGAAAAATGACCATTTTCTACAATCTTTAGTAGCGGTTTGTTGTGCGTAAGCATGGCTGTTAGTATGTCTTGAATGTCTATTTGGCTTTTGAAGATAATTTTCTTTTTTAATCGCGACCATGTTGTTTACTATTTTATAAAACATTATAAGACTTTTTTTATTATATTAAATCTAATCTCATTGAAATTTAAAAAAAATAAATACAAAAAGTAATTGATAACGTTTTTTATTTTCTCTGCACAATACAGTAATTAATGGAGTATTACATTATATTTAAAGTTGGGCTTATTAAAATAGCATTATTGGGTTATATTTTAGAAGATTTTATTTACATTTTATTGTCCATTTGTTGTTTTAAATACAATGCCTTTAGTTTATACATATATTTATGCTTATCTTATAATCTGTAAGACAGAGGGAGATCGAGCGAACGTCCGTCTTATCACGACGTTCAAAACGCGTTTATTACATTATCCTCGTACATTATCGCTATACGTGCATTAACCATACCTGCGACATGTATACTCAGACACAGTGCCGTTGCCAAGGTGACAGCGGAGATAAGTGACAGCAGGGGTCGGCCTGGGACTGGTAATTTGGCCAACTTTATTTCAGTTAGGGGCTCATAATGGGGATTTCCACTACTGGCCACAAATATTTACCATATCAAGGCAATTTCAGTCACCTAGAAAATTGTATGAGCATGCCAGCTGTGTGTGTGCATGGAGATGTCAGAGATGGTTGACCTTATCGAATGTTTTGCTGAAATCTAGCAATGTGTATGTATATGTCAAAATCCCCAAGGCCCAAAGGTTGTTGGATATAAAAATCCCCTAGCAAAAATCAATAGGGGTGTCAAAATCTCCTAGTTGAAAATGAAGGGGTTGTCAGAATCCTCTAGATTCAGAATCCTCTAGGTGGCACCCATGCTTAAGGTAGGCAGGTGCTAAAGTCTTAGGTTATGGAGGCACTCAAAATACCCTGAATTATTGAGTAGTCAAAAGTCCTCAAACTACTGTGTACACATCATTGAGTAATTGTGAAATATTACGAGTTGACACTGGTACAAACTGATAATTGTCAATTTGCTATATGTGCTAAATATTTCAATGTCCAGTTATTTCAAATTATTTAAACATTAAACTTATATATGATCTGCTTTATTGCTTCAAGAAAATTCTGCAAAATGTTCTCACCAGCAATATACTGGAGGCAAAATGTCTTAAGTCGCTCAATACAAAGGTTGAAAGGCATTCAGTTAGCCCAATTCAAGCTCCTTATCATCAACATGTATCTTAATTTGATTTATAATAGCAATCAATTGGATACTTATTTGTCTATCTATCAAACTAATTTTATTGAATGGTAAATCTGTTTACAAAAATAATTAATAGCATTCATGAAATATGCACTATAAAGACAAAATAAACAAATAAACAGAAATCCATATGCATAAAATTATCAAAGGAATTATAATATTATTGCAACAATGTTACATAAATCAGAATATTATAATACTTGGACCTAGAGGATTTTGACAACCCCTTCATTTTCATCTAGAGGATTTTGACACCCCTACCACTTTTGGTGCTAGGGGATTTTGAAGCTAGGGGATTTTGACAACCCCTTCATTTTCATCTAGCGGATTTTGACATACACATTGCTAGATTTCAGCAAATCCTTCGATAAGGTCAACCATCTCTGAAAGCTCCTTAATTTACAAACTCCAAGAACATGACAGCAAGCTGTGTCTTGAATCAGGTCCTTCCTCAAGGCAGAAGTCAATCTGTAAATGCTGATCAATTTCCAGTCACTTCAGGAGTGTCCCAGGGGTCAGTGCTTGGTTCTCTCCTTTTCCTCCTTCCTATCAAAGATCTCCCAGTCACGCCTATTTTGCAGATGATACAGCAGTGAACCTTAATGTTACCTCCTTTGCTGACTGCCAAACCCTTCAAGAAGACCTGAAACTACAGAATATTGGGGAATTCACGAAATTTGGAATTCAATCCCAGCAAATGCCAAATCATGCATCTCTCAATCCTTACTAATTCTTCTTCAAACTAAATGGTCAAACACTTAGCCCGGGAGACACTCAAGATCCCATAGCATCAAAATTCCCTTGGTCCAAAAGTGGTAGGGTATTCAAAATCCCCTAACCAAAATCGGTTACATAGTTCTCTCCTTTATCTTATTAGTCTCAACCCATCCTATTACTCTGTCATCATTATGTTTTTCATAATTAGAATTCTCCATATAAAATGCAATATACTAGAATTTTTATGCAACTTTTTTACAAACAATATTGAAATGTAAATGAAATTGAAATGGAATATCAAATAAATGAGAGAGACAAGAGGGCCATGATGGCCCTTGATCGCTCACCTGAGTATAGGGTTACTCAAGGAACATCAGTCTGTATAACAAGAGCCCGAGGGCTCTAATCCACTCACCTGAGTAAAGATAAAATGTCCCACCATAAAGTTACAAAAGATAGGTTAAAGATCAAGGTAACAATGCTGCATGCCAAATATCAAAGCTTCCGGCCATATGATTTCAGAGAAGAAAATTTTCTAGATTTTTTTCCTTTATTAGCCTATGCTGAAGAAAGAAACCCCCTGGGCGGGGCCAATTTTGACCCCAGGGCCATTATTTGAACAAACTTGGTAGAGATCATAAGACAATGCTACATGCCAAATATCAAACCTCCCGGCCATAAGGTTCCAGAGAAGAAAATTTTTCTAGATATATTCCTATATAAGCCTATGTTAAAGAAAGTGACCCCCAAGGTGGGGCCAATTTTGACCCGACGGCCATAATTTGAACAAACTTGGTAGAGATCCACTAGACAATGCTACATGCCAAATATCTAAGCTCTAGGTCATATGGTTCCAGAGAAGAAGATTTTTCTTGATTTGTTCCAATATTAGCCTATGTTAAAGAAAGTGACCCCAAGGGCGGGGCCAATTTTGACCCCAGGGCCATGATTTGAACAATCTTGGTAGAGATCCACTAGACAATGCTTCATGCCAAATATCTTAGCTCTAGGCCATACGGTTTCGGAGAAGAAGATTTTTCTAAGTTTTCCCTATATAAGCCTATGTTAAATAAAGTGACCCCCGGGGCGGGGCCAATTTTGACCCCAGGGCCATGATTTGAACAATCTTGGTAGAGATCCACTAGACAATGCTTCATGCCAAATATCTTAGCTCTAGGCCATACGGTTTCGGAGAAGAAGATTTTTCTAAGTTTTCCCTATATAAGCCTATGTTAAAGAAAGTGACCCCCAGGGCGGGGCCAATTTTGACCCCAGGGCCATGATTTGAACAAAATTGGTAGAGATCCACTAGACCATGCTTCATGCCAAATATCTTAGCTCTAGGCCATACGGTTTCGGAGAAGAAGATTTTTCTTAATTTGTTCCAATATTAGCCTATGTTAAAGAAAGTGACCCCCAGGGCGGGGCCAATTTTGACCCCAGGGCCATAATTTGAACAAACTTGGTAGAGATCCACTAGACAATGCTACATGCCAAATATCTAAGCTCTAGGCCATATGGTTCCAGAGAAGAAGATTTTTCTTGATTTGTTCCAATATTAGCCTATGTTAATGAAAGTGACCCCCAGGGCGGGGCCAATTTTGACCCCAGGGTCATGATTTGAACAATCTTGGTAGAGATCCACTAGACAATGCTTCATGCCAAATATCTTAGCTCTAGGCCATACGGTTTCGGAGAAGAAGATTTTTCTAAGTTTTCCCTATATAAGCCTATGTAAATAAAGTGACCCCCAGGGCAGGGCCAATTCTAACCCCAGGGTCATAATTTGAACAACTTTTGTAGAGATTCATTAGACAATGCTACATGCCAAATATCTTAGCTCTAGGCCTTATTGTTTCATAGAAGAAGATTTTTAAAGTTTTTCACTATATAAACCTATGAAAAATAAAATGACCCCTGGGGCGGGGCCAATTTTGACCCCAGGGTCATGATCTGAACAACTTTTGTAGATGTTCATAAGACAATTCTACATACCAATTATTAAAGCTCTAGGCCTTACGGTTTTGCAGAAGAAGATTTTCTAAGATTGCATTTTAAAAATCTATTTTTAGCTCCTGTGACCTACTTATTCATCCAATCAAAATAATTTGAACAACTTTGATAAAGGTCATGATAAGGATGATTCCTGTGAAGTTTGGTCAAAATCCATCCAGTGGTTTAGGAGGAGAAGTCGTTTGAACGAAAAGTTGACGACGGACGCACGCACGGACGCACGGACGCACTGACGCACGGACGCACGGACGATGGACGACGGACAACGGGCGATCACAAAAGCTCACCTTGAGCACTTTGTGCTCAGGTGAGCTAAAAAACAAGGACAACATCAACAATTAAATGATGCTGATAATAACAAGTATCTTTACCAAGTTCCAATAATTAGTTACACTGATTAAATAGTTTTTTTGTAATTTTTACTTCATTTTGTGATTGATCTTTATTACCCTCCCACCTAATCTCTCAGGCCCCTTTAGCCACCTGCTTTTCCAGACAGATAAGACCGTGTGTTAGGTAGCAGTGTGTCACATGGAGCCACATATACATTCCAATTTTCAATTTCAGGTGTCACCAAGGAGATTCTGAATCTAGGGGATTTTGACAACCCCTTCATTTTCAACCAGGGGAATTTGAACCCCCTATCCTTTTTTGGCCAGGGGATTTTGAATACACTGCCACTTTTGGACCTAGGGGATTTTGAAGCTAGAGGATTTTGACATAGGCTCACTTAGCCCTGTAAAGGATGACTGGTATCTTGGTGTCGTCATCAGTCATGACTTAAACTGGAAGACACACACATACAGAGTAATAGTAGGCACAATCGGAACACTAGGTTTCAGTAAACGCAATGACAATACATAACACGTACGTATAAATGCTAAAATGCCTCCACTGATTGGTCACCACACACGCAAAGACCAATATACAAAACATTGACGCACAGTCAGATTGGTCAACAAGAAAACCGTATGCGGGTGCCAGGGCTCGTCTGTTTTTATTAAAAAAATTGGGAGATAAATAAGATGAAAATGGGCCCAATAGTTATGGCCCTTGATGAGAATGCAGCCCTTATGATAGTGAACAAGTATGTGAAGCTTGATGACAGACGGTTTAATAGTTTAGAAGTTATGGCCAAGGTTAACCCTTTCCCTCATAGAGGAACCATGAAAAGACCTATGCGAACAGCATAAAACCAGATCAGCCTGCGAGTAACTCGCAGGCTGATCAGGTTTTATGCTGTTCGCTGCTCCTCAGTGGTCTGGAAATGAGGATTTTGTAATTAAATTTGGTAAGGTTTAACTGTGGTTTTCTGCAGATCAGGCTTTATGTGGTACCTATTGAGTGCGTCAAAATGAGTCTATATGAGGGAAAGGGTTAAAGTTTTTGTAGTCGACGTCGACGCCAACTACAAAGACGACACAGAGTGATGACAATACCTCGACATTTTTTTCTTTGAAAAACAGAAGAGCTGAAAATGACTATTCAAAAACACACAAGTGTCACAGAGCTACATGGCACACTTGGACGGAGGACACTGGAGAGAGACATCCATCATGTTTTACTACCATAATCTTAAAGCTATTTCTCTCTCTCCTCCCCCCACCACCCCTTTCCTAGAAGTTCAAATCAGATTATCTCTTCAAATGCATCCCTACACGCATGTCAGATCAAGCCCTCCATAGGCATGTCAGATCAACTTCTTCAAATGCTCCTTTTTTCCCGCGTGGAATAGATTACCAGAACACGTTAAAATCTTGCTTGCTATCGAACCATTCAAAGAGGCAGCGGTCAACCTCCCCTAGTTACAGTCAGTTATTTAATCTTTCTTCTTTTTTAGTTTTCACTTGTGGCGCGCACACTTTGCTAAGTATACTCAATATATAGAAGATATTTGTTTGTTTTTAGTGGATATAGAATATATCTCATCGAGTTGTGATACACTTTTAATATTTTCACGAGCGCGTATACAGTTTTTTTAATTTTATGCTAACGGCAGGTGAAAGTATGGAACTACATGTGTATTTTGTATAGATCTATATCACCGAAACTGTGTGATATAGATTTTATCTCACTGACAGAACCCAGTATTTTATGCTAACTGATGAAATTTACTGTGCTATATCAGTGAGATAAATTCCATATCTCACGGTGGCCCGGGTGATAGATTTGCCGGTACTTCTTTACTTATAAAGGATATATATATATACATGTATATATAGGTGTGTAGAAATTTTTAGCATAAAATTTGCTTGTTTTGAGTAAATATGAAATAAATTTCAGCTCGAAGTGATACTATTTTCACATTTCGCAACGTGCTCTTGAAAATAGTGACATCGTATCAATTCTTTATGAGATTAATAAATATCCTCTATATCTCAATATATTGTATAACTTAGTAACCATGTTTTTTTTAACCGAGAGCGATTATGGCATTATGATTTTCGAATAACGCTATACCGTCAACTTAAATTTCATCGTTATTATATTAAATAAAATTATATATATATATATATATATATATATATATATATATATATATATTTGGGCAATTGCTTATCTCTCCATATGTAATGGGAGATTACTGAGTCATTTATCGAAATATTTCTAGTTTGAGTTGATTCCCTTCTATATCAGCCGTTAATCGGGATCATGAGTATTCTCAATTCCTGAAATTTTTGTGCGTGTTCAAGAACTGTTATGCAGTATGTGATAAACATAAATCATTTCTATTTAACTCTTTTTAATAAGGTAACTGGTTCGATCAAAGGCGTTTATCATAGTATTAACAATTTGCATAATGATGCTGTGCAGGAAATGACGCCGAACGGAATATGACGTCATTTTTTTTTTTTTTTTTTTTTTTTTTTTTTTTTTTTTACACCAAGTGGAACGTGCTTCATCATTTGTAAATCAAGTTCAGAAGGTAAGAAATGTTTCATTTTCAGTGTTCATTATGCTAAAAAATGAGTGATTATATTGTCGCGTTGGAGTTTGCCATCACAGCGAACGTTTTTCGCTCAAGTACATATAAGCGACATCCTCTATCATAAAATCAATGATAAACAGAAAACAATGGTAGGCCTAACAGGAGGGACTTGGAAAAAATGTACAGCCAGGCTGTAAAAAATATTACTGTTTTCAAGATTGTTTGCTGATTTCTTGGCATATGTGCTTCAATCTCCATTCATTTTGAAAAACAGGAACTAAGTATCTTCCAGCACTCTCTGCATCAGAAATGCATCAAGTCAGTGAGATTAAAAGTGAAAGTTCAGATAATCTGTACTGTACTGGACAATATTATTTGTTCATAAATGGCATAGACTAACTTCCAATTTGACTCCCTGGAAAGACAAACACTCTTTTTACTGTTATTTCTTATTACAAATAGCTTTGAGAGAAATCATTTATGATGCAAATCACACAATAATTGTTCAACTGTAGGCAGTGATAATGCAAGCGGCCAGGCGCGTAGCTGAGCCCAAATTGATTTTACGCACTCTGCTAGGGGGGTCCGGGGGCATGCTCCCCCGGGATGTTTTTTGTAATTGGAACGGTCTATGGTGTCATTTGTGAGAGCGGCACAAGTCCAGAAAGAACGTGTTCTATGGCGACGAGACCTACTATGAAGCCGAACTGAGTGACCACAGCTCTGAATGCACCAGCCTTGGCGTCACCATAGTTAAGGCTTAGGTCCTCTAAGCAGTTAACAACGGTTGGGTACGAGCACTTAAACGTATTCAGTGCGTCTGCTCTGGCTGCCCATCGAGTTTCGCATAATGACTGGAGTTTTGTACGACTCTCCATCTCTTCGCGGCAAGCTTGGTCGTCGCCAACGTCTCCCGAAATCTTAACAACCGTTTTCCCGAGTAATTGAACAGAAAAGCCACTTCTTGTACTGTCTTCATCATGTTTCTAGAGAGTGGCTCCTCAGATGCATGTATTATTGCTAGGTTTAAGCAGTGCGCCTTGCAGTGCGTGTAAATTGCATCGGGAATTATCTGCCGTACCCGCGCTTGGACGCCACGGAATCTTCCGGACATGTTGGACGCCCCGTCGTAACCTTGACCCCTCATTTTCATTATATCTACTCCGGCTTGTCTAAGGTTGGCTACAAATGCATTTGACAACGCTTCACCAGTTGTTGATTCGCATTCAGCGAAAGCGATAAAGTCTTCTCTCACTGAACTGGTAGTGGCGTCGAAGTACCTCAAACAAAGCGCCATTTGCTCCATGGTGGAGGCGTCCGTGGCTTCGTCAGCAATAAAACCAAAGAATGAGGCACTATTGCATTTCTGCACTATTTCCTCTTTGAGCTGATCACCGATGATTGAGATTAGTTCGTTTTTAATTTCGGGTGAGGTGTATATTGTCCTTGGGTCACCATTCTCTAAATGTTCCCTAAGCACTAGATTGTATTTTGATTGGTACTCCAGCAACGCCTTAAAGTTACTGGCACTGTCGTTATGCCCACGTAACGCCAAATCTGTTTGCCACACAAGATGATAGTGTCAACTATTCCTTTCAAAATGAGTCTGTTCTTACAAACTATAGCATCATGAGCAGAGGAAATCGATTGTGCGATGTTCTTCAATTTCCCGGACATTACTGACTCGAAGTTTTCAGCCGCTTCAAGAGATTCTACGTGTGTCTTACATTTTATATGTGCGGTGATGGTCTTACCAAGATTGCTTGGATCGGTTGCTGGTTGCGACACAAGAGACAGTTTCTTCTCTGCAGCGATTCCCCCGAATAAGTGGCACGGCCCACAATATGCTCCCTCTTTGGACTTTGAATAACGTAGCCATGTGTTTTCGACAAACCAATGCGCCTGAATTTTACGGAACTTCCCGTTGATGTACCTGCAGAGAGAAAAATACGATTATATACTTGACTAGTCAGCATTAATTTTGTAATACCTCCGTCGTTTTTGAAAAATGCTCAAAACCAAATGGAGATGATCCCAAAACACAATGATTGAACAAAATTATATTAAAAAAAATCCTTAAAATAAGTGATACAGGTGGGGCTCGAACCCGCGCCGGAAGATGACAATTGCTTACAATGCCGTGATTACAACCAACCACTCGACCATTGTGTCTCTTCAATAACGTGCGCACTCTATATAATACATAAACTTAAAGCCTTCTGTCGTGACCGGATCTGTGACTGTTTTAACTTTTACACATATGTAAACTGTTTCATATTATACAATAAATGCAATTATGATTGTATTAAAATATGTAAAATAATTATTTACAAAATGTGAGTATTCAATATGGTTCTAAAACACTCAAGCAGCGATATATCTGCCAGAATTTAGTATTGTTAAAGAAATGTATTTACCTGCTGGGGAATGTAAACTGATGCACAGTATCCCATTTACTCTTTAAGAGACACATTCGGTCATTGTCATCGGATATCCTCTCATGGAAAGCATCGGGGTATGGTGGGTTGTGAGGGTTTAAAAGTGTAGCCATTTTTCTTCGAAAAATTCGCGCGAACGCAGATGTAAACATTTACAAGGGAGAGGACTCCAGGACAACTTAATTAATAAAGAGGAGTAATTGATAGACATGAACCCGTGTTATGTCTAAGTACTCTCTCGACTGTATATTCTTAAGGTAATCGACAAAGGTTAACTACAATGAAAATATATGAGTTTATTGTTATGTGTTACTTTGTTTTTTTTTCATGATTTTTATTCTTAGAATTTCCGAGAGTCTGCACCTCACCCCCCTTAACTCCCAGTGTACATTTTTATTGCTTTTTTCGCATTTATTTCATTTTTATATTTTCGACCTGTCTAAAATTATTTTACGCACGTGCGTACGTGCGTAAGCCTAGCTACGCGCCTGGCGGCTTGGCGTTTTGCCAGGGCCGTGATAAGGGTGTAAGTTCCGGTTGGACTAGGGATCCTGGGGAATTCCCGTGCGATTTTTTTTTCATTTAAAGCTGTACAAAAGTGCATTATTGTGACTTTTTGAGGGGTTGTATTTTTACACTTACGTTTGGTCTGGGAATTTTGTAGGGGGCGCGCGCTGGTTGCGCCCCCAACCTCTTAAATCGGCCACTGTGGACAGTGATTATGACATTTTTTGAGAATGACCCATAGATGGAGGGGGACTGCACAGCAGATTTAGTGTTAGTCAACTGGAAGCTTCATCACATGAAAACTGGACTCGAACCCATCTCCGTCAGGAACAATTGAAGAACAACAAACGACAAAGCTCAGTCAGGGAGGCCACTAATATTAAGTAAGGAAGGGGGATTGACTGTGAATAATGTTAAAAGTCAAATAAAGATGGCTGTTGTCTAGATCGATGTTTTTTTATTTATTTATTTTTTTTTAATATCTGATGTATGCATATAGTGATAGACACTACAGTGATGGTTTTTACCTGTAGTATGACTGTATCTGAGTCTTTTATATCAAACAAGAAATTTGAAATTTAGATGTTTTCCTCATTTCCTCATTGTCATGACTGTATTTGAAACGTTGCATGTGAGTCTCAGTTGATCACTTTTGTTCTTGTATCCCATTTTTTAAAAAGGCATTTTATTTTGAGATTTCTAATTGACTCTATTTCTACCAACTGTTCATTTCATGATCATGAATAAAAAAACACCTAAAATTATTTTGAATAAATGGAGTGCAGTTGTGACGAATTCGAAGAGGATGGATAGATAGACAGAGATAGACAGATTTCTGTTGATGATAATATAGATCTACAACATGGTTGACAAAATACGCATAGATAAAATAAATCAGTCGTAAAGAAGGTAGATCCATGGTCAGTTACATTAAATACATCCAAGGATATTGGCACCACAGTTAGTTTTATTAAGTAACAATCTGACAAAATAACCACATACTCAAAAACTA
The DNA here is from genome assembly GCA_021229015.1 of Solen grandis. NCBI lineage: Eukaryota > Metazoa > Mollusca > Bivalvia > Adapedonta > Solenidae > Solen > Solen grandis. The sequence goes on from CM037792.1 coordinate 42,263,870, forward strand.
ATATGAAGGGTTATATATCATTGGTTTATTTGATGGATTTATCATCCCGACGACAGTTTTTTTATATCTTAATTAAGTTGTCGTTCTACATCCCACAAATCATGACACTGACTTAATATCAAAGAGACTATAATGTAGACTAGATTATCAACAGTAATTTAAAATCAAATCAAAAGTTCATACACCGCTCAATAGATTTGTAACGTTATTGATTTTATTTCCAATGATACGAATAAGTTTATAAAACAGTACAGGTGGTAATCTCTTTTCTTCTGTGATGAAATAAGTTTATAAAACAGTACACGTGGTAATCTCATTACTTCTGTAATGAAATGAAGACTAGGTGAATAATACACGCTACAACACTACATATTTTGTCCACCTCTCTCTCTCTCTCGCGTAGAGTATTAATACTCCACTTTAGATGTAATTGATATTATACTTCAATATATTTCGCAAAGGTATTCGGCATTTTGACTTAATTATAATATCATTAATAAATTGACATTCATACTTTCGTTAATTAATTTTTCATAATTGATATAGGTTCAATTTATACAACTGCACATATCGGATGCACGACGTCTTCGCGATCGCCAGAGAATGGAAGATTTTAATTTTAAAAAGTCTGGAATCAAAGAACTACCCTTTTCTTTCATAACAAACGAAGAGCTCAAGGAATTCATGCCTGACAAGGAAAATTTCCATCAATATGTTAAGACCGTCGCTACGACCGAACAAGAACTGATTTTGTTACACGAGGAAATAGAAGCTCATATCTTTGACAAAAGGCATGTATTTTGAACTATTTCGACATACATGTTCTGAGAAAGTGACTGAAATATTAAGTATAATCATTAATATTCAGAGTCTACAACACTACATATTTTGTCCCCCCCCCCCCCCCCCCCCCCCCGCCCTCTCTCTCTCGTGTAGAGTATTACCCACTGATCATATATGCTTGAACTATTTACCGAATTCCTTTCAATTTCTCAAATATTACTTTTTTATTTAAAATATATGAAGGTATTATTTTTATTATTCTTTCAATGTTATAACAAAACATTGTATGAGTAGGCTATAAAAAAGCACAAAACGCCCGTTTTGACGTCGTCAATATGCGCCCTTAGGCGCGACCGTAGTGAAACATTTATAATTTATGAAAAACGGCCCGACAGGCTTTCTTTAAATTTCATAATTACTTTATTTAAGGGCTGCACTAAACAATGCAAATTTTAAATAAAAATATATCAGGGAATTTTTTCTAAAAATAAAAAAGAAAATTAAGAGTATATTTTCCCATGCTAATTTTCCAGATTAAATCCGAATTACAGAAAATTGAGTAAAAACTAACGTACGAAATTTACCTTCTCGGAAAGGCAAATTCATCCTCTTTATGTTTACAAGAAATTTATTTCTATATAATGCGAAAAAAGAAAGAGACGACGATTTGTTCGCGCACAGCCTAAATCTCACAAAAAACGTCGGTTTTGACGTCGAAAACGACGTCATTTAAAGGTAGGTCTATGATTCCACTTTAAGTTACAATTTCAGTTGCTTTAAACTTTTATTTTAGTGAAACGCATGGTACGTGTGTATAAGCATTCTGAGCGTATCCTACACCTCTTTGGGGATATTTAGAAATCGTTTAGAAACCCCCTTTTTGTATATGAACACAAACATATTGTTATTTTAAAGATTCAGATTTGCTTCTTTTATTGGATTTAGCATTTAGATCATAAATTTAAATTCGACCATGAGTGTATCGAACACACATTCAAGTTTCTGCGCTTGTTGAATTTTTGAAGACTTTCAATTGGGGGAAAATCACTAATAAGCCTAAAAGCAGTGTTCATAAATCGGGCAGTATCTTAGATCTGTGTTAAAACTTTATCTCTTCAATTTTCTCGAACACAATTTCCGAAAGTCTCTATTATAAAGACATTTTTATGACATTTCATTGTCAGATCCTTTCTTTGCGTTTTCAAGAACCTTAGATAAATATAATTTTTAGATATGGTGAATATTTATTAACTAGCCACCGCGTCATAATAAACATCTTCATTGATTTTTACTTTTTTTACAGCCGGATGAAATGAAATGTAAAACATATACATGTCCGTGAATACTTATATTAATATACTTTATTTCACGAAAAGATCAAAGAAATCACCCACTAAGGGTTACAACCACGTTTTGCGAGTTTATGTTTGACATAAAAGTCCTTCCAGTTGTTTATTTGTTTGTTAGCTAAGGTTTAACGTCCCATCGAAACTATTTTAATCATCTGTAGACTTTTGTCTATAAAGAGTTGTTCGTGTATGTATATATCAACTATATTAACTGAATTTATTTTGGTTAAATCTGATAATCAATTAATCGATGATAAATACTTCTTCTGATGTAAGTAAAAAAACCGTGAATTATATCGACTCATCGCTGTTCTGTAAATAGCAATGGATTAACATTTTAATGTACATTAGCTTAACAACATATCAACATGTTTTACTCTCCGATTTATCAGACGTTTGGGGCGGGCAGGTAGCTAAATTTGATTCAATTTTTCATTTTTTTTTCATGGCAGGACTCCTTTTTAATGAAATAAGTTGATGATTAAAGGGGAAATGAATACAAGATAGACAAAATATCAGAAATAATCTATTCAACTGAAGGTCGGGTACTAGACAAATACAACGTGCACAGTTGGGCCCGATTCCACAATCTTAAGTGCGCGTTACATGGCGTTCCTTCATAAAGTCATAAAACTAGGGCTTGATAAAAACTATTGTAGCAATTAAACTATACTTATCATACAGACATATTCTTGGCAAGTATGAATTAAGACCCTCTGTGAAAAAATGTCTGCTGACAGTTGTTCGTAAGATATGAAATTCAATTGGTTTTTTTTTAAGCTTTGCATTAATTAAATGAATCATAGGCTCGTATAGTCGAAGGCTAAGGACATAAAGAATATTCGTGAATGCATTTGTGCCCTTTGTGCCTAAAAAAAGCAAAATTTGCTGTCTAAATCACAACCTTGCAGTGGATTCGAAATTATGCCAAATTCCAAAGGGGAAGGAGTGTTCATTCCTGATATCCGCAAAATGCAGCTAATTCCATTTCCTTTGGGTCACGACGTTCTAGAATCGCCCATTCTATTAAATTCGCGGATTCAGAGAGTGTCTTTGAGTTAACCAGATTTCTCCCTATTCATTCCCTTGTTTAAGCAAAAAAGAGAGATTATGAGAGAGAGAGAGAGAGAGAGAGAGAGAGAGAGAGAGAGAGACTGTTGCACAGTAAATTCCAATGCCATAAAAATCCATCTTTGTCGGTTCCTTACAAATGCCTCATCTATGTATGGTACAGAGCCCTTCAAATACCTGCCATTTTCGTCACGTGCCCTTCTTTTTGATAGTATTTAAATAGCTATATTTATAAATAAAATCACCCTATTTTTATACTTTTATACATATGTAGGAAGATTTTATTTAATGTATTAAATATTCGATTTAAATATACATAACATTTCAGTTGTTTTTAGTTTTATAATTTTATCTAAACTTCAAATTCTTGATAACTTTCACTTATCTGTCATTGTCACTGTTAGGACCCAGGGAGACAAATATACTCACGGACCGGACCCCTGTAGTTTAAAATACAAAAGTAATGGACAACCTTGCATGAGCATATTTGCTCTAATTGACTTATTTTTTCAATTAGGGTTATTTTGTGTGACACATGTCAACTACTAATAACTATATAACAATCCCCTTCCTTTCTCTGTCTATTCATCCCGTTGTCCGAGTGGTTTGAGTGACTGGCTCGGGAGTTTGTTTGATATTGTCATGTGAATTTACTTAACACTCGTCGTTTTGCGTCTCATTG
>CM037792.1:42267854-42279530 GCA_021229015.1 Solen grandis
TTTTCCATCTGGAAACGTGATAGCGCATCACAGATATTGTTCGATTTACCCGGCACATGTGTGGCTCTTAAAAGTATATTATACTCTAAACACTTCAAGGTTAATGCACGAACGAGGACCATAACTTTCTGAGCTTTAGATGTTGCTGTATTCAGAATATTTACCACGGCTGCATTGTCACAGTTGAAACGGATTTTCTTGTTTTTTAGACATTGACCCCAAATGAAAACTGCAACGACGATTGGAAATAGTTCAAGGACTGTAATATTCATTATTGTTTCATCTGCTAACCAGGCAGACGGCCATTTAGCACATGTCCATTGATTTAAATACATGATACCAAAACCTAAATCTTTGCCTCCGGCACTATCTGTAAAGAAGCTTGCATCGGCATTTGATTGCCAAAAACGGTCATGAAAAACAGAAATACCATTGTGGTTCTCGAAAAATTGCAGCCATACCTCCAAGTCTAAGCGTATGCCTTTTGTTATTCTGACAAAGTGATAAGGCTGTTTCACACCACAAGTTGCATTAATGAGCCTGCGACTAAATGGTCTTCCCACTGGTATTGCACGACAGCAAAAGTTCAATGACCCAATGAGGGATTGGATATCTCGTAACCTGGATTTCTGTTTTGGGAATATGTCACGAATTTTACTAACAATCTCTTTAATTTTTTCAGCTGGTATTCGAACTACCATGCACACTGAATCTAATTCTAGGCCTAAGAATGTTAGCTTTGTCACCGGTCCTACAGTTTTTTCGCTAGCTATGGGAACATTTAGGGCGGCCATGACTTTCATGAAAACATCCATGAGTTTGGTACATAAATCTAGTGACTTGTCGGCACCTAAGAAGTCATCTAAATAATGCAGAAGACCGCCGGAGCCCATGCGGGATGTTACACTATGTTCTAGGAATGTACTAAAACGCTCAAATGTTGCGCAGTGTTATAGAAATTGCAGGTATTCGGCTTACGTGTGACAGTTGATTGGGTTGAGCGTAAGCTAACTGGCCGTGTTAGAACACAACGCCACCAGAGATCATTATTTAATTTGTCCCATGGCCCTGGTGATATCGCCTGCCTGATCCTAAACTGCTCATCGTACAGTCGCCATGCAAAGCCCCCCTGTCTATAAGCACATTCCCGGATTGACCACATATAATGCAAAAGCTCTTGGGTTTTATGAGCATTTGCTTCCCCCCACAGATAAACGGCCATGTAAATAATGAAAGCGTCTGTCCATTTCTCTATGGTAGGAATTTTTTCCTTGCATTCTTTTGCCCTAGTTTCCAGACGCCCATCGGGCGTCAATGTCAATGTTGCCCCGGACACCAAAGACGCCATTTCTATGGAACCTTTTAGTAGTACTGCCAGGTTAACATACTCCCCATTAATTATTTGAGCCCTTATAGATGCAGGCACGTGCGCTGCGACGTCATCAGCCGCCAATCGTAATGGCTGAATGGCTCCACCTACTTGCCCAAGTGCTTGTAAACTATCAGAGATGGACCCAGATGCATGTTGTGCCAAACTCAGAGATGGCAAGACAAGTTCGGAATTAGCAAGTTGGTGTGAAGCAGTATTAGAGGATGATACAAGCTGAGAATTAGCAAGCTGTGGAGAAATGGGGGTGAGCGGCATAGGCTCAGAATTAACTGGCTGCTGTAAATCACAAGACGATGTAACAAGTTGTGAGTTTTGATTCTGTGTTTGCGAATCATCGGTACTAGCTTGGGTAGGGGCATTATTTGCAGGGAGTATACCCGATGTTCGAATAATCTCTTCGAAATCTATAATTTGACTGTTCTGTGCCGGTCCCGGCTTGGGTTTTTTACCTTTCACCGGTCCTGACAGCCTGTCGTTGTCCCTCACGGCCTCCCTACGACGTCTCACTCCTCGGCCCCTTCCGGACATTGTTGATGTTTTCTTGGAAATGAAACGATGTAACGATCTTGATCGATTTTTACCGAAAGTTAAAAGAAGCGTCTGCTATTGCTCCCGGTAAGGCGGAAAAGGAAGTGGTTCTTAAATTCTCGCGAAAACTGCCCGCATATGCGCAATATTTATGTTGCCCCCCAACAAAACATCCAAGTATTCCAAATGCACCAAAAATGTTGTTTACACTACTCTATGCATGACATTAATTACGATACTTGCCATTTCTCCCTAAATAAACCGAATTATCTGTTATTCAAAAGATAATTCAACTTATTTGCTGTTTAACAGAAGTATTAGTATATTGTTTTATTTATTTATTGTTTGATTAATTGTTGTATGTATTTATTTATTTTTGTCAAACATACGTGGTCGTAGTAGTAGTAATAGTTGTTGTTGTAATAATGATTTTCATTTTAGTTGTAATAATAATATTGGTTATATATTCGCTGTTTAACAGGAGTATTTGTCATCGTGCTTGATGATAATGACATTCCGCTTTGTTTCAAACCGTCTTGTGGCAAGCAGTTCACTGACAGGTGTGATAGCTGTGTTTGTAGGGTGTTCCGTTAATACTGAAATGGTATGTGATTCGAATACCGGTGGAAGCTTATTTTTTCCGCTTCTGTTATACATGTATAAAGATGAAAAATCCACCTGTAGTTGATACTATTTACATGTAATTTGATATTTACCGGTTCCGGTGGGCGTGTGATTAGAACATCCGCCCCGAAATCGGATGGGGTTGGGTCTTTGGTTCGATCCCCGGCCACGATATACCATAGTCATAAAAATTGTATTGGTATAGCTCCCTTTCCTGGTGCTCAGCATATAGGGTACATCCAGGAATGGTTGGTAATATAACTTAATACTGCAGTGTGGCAGAGTTTTGTCTGTCTTAATAGACATGCATAGTCTCTAAATAACTGAAATTCTGTCGGTGGGATGTCAAACCCTATAAATAAACAAACACACCTTAATATTGAAGTATGAAATGGAGTTAATATACACCGATTTTATGTTTATTTAAATACGACTGCATTTTTGAGGTCGAAACAGAATTGAAATGTTAAAGAAAGAAAGAAAGAAAGAAAGAAAATGCGCAAGTGAGTTAATTAATTCGGAGATATTTGAACCTTCGTTGGCTGGATTTCATCTTTTGAAATCAAAAAAAAAGATGAGAGTGAGTTGTGCGTTGTATATTTGCTTCCTTTTGATTAAAATAAACAAAGTTATGTATATTTTGTAAACTGTATGAAATGTAGAGAGAGAGGGGGAGTGCTTATCGTATGCAGTCCATTTGATATTCCTTTATACGAAAAACAAGAAATATCTTTAAAAAGATACTCGGCCGTCGTAACCAGCTTGATGATTAGTGTCTGAATGGTTTGACATGTAATAGATTTTGTTGTTGGTTTAATAGTTATGTAATTCCTGTGTCAGTGCATTTCTTTGAAATATCACGGATCCAAATAATTATACAATCTTTGTAGACACTTACAGCCTTAAAACATCTGCGCATTAGACTTCGTTTCGCGGACTACAAAACGAAACCGGATGTTACATTTTTGTTGAATATAGGATCTGTCAGGGTCGACCAATCAATTCCGAAACCTATGTGTTTCCTATTTTTTAGCGTTCTACTCTTTCAAATTACCTTAATATGGCGCAGTGTCTTACTGTTCGGGACAAATCGTTCGAAGGGGAAAAAAACTTTTAAAACAGAGATCTAAAGAACTCGTTTCCGCAACAGCTTCCTTTTCTTTTGATTAATTTTACAATGACCATTGGGAATTTAGCAAAGTATATAATAACCAATGAAAAGCCTAATTATATTCCGCTTCAGGGTGAAAATAAACGGCCGAACGGCCGAAAAGATACAAACCCATTAACAAACAAAACAAAATGTTATATACCTTTCTTACTTGGCGCTCAGAATATAAGGGTAGTTGCAGGACTGGTTTTGCCCGGTGTTAGGATTATGTGACTGGGTGTGGTATCATGCCACATGTCTACGGCGTGATACTGCAGTGTGACTATATTGTATATATGTTTCAAATAGACATTGTCTCAAAATGAATGAAATACTGTCGGTCGATTAACCCAACCAACAACTAAAAAATAATAAAAATATTAAAAAAAAAAAAAAAAAAAACGGAATCGGGATGTTGTGGGTTCGATCCTCGGCCGCAACATACCAAATTCATAGAAAAATGGTACTGGTACTACGCCCTTGCTTTGAGCTCAGCATATAAGGGTAGTTCCGGAACTGGTTGGCCCGGTGTCAGGATAATGCGACTGGGTGTGATATCATGCCATATGTCTACGGCGTGATACTGCAGTGTAGCAGCACTATATCTGTCTCAAGCTGACATAGTCTTCAAATGTTTGAAATACTGCCGCTGGGCGTAAAACCCAGTGAATAATCAAACATTAACATTAAAATCACTGTTCTTTCAGCGCTATCGGCGCTTTGATTTGAAAGCGACATATGTTGATAGAATGAGGCGTAACACAATTTGGTTTACATAATGCGTCGTTGCATTATGCTTGGTGCTTGGTGATATCCTTTATGGCATGGTGCGTGCGGGTAAGCGTTAGTTTAATGTTGGATAGATTGTTAGAAAATTGTTACCGAATAGATTGGTACTTCAAGTTCTGCATTTATGACGTACGATTAGGGCCTTTAAAGCCGACCCAGCATCATGCGCAGTGAAATGAGCATTATGCTGGGTCGGCAGATTGTTCAGTTACCATCATGCTCTCTCAACGAGCATCATGCTCGATTAATGTGCATCATGCTTGTTCAATGAGCATCATGCTGGGTCGGCATTCAAATTTGTTGAGCATGATGCTGCATCGGGCTAAAACATAATACAGACCCCTTCGTACGCGAAAAACATTTGAGCATGATGCTCGCTGGAATAAGCACGATGCAGGTTCGGCAGATTGGTCAATGAGCATCATGCTCGCTCAGAGAGCATCATGCTGGGTCGGCAGATTGTTCATTGAGCATCATGCTCGTTAGATAAGCATCGTGCTGTGTCGGCACATAGCCCATTGAGCATCATGCTTAAAACGAGAGCATCATGCTGGGTCGGCGGATTGTTCAATGAGCATCATGCTGGGTCGGAAGTTTGTTCATTGAGCATCATGCTCGTTAGATGAGCATCATGCTGGTCGGAGATTGTTCACTGCATCATGCTCGGTCGGCGGATTGGTCACTGAGCATCATGCTCGTTTGATGAGCATCATGCTGGGTCGGCAGATTGTTCACTGAGCATCATGCTGGGTCGGCGGATTGGTCAATGAGCATCATGCTGGGTCGGCAGTTTAGTGAGCATCAGCTGGGGTTCACTGAGCATGATGCTTAAAGACATGAGCATCATGCTGGGTCGGCAGATTGTCCATTAGATCATGCTTTAAATCAAAGCGCTGAGCGCGCTGAAAGACTGCATGCAATCAAAAAAATATGAGGGATGAATTATAAAACCTGTACTTTATACATATTGAAACTGTTTAAAGATAAATGATTAACCACCAATAACTTTCTGATCAGTGCGTGTTTAAAAAAATGTCTTCATAAATGTTAGAGAGTAAATTCAAGGACCATAACTCCTTGTCAACTGGGCCGATATCAGCCAAGAAAGAACAAATGAGTATGCTTGAGTTTGAACATAGTTTTTTTCTTCAATTTTCCGGTTTTCATGGGCCATAACTCTACACCTATTATTCAAATATCTGTCATAATTAAACTTGTAATTTCATGTTTCTAGTACATAGTAACCAATCCTTTATGTGTATTTGATGACATCTGATAAAAATGGATCGAAATTTGAATTGACCATACAATATTAAAATATTTGAATACAATAAAATGAAAGTGCAGATACACATGCAACTACATCTCAATGTAAACCTCCAGTGAACATTTTAGGAATGTCGCTCTAGAATTTGGTAGCGGACTTCAACTCCAGTGTCATAATTGACGTCATATGAATATCAAAAATATTGCATTTACATGAGGCAAACTCGTCCTTTTGAACTGCTGTACTTAAATATCTTTTTTTAGCATTCACATGCGCACTGGGAAGCGATGGAGGGATAACGATAACATCATAGCATGATTGCGCAAACGCGAAAATGCAATTATGGTAATGCAATAGGACAATAATGAGAACACAATAATGATCGGTACAGTACAACAGATGATATTATGATCATGTAAACGCGACAGCACTATAGTGAAACACGATACTACGTTGCAATATCATCATCTCACTATCGCATTGTCGCATTTTCATTAGCGTTCTGTCACGTGACCAGTATCATGCTATCGCGTTTTCGTCATCTTAGTATCGAATATCGCGTTTTATAGCAACACATTCAATGACAATGGCCCTAATGAGATTCTGTACAAAGTAGAAACTGGAGCTAACACTTAAGGTGATAAATACCCCCATACTGCTTCACAAAATTGCTCTCCACAAAGTGACAGAATTTGAAACAGCTAATGAAAACTATGACAATAACAGGGAGATCAAACCGAAACTTTGCAAAGCAACCTAAAATGTGCCAACATTTCATTGTGCACTCTGCTACCTGGTAACATTTTGCGAAAAAGATGCTATTGCTCTGAGAACTGGTAAACGGAAGAATATTCTCCAAATGGTAATAAATAACTGAAAGAAAAAAAAAGCATTTAACAACATTAAATATATAATTATTTACATCTGTGCTTAGCATAAGTGCAGACAAATAAGATTAAGAACATAGTAATTATTGAAATCCTTCCTGTAGTAATTGAGAAATAGCGCAGACAAAGAATCAAAGGTTCAAATTCAGAAAACAAATGTTCAGTCATAACATGAGTACAATATACACATCTGTGCTTGCAAGTGAAACTTCCTATGAAGTTTGATTTAAATCCATCCTGTTGCAACTGAGAAATAGCGTGGACAAAGAAAGCTCTAGAAAATCATCAATGGACCATAACTCAGAGAATGTTTTTCTCAGCCGTAACAAGAGCAAGATATGCACACCTGTGCTTACTAGTGAAACTTCATATGTAATTTGATTGAATTCAATCCAGTACTTATTTAGAAATAGCGAAGACAAACAAATTTCAAGAAAATTCATTAGAGAAAAAATATTCAACCATAACAACTGTACAACATGCACACCTGTCTTTGTAAGTGAAACTTCCTATAAAGTTTGATTGAAATTCATCCAACAGTCATTGACAAATAGCGTGGACAAAGAGAGCTCCAGAATTTCATTAAAGGGACATAATTCAAAGAAAAAACATTCAAATGTACAATATGCAAATTTGTGCATGCTAGTGAAACTTCCTATAGATTTTGATTGAAATCAATCCAGTAGTTAATGAGAAATAGCATGGATAAACTAAATATGTGTCCATAGGACACAGATGCCCCCACAACCGCTTCTTTGGTGAATGATAGCATGTTCATTCATTGACCTTTGCCGTAGTGACCTCAAAATCAATAGGGTTCATCTACTGGTCATGGCCAATGTTCCTACCAGGTTTCACAAACCCCGGCCCTGCAGTTCTCCAGTTTATGATCGGACAAGGCTTTCACACTACTGTACACAGTGACCTTGACCTTTGACCTCAATATCAATAGGGTTCATCTACTGGTCATGGCCAATGTTTCTACCAGGTTTCACAAACCCCGGCCCTGCAGTTCTCCAGTTTATGATCGGACAAGGCTTTCACACTACTGTATGACCTTGAATTTTGATGTAGTGACCTCAAAATCAATAAGATTCATCTACTGGTCATGCCAATGTTCCTACCAGGTTTCACAAACCCATGCCCTACAGTTCTCCAGTTAATGATGGGAAAAGTTTTGGTCGTACATACGGATGGATTTACAGACAGCAGAAATGCTATATGCTGCCCATTTTTCAAGTGGGGGCATAAAAAAAGCTACCGACCAACCCACACAGTGACTCCTATATACCCCCTCCTCACAAACTTAGTTTGTGAGGAGGGGGTATATAAGAGTATAGGGAATAAAAAGCACGCCGACCTGCCTCCTCCAGAACCTATTTTAAAATATATCATTTTCCTTTTCAAAATTTGTGTTCCACAAGTTAGAAAACTATCACTGACCCTCTTTACATGTACACTGGGTATTCATTGTTCCTTGAAGTAAAATAGGACAATCAAAAGAGAGCATCAGGTACACTTAAACTTCAATGTAACAAGTTTGTGAGTTGTACATAACTGTACCAATACAAAAATTAGAGACATGTATATTGAAGAAGTCATGGAGACTTAGAGAAACCCTTGAAAAACAAGACTTCTATTCCTTAATCCATAATATTTTATAACAAATCAAGTAGTGAGGTATGAGAGAGAGATCAATATCTATATATCTCTAATATCTATTTGTTAGATTTAACTCATAAAATGATTCATAAGAAATCTCCATTAAAATGTAGAAATTATTATCTACTTTCAAGTTAGTGTCATGCAGCTGACTTAACATGTTTACATCCTGATCATTGTGTTTATTCATAAATCAGCCGAGATATGCATAACGCAAATAACCCTTGCATGTACCCTGGATGGAGGCGAACAACAATTAAGTGGTGACCCGACAAAATTCGAACCACAAACCTGTGACCTGGATTTATGCATTCTACTACTGAACTATCTAGATCCTTTTTTAAGTCACATTACAATAGTTAAGTTTTTAAAGTTGTAAATTAACTGATATGTAAACAAGGTCTTGATTGGACATCAACTGGTTAATTAGTTATTCATGTTAATTTCTAAAGTAGGCAACAACAAGATGATATCATGAATAAATCAATTCACCATTTTATCTGGCACAATTAGCTTGGCTATACCATCTTAAGCATTTATTTGAAACTGTGTGTACTATTAACATTTTAAATCAGATATAGCAATAGCCCAAACTCAGTGAACAATTGTAAAACTAAAAGAACCTGAGGCATACAATGCAAGCAAATTTTAAGCAAATTACATCTTTCATTCCATTTTTTCAGCCAAATGAACAATCACTTGCACCAGAAAAACAAAATGTGTAAGTATATCTGTTGAAAACTGAATCTTAGATGCAGTTGCTCAATTTGGAATTCTAATATGGGAATAAAGTGTAACAATATTTAAATTTTAATAAATAAACTACATGAAATTTGGAATAAATGTAAATGACAGATATCGAGGCCTGTGCTATGCTTTTTGAAATGTAATTTATATATATGTAACTTTCATGGACTTAAATGATTCCTATCTGAAGAGGAATTTAAAAGAAGAAACACACATAGAGTCTGGACAGGTATTAAAACTATCATATAATTCCATTTGATGTGCAAAATGAATTTTAAATAATTGTTTTGTTTTTTTTAAAGTGCTGGTAATTCACTTGAAACCTGTCTTATGGCAACAACAGCATCAGCCACACATGAGTACAGTGTAGTGACTTAATTATACTAGTTTTGTAAGAGTAGTCTAAGTAAAGTGCCAAGGCCAGCATATGCACAAATTTTCAGAATTCATAATCAATCACCCATGATTATAACCATGCGAGCAGCAGTAAAAATTTATAGGTATCAATTTCATTCAAGTCAAAGGCTGATCTGTCATTAAGAGACTGTAGAAAGCTCAGTCAGGGAAATTCTAGCATTTTTTCTGAAGTGGACTTTTGTCAGTATGTTAAAACCATATTACTCTGCCTCTCTGTGGTATCAGGCCATTAGATAAGTGACATGATACAATGTCCTGAGTTATCATAAATTTCCTGGTACTTTGCTAACAGTTCTTTATATCTAGAAGACTAAATACAAGAATCAAATTTAAATATTTGGTACCCAACTTTTAAGGGATAAACTTGCATAGCATCCATCATTGAGTTGTGATCAAATCTATAAAGTGATAGTGGGAATTTTATAGTAAATGCAAGCCTTTATTGACTTAAAGCAAAAGAGCCTATTACTCCATGTCAATGGATGCTTGCATCTAAAATGAGGTTTCTTTAAGCATTTGACAGATCATGATTATAAATTAATGATGGCTGGACTACCTTAAAGGTTAATCCACCTTGTTATAACATTTTTTAATTATCCTACAAATGCAATTATAACTAAATTGTTTCTAGGTGGGGAAATGAAAACACTGCAATGAAAAAATTCTTCCTAGTAATTAAAAGACCCATCAACAGTATTTCAGTAATTGTAAGTACTATTTGTACATGAGTCAGATATTGTGAGGCCTCATGTAATATTACACCCAACAAACAATTGACATTACCTGTTTACCATAACTCATCAAATTATCCTGAATCTCAAATAATGATGTTAAACCAGTTCCATGTTTAAGGACTATGGTATGTCATGGCTATGCATGAACCTACAACACCTGGGTTAGTGGAAGAATACTCTAGGTACTTGACCAACAAGAATGACAGGATATGTCTGTAGGATTACAGTCAGTCAGCAAGAATCATATATTCCAACAGTTGTTTATTTAGGCCCATTGAGAAACATACTGTTTAACAAATAAGATCTCTAGCCTTCAGCAGATGCCTTCAAATACTTCAAGTAGCCAAAATTATAATGTGTAAGCAGTATGGTAGTTAATAGATGGTTGAGCTCAAAACATGTAAGTGTTGTGTCTCAGGTTCAAATCCTGATCTATCCGCACATTTTCTACACATGGTTATGTAATGTCCAAGTAGTTATCCTTGTCGCTGTGAGATCTGTGTAAGCATTCCAATAACTATATCTGTATGTACTGGTTCTAGTCCTTTGCTAAACGTAGGGCTGTTACAGTAATAATTCTCCAGTGTATATCACACTTGGGTATATCAAGAACATAGATTATTTTTCATGAACAAATTTCAAATATGGCTTATGCATGGATGTATATGATCAAACTGCCCAAAAGTAATTTTATCAGAGAGATATTTGTGTCTGGTCTGGTGGTTCTTCAACCCTGTATGCTGGGGGTCTGAGTTGGGTTCAATCTGGATCATACTGATTTTTTACCTGGTAATATAACAGCCTGTTAGCAATCCTGAAGATTAGTCTGTAGAGCTCTTGTATTGTAAGCTGTAAGGTTTTAAATCCTGGTTTGGTGCACATTCTTTTTTTTTCACCTACTTTTTAGATACATTTGGTGCCAAACATGGGGCCATTTAGATAAAATTCCTCTTACCAGTAACATGAAAACGAACGGGTTCTGGTCCCCGAAAGAACAGAAGTTACACATTAATGTTTTGGAATTAATGGCATGTAAATTGGTGATTCAGTCGTTTTGCAAATATGTAAGTAATGCCCACGTGCGCGTTTATCTAGATAACACGACTGCTTGTTCATATATAAATAAATTTGGGGGCAGAATCTCACAACTTAATAACATTTCGAGGCAGCTGTGGCTATGATGTATTGAGCGTAAGAGACACATTACAGCTTATCATGATGTGGGGGTTCATAAGATACACATTACAGCTTATCATGTTGTTGGGGTTCATAAGATACACATTACAGCTTATCATGTTGTGGGGGTTCGTAAGATACACATTACAGCTTATCATGTTGTGGGGGTTCGTAAGATACACATTACAGCTTATCATGTTGTGGGGGTTCATAAGATACACATTACAGCTTATCATGTCGTGGGGGTTCGTAAGATACACATTACAGCTTATCATGTTGTGGGGTTCATAAGATACACATTACAG
>CM037792.1:42279630-42329630 GCA_021229015.1 Solen grandis
CTGCCAATATTAATTACCAGCAAACGTTTAACTTAATTGTCTAATTTGATTAATGTTCTAATTTCCTTCCATCACAACTTCACAGGATTCTCTGTCACTAAACATATTAAGTTTAAAATGCAAGAGAAACCTACAAATCTAGTTACATTACAAAAACAATACAAAAAATTCACTGATATGCATTTCTCTCTTCTTTTATCTCTCACTTTCATCTTTTCTTTTTCATGAAAATATTTTTTCATATTCAATTCTTTTTTTTTGTCTTTTTTCATCTCTTTCTCATTTGTCATTCTGTTTTCTTGTCGCTTTTTCCATTTCTTTCTACCTCTTCCATCTATTCTTTGTATCTTAGAGTATCTCTACTCAAAATCTTGCCAGGACTTACAGCTCCTGTCTTGGCTTGAGTTATCTACCGATATGTCAGCTAAGTAAGATTAGACCTAACAACAACTGGTATAATGACACACAGGAACCAATAATTGGAGAGTACTTCCTGAGATGAGGCACCAACAATTCTTAAATGCCCCATGACAAATAACTGTGGAAATGGCCCATCAAAATCCAGTTCCTCTATTCACATGGCTACTGGCTCTGCATGAGATGCTACCATTAGTGGACATGCCACTTAAATGAGCATTCAAAATGAAATATTTGGCAAGTAGTAAGTACATGCTACCATATTAATGCTTCAATCAAAGCATTCAAGACATTGAGCAACTATCTACAGGATTTACATGAAATAGCTATAATCACCACAGGGCTAGCAATTCAGCGGCTGATAATCGTGGCATTTTCCTAAAAACTTCTTCCTTACAACAGCCTCTTTCTCATGACACCAGCGGAACTTGTAAGTTTGAGCATTTTAATTTAATAAAGTGTCTAATACATGTGATTGATTTAGGGAATGAGGTTTAATGTCAGTTATTCTTTTTAGAAATCTTTGGTCATTAGAGTGAATCAGTACTGGAAACAATTCATCTGCTAAAAGCCGATGGCTTTCTCACTTTATTTCAGACATTTTGAAAAGTCGCAAAAATTGTTGCATGTCTTAAAAGAGGGTATATGGCTAAAATGAGTGCCATTTTTTTTACACGGTTACCCATCATACTATAACCCACAGGTACCCAGGTAATCATGCAGATGTAGTTATTGCCTAAAAATATTAATGCAATGCCAATTTACCACCTGTAATAAATACATGTAACCCTTGTAGTCATTGACTTTAATACATTTCAATAAGTGCTTCATGATATGGACTTTATATACCCAAATTAATTTCTTGACAGAGTGCAGAATTATGTTAAGGATATTTATCATTGCAAACTGACTATTGACCTGTATATGTATCTTAAATAAAAGATGTACTTAATGCATCATAACAGAAGAAGCCAACATCGAGTAACATAAAAATCTTGTACCAGGGTACCAGCAATTTTCTACCTGACCCGAGAATACCTGAGTGATCGTTTCAGCCCCATAAACTAAGGACCATTAGGTTACACTGAAAACATGTTATAATTGAAATTCTACCTCAGGCATTTTTTCTGATTTGAATATTTCACGATTACAGCATCTCAAAACATATATTGAATAAAATCACAGACCAGACCATTTCTGTACATAAATCTGCAACATAGTGAAGTAATAAATCAATGACTTCTCCGAGTTTTGAGTCATATTTCATTGGTATTGAATTACCCTATGTAAGGATATACCAAATATCAAAGAAATAAGACAATTTTTTTTTTTATGACAAGAAAAATGTGCATTCTGAAGATAAGTTGTGGATAATTGAGGCATAAATCCCAGAATAACAGGGAAAAAAATGTATTTTTGTTTCAAATATTTAAGATATTCATTCAACTATAATTCTGCAGAGTTGTTTGCCTTTTAAGTTAAAAAGATATAATGGCAGTTACTGTGATTTGCTATATAATGGCAACAGCCAATTGGAAAATAAATGTTTGTCTTGAGTAAATAATATCAATCTTTATTTTTTGCTTTGTTAAATTATCTCAGAATGTCTTTTTAAAGTCATGAAAAAAAATAAAAATAACTGAAGAGGTTGAGCAAAAAGGTTGAATTTAGGAGGGAAGGAATATAAATGGACCTTAATGCTAAGTCCAAAGTATATTTTACAGATCTGTTATAACGTGGTCAGTTCAAGTCATAAAATTTAACCATTTTCCGCATACAGACTCATTTTGATGTACTGGCAAACAGAGCAGACCCAGATCAGACAGCTTCTGAAAGGGTCACACACTATGTAGCTCAACTGTCAGTCTCATTGACCATTCAAAGTCTAGTAAATTATTAAGTATCAAGACATAAATTTGTACACGAATATTCATAAGGTAAAGGCTTAATTAGTAACTTTATTTTTTTTGTAAATTTCAAAGCAGAAGATAAATAGAGAAAATACTAAATCACTTAGGAAAATATTTCAAAAATAGTTAGAAAGGGAGAGGATGGGAGACATCTTTTTCCAAGAACACTTGTGATGAAGTTTTGGTAAGTAGCTACGGTATTTTACTAGGTTTTCTTGCATCGTTTATTGCAAATGTCTTAAATGCAACATGAACATTAACCCATACCATGCTAAATTCTTAATTGAACTGTACCATTAGTTGCATATTGGGGTGCTTGCTGAAAATTTATTGACTAAAATACAAACAGTGCAGAACATGATCAGATTGCATGGATGTGCAGGCTGACCTTGGTCTGCACTAGTTGCAGAGGAAGTCACAAGTTCCCAAAGTATTGTAAGAGATAAAGGTATTTACATTTTTGTATTGATTAAGGTTGATAAATATTCATGATATCAAATCCTGATGAAAATGAAGTCTGAATATCATCTTGACTTTTGCACTGATTCATTAATTTACAATTTGATTAATCTACTTATAATGATCCATCCACGTCTGAAAGGTGGCTAAGACTTCCTGGACAAGGAATTGTCCTAGTTTCATTATCACCTTTGTTATATCAGTCTGCTAAATTCCACTGTAATCCCTGATTACCATCACTAATGCCAACCATTAAGCATGAAATTAAAAGCAGGTCATGTGACCTGGCTGGACCAATGAAATTTGATAACCCTGACCTCAGCTGAGCTGCTGCAACAGAGGTCAATGTGAGAGAAAACTTAGAAATGATGTGTCACATGTGGAGGCCATTAGTGATAAAATGTGAGAAATGTAACAGATATAAAGTGTTACTCCCTGGAAATGGTTCCCTTGGTGATAGTTTGGAAATAGAAAACAGATAAAAATGAATCTGACATGATAAAAAATATTCTAGCATTCCGATTATGTTTAATGCTTTGTATCATTTGATATTTGTAAAGCAAGATTTCATAGGAGATATTGATTTGGGAACATTTCTGTAACTTTCCCTCACATATAAGTAATATACTGATTTTAAAATTCCCTATTTTCCCTTTTTACATTATCTGTCCCACTGGTGCTGTAAAACCATTTCAGTTCAGTATTGGATCTGAAATTTGAAAAATAAACGAGTCTGTTTTAAAAGTTTCATCTAGAATAAATGAGTTTGAGGTATACTGATGCATTAACCCTTTTACCTCATATAAGCACATTTTGGTGCATAATGGCAAACAGAGGAGACCCAGCTGATCAGTGCCTCCTCCCTTAGCTCATACAATATATTAAAGTTCATATTTTACACATTCTGTATTGCAAAGAAAAATCCGTTGTTCATATACCATTTAGATTTCAGTGAATTAATATTCACTAAGTCATAGATTTGTTTATGAATATTCATGAGGCAAAGGGTTACATGAACTTATCATTGAAGGTGTCTGATACCCTCCACTGCACCAAGACTCATGGAAAAATAATATAATCATGATATTTCAGTATCTCTATCCATGAGGATCATGCACTTTAACCCTTTACCTCATGAATATTCATGTATAATTTTTTAGGTCTGCAATTTCCTGTTCGCTATAGATAATCCGTATAAGGAATTAATTCTTTATATAGGAAGTTTGTATAGCAAACATGCTTTTATGATGAACACTTCTGAAATATGTTTCACATGACTTATATATCATTTACATTTAAGTCTATTTTTAGGAACAGTAACCTGAATCCATCTAACCCGAAGCACACATCAAACTTTATCCCCTCACACAAGGTAAACATGTCCCAAATTTAGTCAAGATATGTCTTTTATGACAAAAGTTATTGAAGTAATTCCTTTTGGGGAACAGACGGACGGGACTGACCGACCAAGTTGGACGGACCAAACAACCAACAGAGTGATTCCAGTATTCCACCTTAATTATTCATTAGCTGGGATATAATAATTTTTGTGGGAGGTGATTAGAAAATAAAATAATAATACATATTTTTATTCAGTTATGAATAGAAGTAAAATTTCAAGGTCACTGTAAATAAGAATGAACTGTTCAGTGGAAGAATGTTTAAAAAATGCATCAAATCTGTCAATAGATATGTTAACTATCATTATTTTTTTGAAAATGTATCTATTTACTTAAAGTACATACCTGGTATTTTTATTGACAAAAACTACCTTCTCAAGGCACTTTCTGAGTAGAATAATTCCCAGCTTGATTTATGATTGTATGTGGCATTTAACATCCCACTGACATCATTTCAGTCATTTTGAGACAATGTCTATTTGAGAGAGATATTGTGCTGCCATACTGCAGTATCATGCCGTGACATAATACCACACCCAGTCACAATTTTCTATCACCCGCCCAACCAGTCTTGGACCTGCCCTGTGTATAAGCTGAGTGCCAAGCAGGGAGCTACCAGTACCATTTTTTGTCAGGGTCAAAGATTAAACCCATGACCTCCCCCAGCTGGATTTAAACTAATCATTAGTCATACTGATCAAGTGTTCATTGTCCTTACAAAGTAAGTCTAAGAGACATATAAGTGATACATACACTATTTCAATCAATAATAACTAGAAGAAAAAGTAGTATTTTCATTAGTTTTTCATGATACCACCTGATCTCCCGAAAGGGTCAAGTTTCACGACCTTTCCTTCCCTCCAGTTATTTGTTTCCATCAGCGACCCACCATGCCGCCATACAAGCCTTCACACGTCCACGCATTCCATATGCCCTATGTGTCTTGTATTACAATTCCACATGCCCTATGTGTCCAGAAATGCCTGTTTTCTGACCAGTCTAATTTGTCCCCATATTTCACAACTGCATCCCAGGGGGTCTCGACAAACTGGCCCGAGCAGTTAATCTGAGGGTTGCTTTCAAAACAATCAATGTTTACTGCCGTTAATTGGAACTGAAATGGGGACTGTCCACACAAATAATTCACAGAAATGTGAACGAAAGTAATTAAACTTGGAGAAGATGATGTTTTTGATGACGGCAGCAGAGATGGGAGAGAATTCATGCAAGTGTATGACACATCGTCGAATTCCCCCGGCTGACTCGACGATGTGTATGACCATGTTTTCAATTATGTCTAGCTTACTCGATATATGTTATTATTGTCAAGGACTGGTTGACCAGACAGTATGATACAACGGTTGTATATCCTTGACACTTGTTCGCCATTTAAGAAAAATTCTTAACACAGTTGCTTCCAGATAGTCTGTTTTATTTGTCAGATACATAATTACCATCTTAACCAAGACACAGAGTACAGGTTGTTTTCTTGGATTTGACATTCCTCTCATTTTCACAGGAAAGGAAGTGTTATATGAAGGTCAAGTTACCCTGATTCTTCTTAAAACTGTTTGAGACTTCCTGGAAAACATTTTACACCTAATTCTCTCATTTTAAATATAAATAATTGACTTTTTTTCTCTTTGGTGATACTACATACATTTCAGTTTCCTGATACCAGGCATTTTCAAATTCTAGAACAACCCTTAAAAATGCTGAATATCAAGCAAGCCTTTAACCCTACCATGCTAGATTTCTAAATTGGACTTGTCTTTTTTTCATTTTTGGACTGTGCCATTAGCTGTTTATGGGGGTGCTTGCAGAAATTTTATTGACTGAATAGCAAACAGTGAAGACCATGATCAGACAGCATTTTAAGGGTTAAAAGTACCATTTTAGATGACACTGTTATGTTGCAGCCAGGATTTGATCCCCTAACCTCACAAGTCCAGGGCAGAAACTCTAACCATTTAACCACTGGGACCCTCCGACTTTGAATGTATGAGGGTCATCCAGAAATGAAATGAGAGTTGCTTAATTTCATAAAAACTACAAGTATTACTCACAAAATCTCTTCATAGTCCCTCAATATAATCTCCCGCCGATGTTATGGTCAACTCCCATCTTTTTGGCCGATCCTGAACTCCCAAAGCTAGGCAACCTTTGTTGATGTCCCTAACGACCGCGCTCACAGCGACATATAGTTCATTCAAATCATCATATTGGACTCCTCGTAGTGGTTCTTAAAGTGTTTGAAACAGGTCATAGTCAGGGGGACTTAAGTCTGGAAAATATGACGGGTGATTAAGAACTTCCCAGTGGTACCGCTCAAACACGTCCCTAACAATGCCGGACTTGTGCGGCCTGGTGTTATCATGCAAAATTAATGCTGTCACATGTAAAGGTTCCGGTCGCTTGCGGCATATCGCTGGTCAAAGAATTTTAGTCAAATACCACTTATAGTAATCTTTATTAACCGTGCTTCAATGTGGAACTCTGTGTTTTGACAAAACGCCGTAAATATTGAAAGCGAATATCATTAACATCTTTAGACAGTTCATACTGCGGCGATATTTCACAGGTCTTGGCGAGTTTGGAATATGCCATTCAGAGCTTTGGCATTTCAATTCTGGCTCAAATGACCGGATCCATGTTTCATCGATA
Organism: Solen grandis; assembly: GCA_021229015.1. NCBI lineage: Eukaryota > Metazoa > Mollusca > Bivalvia > Adapedonta > Solenidae > Solen > Solen grandis. The sequence goes on from CM037792.1 coordinate 42,286,481, forward strand.
GCAACCACTCTATTCAGCATCATTTCGCCTTCCTCTGACTATCTATTCAACAATTCAGTGCAAATTTAAACACGTTTGTCTTTTTCAGTTTTTGAGAGTGCGTGTGGCACCCACTGCGCGGTGATCTTTCTCATGCCTAAATTCTGCGTCAGAATAACGTGAACGGAACTCTTACATATCTCCGATTCATACGCAATTTCCTCTCATGTAAATCATCTTTCAGAGTTGAGAAGTTGAGCAACAATTTCGGTGTTATTGGCCTCTGTAACTATCAATGGCCTACCAGAGGGCGGCTTCTTGCAAGACTCTTGCCGTCCATTATTGAAATCCTTCACCCATCTACAAATAGTGCTAAATCCAACTGCACATGTCGGTTCAACCTCCTGGAGTCATTAAATATTTCAGTCGCTTTCTTTCCATGCCTACTCTCTATCTTGATATACGCATAAATTTCTTCTCGCGTTAGCACCAACGCATCGTCTGCCATTGCGTTGTTTGATATGACGTCATCAAAAATGACGTAATGTCACGATGCTTATTATCATATGTGCTTATGCGCAAAGAGTTAATTTAGTTACGCGCCAAGTTTTGTGGCTTTATGTTGTCTCAATCAAAAGTTACAAATTAACTCTCATTCATTTTCGGATGACCCTCGTATTATGAAACTTTTATGTTTGTTTGTTTCTTGGGATTAATGTACTACCGACGGTATTCCAGTCATTTGGAGGCTATGTCTGCTTGATACAGATAAAGTGCTACCACACTGCAGTATATACCATGATACCACAACCAGTCTCATTATCCTGACACTGAGCCAAACAGTCCTGGAACTATCCTGTGTATATGTTGAGTGTCAGGCAGGGAGCAAACAGCACCACATCTAAGAACTCTGGTATATTGCTGTTGGGGACTGAACCCTTGACCTCCCGCTCCTGAGGGGTGTGGAACTTTTTATAACCTACACTGTATTTGTTTCAAATATTTAACAGTTTTACTCCTATAAAATCATATTGGGATATACATATATACATCTCCTGAATGAGAAAAAAAAACAAAAAAAAACAGTGTAAACAATCATTATTCTGCTCACTACGGTTTTCTCCATGAGGTATTTTACAGGTTACCTTAACTCCCCTTGATCAGTACCAGCCGTTTCCCCAGTAACCAGTGACAATATACCTTAACAATTAACCATCCCACACTTACATACAACGTATATGCACCAACTGCACATGCAATAATTTCTTAAATATGCCTTGGCAACCAAGCACCATCATCAGCATCAGAAATTAAAAGTTACTCGGGAGCACATTATCATTCTATCAAGCCCAATTATAAAGCCTTCAATCATGTAGGACGGCATGAATCATGATTCCTATAAGCAGGATAAAAGCTTGCGTCATAGCTTAAAAACTTAACGGATGTTGATATTACATAGGCCTAACTACATAGCTTTTCAATGTGGCAATTTAAGCCAATCACAAAAAAAAAAAGAACATTTTACTTGTGCAATGCGTTAATGTTTAACAAAGACCCCATTTTGCATTTGATTCAATATCTCAAATCAATAACAAAAGTCACACACAACTAAAAACTATGTAACAATGGTAACAGAACTAACATGTGTACATGTAATGGAAACGGTGCATTATAGCTCAGTGGTAGAGTGTCCACTTTGCATTTGGGAGGTCTGGAGTTCAAATCCCAGGTTGGGCACTTCCTCTGACGACCTCGTCAAACCAAAGATGTATAAAATTGGTACTAGATGCACCCTTGCTTGGCACTTGGCAAAATATGGTTGCTATGGGAATTTGGAGTACTCAGTACTGGTTCTACCCATGAACTTGTCTCCTGTGTATCGGGGCTATACACTGGGCATGTAAAGAACCAAGGGGTCTATTCACAAAATAAACTAGGATATCGCACACAGATTCCCTTGTATCCAACTAATGTCTCTTCCGATGCTGTCTCTTCAGCAAAAGACAGAACCCACACATGGGAAATCCTTGACAGTAAGGTCTAAAATATGGACATAATAATCAGAAAATGATTACCAGCCATTACAATACAAGAAAGAAGAAGAGTGTAACAAAACACATAATAATCTTTAAGTTACCAATGTTGTCATCAGATATAGAACACTGTCTGAGTCAAATTCTCACATCTTTACATAATTTAATTGACAGTGAAAAATATGGTTTATAAGATAACGTTTATTGTATACACTTCCTGTACTGAGCCCAGTAATGTCTGACTATCCTGCACTGTATAATGTTCATCTTCTTTGAGCGCGTCACTCAGTGTTTGACACTTTGTTGCACCAACTGACGTCTGCATTCTGAACCTGTGTTTGACTTCTATGTAAAGCATTTCTGCCACTTTAAACAAGTGAACTTTAAATGGATTGGTTTCCTCTTGCTGTCGGTATCATTTGGTATGTTTGTGTTGATGATGAGATGTTTGTCTTCTCGTGCTTTGAACATTATTTGTATATAACCATTTAGACCATTTAAACGACATCGAATTTCAACGTAAAATCACTCAAATATAAATTGACTTTTTCTCACATTTTCACACTGAAATGACCGTTTCATTTGAATTAACAATGGACTGAATAATAACATTGAAAAATATTACAGAGTCGGAGCAGACTTTTGCAAAAGGCAAAAACATCAGACATTCGGTCTGACAAGTATGAAAATTTTGTCAGACTGAAAGAAAATCTGTCAGACCAAAAAATAAATGAGAAAATATGCAAAAAATCTATTTTTTGTTTGTTTGTTCTTGAGGTATATTTAACTGATATGTATGTATAGTTTTAGCCAATTAAACATTTAAAATACAAGAATCAAGCAAGATACTTTCATAACAAGCAAGAATAGCAAGGAAAATTGTTTTCCCTGATATTTACAGTTTGAGTTTGCCGAAAAATGCCTGCCAGTCATCTGGATTGAGGAGATAGCAATTTTTATCAGACCGAGATGATATCTGTCAGCCATGTCTGCCGGTCTGACACCTTTCACAAAGTCTGACAGAGTGTGCCGATGTTGCATTACCATGGTTATTAAATTGGTCACAGATCATGGAGGAAATTCATATTTGAGATAAGATTATTTAACATTTTCTAGATTTTAAGATGCCCTTTCAAACCATATGAACTAAATTTGTTTAACCATACTGAATAAGGAAAAATAGCTTCAGTCCACAAATTTTTTTAACACACCTCATATCTTCGACTCTCCTGAACACTTTCAACTCACAAAGTACTGGGACCCAAACCTACATCCAGGCTTCAGCCAATACAAAGGTGACCATACTCAAAAGCATACTCAAATTCCTGTTGGATCTAATGGCCACAATAATTGAAAATCAGACTTTAAACAACTCAATCACAGATGGTCATTGGCTAAGAATATGATTAAAAACTATCTGTGCATATTACCTTTATAAATATCAATCTACAGACACTTTGTCATTCAGCCATTGCAACACTCACCATCACCATCGCAGGCTCTAGTGCTACAAACTGTATAAACCTACATCTGGAATTATAAAACCTTTATTTAGAATTTCTATCTGTGTGCCATCATATGACTGATTACATTCGATCACTCTTTGTGAATAGGCTAATTTCACAGACTGAATATTTGAGTAATATTTACAAATTTGCTACCTAGAACTGTTGAAGACACCATGTTGCGGAATGTGTCACGGGGTACTGTCCAGCAAGCAACTGCTTCAGGGTTACTGTATTCTATATTTAAACGGTATTCCCAAATGTGTTTATGAAAACAAGCATTTTCCCATGCAATGTGACCTAGAAACAAAGACTTCACCACCATTAACCAGGGTGAGTAGAAATCTTTTTTTTTTTTTATTCTACTGATAAACTTTGAATGAACTGCTTCATGTACAGTTTTATTTTTGAGAACACCTGACCTTGAAGAGACTGTTGTCAGGGTCAGATAAGAAATTCATACATTTATTTATATTGCCAAATGTTTAAGGTGATTTTCATTGTTTATAAAGATGGAATTATCATATAATCATTATATAATGAAATTTAAAATTCCAAGAATTTCTGACAAAAGGAACTTTCCTTCTATAGGCTGAAATAATCCTATGATCTGATGAAGAATGCCTGATGGTCAACTGGTCAACTGGAAGTAACAGCCTGGTTAGTCCAGACTACATCTGTCTATCTCCAAGCGTCTAATCTGTATTCCGGCTGCTGAAGACAGCCTTTAACTTGACACTGGAAAATCAATTAGATCAGCGTCCAGTGGCGTTTGTCAGTTGGCCATATTCCAATCATTGGTAGATGCCTTATTGTCACACTTTACTCATGGTAAACTTCATGGACGACTGACGGAATCTCACTTTAGTTTATTTATTTGCTTGGTTTTAACATCCCACCAACAGTATTTCAGTCATTTTGGGGGATGAGACTGATACATTGCTGCCTCACTGCAACATCATGCCATTGACAAGTGGCATGATACCACATCCTGTCACATTATCTTAATACTGCATGGGTCAACCAGTCCTGGAACTACTCCAATGCTGAGTGCCAGTACCAGGACTTCCCCTTCATGAGGTGGACACTCTAGCCACTTGACGACCACGGACCAGTTCTTTTTTTTGTAGCAAAAATTAAGTCCCACTTTTTAACCACAATGTGGAAATTTTGTATAAATCAAGGATATATAGTAAGTGTATATGCTTAAGCCATGGTGTGCCTTGCACTGGTAGTGCTTCTTAAGATAATGAACATTAAAGTAAGAAGGGCCATAACTTTTAAAATAATTTACAGAGAGTGATGGTGCCAAATTTCAGCCTATGTACATAAGTCTGACATTTCATTACCGTTTCACAAACGCTTCTAAAAGGGATTAACTGTCTGTTTAAAAAGAAAAGACGCCCATGGGACGCAGTGCAGCTATCATAGTGCTATATTGAAGGTGCATGTCTAGATATCAGGTTTTATCACATGATGTTCCTTCTTTTCCGTGTAATATAACCATTACATATTTTTTTTTATATTCAACAACATGACATCCATTATTCCTATATATGTCGTAGGATAAAAACAATGTGCAAAATATCATTCCGTTTAATCGCAGCATTTAAAGTCATGTGATAAAAAGAATCTTACATTCATTGTCATATAATATAAAATCTTATTTAACTTGTCCAAGAAAAATGTAAAAAGCAACTTGTTTAATAAAATTTTATATAATATGACAACTCATGTGATATCCTACATATAATGGACCACATTCCAACAAGTGTAAAAGCACACGCAGGTAACTAAACACATCACCAAATAAACAGTTCATTGGGATTTTAACTGGAAAGCCTAATATTGGCATTTGCATTATAATGGAGAGTCTTATAATGGATCTACACTGCCTATAGCCTTAGATTTAATTAAGTAAAATATGTACAATCCTTATTGTCAACTATCAGCATCAAATGGAAAATAAAACATCTTTTTGCGCTAATTCTGTACCACATTTCCAGACAAAACCCCATTTTAAACTCATAGCTGCACATCTGTTTTTTACTATATTCAACCTTTTCTTGACTTGACCCGACTTGACTATTTGAGTTTACCGTCACTACGACAGTATTTCAGTCATATTGTAACGTCCAGCTAATTACAGGTGGAGGAAGACCCTGAATGCACGGAGGCATCCGGGTAGAACCAACGACCTACCGCAAGCCAGCTGGAAGGCTTCCTCACATGAAAATCCGAATGGCCATGGAGGCCCCAACCTTTTCTTACTAAACATATCATTAGTAAAACTCAGACATGTATAAATAAAACTAAAAAGGTTTCCAAATTAGAAACAGTTTCTGGTGAGAAAAGAATGTCTCACACCATAAACAATTATAGACCTCTCCACCACCTCCTACATTCCCCCAGAATTCCACTTATCACAAATTCCATTATTTATTTTTTTTTTCTTAGAATTCTTACCTTGGTGCTGACATTTCATGGAAATACATTTTCAATGAAGCAGTTAACATTCTGTGACTTTTTATGATGTGAACTGATTAAAACAATTTATTGTGCAAATTTTCTTACGTAATTTATACTTGAAAAGGGCACGGTATTCCCAATCTGAAAATATGTTGTCGTCGTTTTTCCCAGTCAGGAACAAAAAGTTTCAAATTTTCTTCGTCAACAAGAAACTTTTTGTCATATAATTTTCAACATCCATGTAAACAAAGTTCATGTTGTTTTATGAAGACAATAATGGATGTATGTGTTTTATTTCCTATTAAAGGAAATTCCCAACCTAACATAAACACTTTATTTTCACAGTGGGAAAAGTGGCAGAACCTATTAGAAGAAGCAGAAGCAAATTCCTTCCACGTCTTTGTTGAATGTTCTTCTCATTTTAATCACTTTTGAGACATTTATCTGTATGACAAGACACGGTACTTATACACCTTTTCTCTTTCTACTTAACCCTCCTCTTTTTTTATCCCCTCTTTTCTTCTTTTATTTCAAATATCTATACAACATTGTCTTTATTTGATCATCAAAGATTTCTCAATGGTAAATGTATAGGAAGACTACACCCTCTGCCATACTTTTTCATTCTCACTGACAGTATCTAGATGAACAGTATTGTTATCGTACCAACTGTCCCTTAAATTGGATTGTAATTGCCAACCGGAACTCTTTCACACATACATAAATATGAATGAAATACAAAAGTTCCGGTTGGCAATTACACCTTTGGGATTTTCAGGATATTGAAGTTACTTTGTACAATGAGATGCTATGTTGCACCTTCAGTGAAAATTTTATGCAAATCAGTCAAAAACAAAGCCATGCAGTGCTAAAAAAACGTAAACTTTGGATTAAAAGTATGTTTATGCATCATGACATCATTTTATGTCATATGATGTCTGTCTTCTTAGAACTGAAAGAAATCTATAAGCTACATGTTCTTCTCAAATTTCAAGTGTCTAGCTTATCTGTAAGATTCATAATACTCATATACATTTTCAGGTCCAAAGATCGAAACTTAATTATAAAATCCTCATTTCCAGACCACTGAGGAGCAGCGAACAGCATAAAACCTGATCAGCCTGCGAGTTACTCACAGGCTGATCTGGTTTTATGTTGTTCGCATAGGTCTTTTCATGGTTTCCTCTATGAGGGAAAGGGATAAGCAATGAACCATAGTCTTTTCTATTCTGGAAAAACGTATATAATCCTGCACATATAGACTGTAAAATATACATCCTGTAAAAAATTCAAGAAAATCCGTCCAGAAATAATGGCTATATAGCGCGTACAAACTTTGGTAGCTTTTTTCAACTCTGACGTCATGTGACGTCACATGGCATCAAAAATGTTGCGTTCAAAAGGGCCAAAGTCACTGTGTATACTGTTAAAATTTCATGCTGCTGGCTCATCGGCAACCTGTTTTAATCTTGTTCTTGGAAGAATAAAGTTATGTTCTGTTCCAGTCGTAGTCATTTTTCTTTCCTGGCTACCTAATATGAAGACATATTCACATAAAATGAATATCAAAATCACAAAAAAAAAATTGGAAGATACAGACATCATTAAAATTATGTTTGCAATGCTCTGACCCAGAACATTTTAGATTGGTAGGTAAGGATTTTGTTTTTGCTTTTTTTTTGACAAAGACAATGGCAGAGCTGAATGACCTTAAGATGAAGGGATGAACATAAATTTTTGCTTTAAACATTGTTTTGTTTTACATGTTTGAAAATGCAGAGGACAACCAATTGAAAGTGGCATGAAAACATTGAAAAGAACAAAATGAACAAAATGACTGAAAAACCCAAATCGCACATTGAAAAAAAATCTAGTGTAGGGCTATAAAAGTCATACCAATTCTGTTGTGTCGGTCAGAGCATGGCAAACAAACATATTTTTAATGATAGCCTAATGAACAACATGTGTCTGTGGCATCATTTTAGTTTTTGTGTGCAGATGAAGACAGAACAGTCATGGTGACAAAGTGAAAAATGGATTACATACTAACTTTTTACCACAGCAACCCTGGTTAAATCTCTGGTCAGGCTGATGTTTGTAAGAATAACTGGTCATGTAGTCACTACAAGTTGCATTTCTCCATGCAGATACTATTGTTTCCTCCAACATCAAGGGCCATATAAATTAACCACTCTCAAATTCTTAAAATAGACAAATCAAAATATCAAAATGCTATATTGGGTTTGTCAAAATACACAGGGGTTCAGTTCTGTGGCATGAAGGTCATCAATGATCCAATACAGCTAATACAGCTTTAAAAGAACCCAGTTCATAACTTCTGCCTCTGATTGTTTACTTCTTAATTCTGGCATTTTAAGTTTGGCCATAAAATATTTCTGACCACCATCTCTGTATAAGTCACAATAACGATGCTGGTATCTGGCTGCAAAGGGAGATAACTTGCAGAAGAATACAACAACACTAAATAGTTGGGTACAATATCACTAAATCATGGCTAGTTCTTACATCATTACCATAAAACATGGCCACTACAGCACTAAATCATGATTAACTCTTATGAACCACTTACATGGAAAAGCGGTCCCAGGAGGATGACAGACGAACCAGATAAGCACTTCTCCACATATGCTACAGCATGTTAAAAGTCTATAGGGGAAAATTCTACAGGCAGAGATGAAAGATGGCAGGCAAATGGAGGAGACGTGAGGAGTTGGATAATGAAATGAGTGCCTCCTCTATTTTTTATATTGGTAACTTGAAGAACGTCTAAAGGATTGATCAGGACCAGTATCCTGCACAAGAGCCTGCAATTCTTCCTGGAGGTATATTTCCACAATAAAGTATCTTGTCACTTAGTTACTTAAGTGTCCCTAACAAATAGATTTAGTTATTCCTTGGAACAAGCAGGTAGAAGGGTCTATCATAAATTATCTTTTGTTTCTCTTCATCTGACAGACCAAAAAATTCAAAACTGCAGTTGTTTCTCTTCAAATGACAGAACCAAACCATCAAAACTGCTGTATTCAATATAGGGGAAAAAAATCAGAACATGTGTTCAAAAGTTAGTTTGTTTTTTGGTAACATCATTCCATCGACATTATTTCAGTCATTTGGAGACTGTCTACTATAGACAGAGATAGTGTTGCCACACTGCAGTATTACGCCATAAACATGTGGCATGATACCACATTCACACATTATCCTGACACTGGGCCAACCAATCCTGGAACTACCAGTAGAGCGCCAAGCAAGGAAGCTATACCAGTACCAATTTTACAACTTTGGTATTCACGATCTGGGATCGAATCCATGATTGACTTAAAAAATGACAACTGACTTGAAAAATGTGTATAAACTACAAACTCATGACCTGAATTATGCTTTAACCCTTTCCCTCATAGAAGACACCATGAAAAGACCTATGCGAACAGCATAAAACCAGATCAGCCTGCGAGTAACTCGCAGGCTGATCAGGTTTTATGCTGTTCGCTGCTCCTCAGTGGTCTGGAAATGAGGATTTTATAAATAAATTTGGTAAGGTTTAACTGTGGTTTTCTGCAGATCAGGCTTAATGTGATACCTATTGAGGGCGTCAAAATGAGTATATATGAGGGAAAGGGTTAAAACACACAAAAAAAAAATGTAATTCAGATTTTAGTTTAAAAGAAATGGAACAAAATGGGGACAAAAAGAAAAATCAAAACAATGAGGAAATACAGTTTAATAATGATTGGTTTGATGAGATTCTACTGTAATAAGTTAAAACTTAAAGTTCCCTCAGACTGACAAATTTCTAGATATATTTGGTTAAACAAAAAAATAATATAGACTGTAGTGTGAGCTTTGAGACTGACAGGTTTTTAAAGATTCCAAGAAGTCTGTAAAATTATGAAACACATATGAAACTAAAGCAGTAAATGGTAAACATATCTATTAAATGTTCCTGAAAAAGTTCCAACAACACTGGCCTCAAAGGAAACACAAGAAATTACACTACTTGTTTTATTCTCTTGAAGTAAGTTACTCTATTTACAATGAGGCTGATTGTAAATTAGGTGAAATGAACTGTATAGCACCTACACTGGACCCTGCGACTCTAAATCAGTTATCCTCAGCGCTAGTCAGCTTTCTGGATACTGAAACAAATTGAAGTGTTAACCAGTCCAGAAATCTTGATTACTGAACGAAGACACATTTCCCTTAATGTCGTTGATCAAGTGTGAAAAATAAAATAACCAATCCTTATTAGTTGCTGCCTGTAGGGGGAACCTGCGTTGAGACATCACAGAACGACAACAAAACATGAGTCATCCTGCTCAATACCGTTCTCTTCTCTTTTTTCGTACGTTTTTTTCACGCAAGTCAACTGTACGTATAATCAATGGGAAGCAATATGTGTCAATTGATACATGGAGCACATGTGACAGTGTGTTCGGGAAATTTCGGGGAGGAAAGCACCAGGAAATATTATTATCCTATTAATCTGTCTAATATTGATCCTTGGTTCTTTCACAGATCCCTACATAATTGGAAAAAGGGTTTTGGTGGGGATTTATTTTTACACCGGGCCCAAACTTCCTTTCTAGGGGAAAATTATAGCCGTTGAAATAAAGACCCAAAGGAGTTCATTATGGGGGATTTTTATGGGGTTTTCTCCAAATCTGTTGGGTTTTTATCACTTTGGTAATCAATAGCTACACCAGTACAAAGACAATCAGTGATTAAAATATGCACTCTCAAAACTTTGTCTTAAGAAACAGAGTGGAACAAAGACAATGTGCCCTACCATTTCACTTCTGACCTATTGTTATGCTAATATTTATGTACAACCTTACTGGACCAAAGATGAATCTTAGCAATTTAACACATTCTGTTTATTTATCACAGAGATGACAACACTGATGATATGCTAAAATGTATTAACCCTTTCCCTCATATAGACTCATTTTGACGCACTCAATAGGTACCACATAAAGCCTGATCTGCAGAAAACCACTGTTAAACCTTACCAAATTTATTACAAAATCCTCATTTCCAGACCACTGAGGAGCAGCGAACAGCATAAAACCTGATCAGCCTGCGAGTTACTCGCAGGCTGATCTGGTTTTATGCTGTTCGCATAGGTCTTTTCATGGTGTCCTCTTGAGGGAAAGTGTTAAGTTAACGATTCAAGACATATAGCTACACCCTTTAAAGAATTATGGCTACTGCTAACCCATGTACCTTAAAACTTTATAGTTTGTTAAAACTTTATTTTACATTTCTTATGAAACAAGTAATATCCTTGATGGCTCTGGTAGCAGTATATGTGGTCATTATTGTGGGAGGAAACAAAACAGAGAAAACCACACATGTCTGGACAGCGAAATCTGAATCGGAACTCAAATACATTATAATGCTCAACTTCCTACTGTACTTTAAGCATGACAATGAATGCTAGAGAAAGTGGGTGTGTTGCATGGTTATGTACCAAAACATTCCAAACCTTTTAAAATTGATGAATGGCTATGCAACACACCAAAGACTCAATGTTCCTGGGGCCGTATTATTGAAATATACAACAGGCATTACTTTGGTTAAGTTTTACAAATTCTTTATTTTCTGAAAATCTAAATGAATTTATTTCTTCAAATTCAATCCTCTGATATATCATAGGCATTCTGAAAATGTTAAAAATATGTTACCTCACCATGTTTGTTTTTTAACTAAAACTGCTTTTTATTAATATTTAAGCCAAATTTGCATAAAAACACTAAAATGTGACTGTTTGAACTCTCAACATTAGGCATTTAAAAAGCAAAACCATTAGAACACAACCCTGAAAAGAAATGTGTTTCAAGAACAACAATTTCTGATACCATTTAACAACAAGATTGTTCTTTGGAACACATGTGTCACCTGCTAAAGCATGACAGAATAAGTGTGACAGACAGACAGATGGACAGACAAACGATGGAAAGTGATCCCTATGTGTCACCTCTGCTTGCAGCAAGTGCATGTGCATCTCATTAAGTAAGAGAAACTGTAAAACAAAGCAAAATAACTTATATTGTATTTCCACTTGTAAATTAATATTTCAAAACTATCATCCATCCACATTTCTTTAAGAATTGGTTGTTAAATATGACATTTCCTACAAAAGATATATTTTCTTTTTTGGTTTTTAAAGATCTTTGAAATATTGTTCATTGATCATTAGGGGACAGCAGGTGTCCATAGTTTAACCCTTTCCCTCATATAGACTCATTTTGACGCACTCAGTAGGTACCACATAAAGCCTGATCTGCAAAAAAACACAGTAAAACCTTATCAAATTTAATTACAAAATCCTCATTTCCAGACCACTGAGGAGCAGCGAACAGCATAAAACCTGATCAGCCTGCGAGTTACTCGCAGGCTGATCTGGTTTTATGCTGTTCGCATAGGTCTTTTCATGGTTTCCTCTATGAGGGAAAGGGTTAAGAACAGCATTCACATTATAAAAGGTCCTAACACTAATTTCCAATATATGTGCTGGTTCTTATATTTCATTGTAATGTATCTTTCAAACCTAATTGGCAGTAAATAATAGAACAAAATTGACCCTTGATAGGATACTGATATCAAACATAATACGTCGCTTATGTTGAGATAAAGCCTAATCTCAAATTGGCTTGTATAATAAATGCTCAAGATATTAAGAATTACTACTATACGATTGAACTAGTAGCAGTATTTGTTCCTGTCTTAGCGTTTGTCACATGTTTTTGTTAAATATATATCTCCACTTCTGTTGAGATAGCGGATTATGCGTATATAAAAAACAAGAGGGCCAAGATGGCCCTTGGTCGCTCACCTGAGAAAGATGATTGCTTAAGAAATAAAGATGCTTGAGTGTAAAAGTGAAATCTGGCTTTTCTTTATGGTGAAATGGGCATAACTCCTAAATTTACAAGTCAATATCAGTTATAATTGAACCCGATTGTGAAATTATGGGCATAAACATTGTCTTAAAGTTTAAAAATGATTGTTAAAAAAATGAAGTTGGTAGAGAATAAACAAAGTGAAATCTTGCATTTTTTGTATTAAGAGGAGCATAACTCCTGACCTAAATGACCCATCTCAGCCACAATTGAACTCAATCGAGACAGTATGGTCATTAACAATGTCATAAAGTTTGAAGATGATTGCTAAAAAAAGGAAGATGCTAGAGTGTAAACAACGTGAAATATGGCTTTTTTTATATTAAAAGGGGCATAACTCCTGACCTAATTGACAGATCTCAGCCATAATCAAACTCAATGGAGACCTTATGGTCATAAGCATTGTCATAAAGTTTGAAGATGATTGCTCAAAAAATGAAGATGCTAGAGTGTAAACAAAGTGATTTCTGGCATTTTTTGAATATTAAAAGGGACATAACTTCTGAACTAATTGACGGATCTCAGCATTGATGGAACTCAATCGAGACATTATGGTCATAAACATTGTAATAAAGTTTGAAGATGATTGCTCAAAAGATGAAGATGCTAGAGTGTAAACAATGTGAAATCTGGCATTTTTTTATATTAAAAGGGGCTTAACTCCTGACCTAATCAACTGATCTCAGTCATAATCAAACTCGATCAAAACATTATGGTCATAAGCATTGCCATGAAGTTTGAAGATGATTGCTCAAAAGATGAAGATGCTAGAGTGTAAACAAAGTGAAATATGGCATTTTTTTAATATTAATAGGGGCGTAACTCCTGACCTAATTAATGAATCTCAGCCATAATCAAACTCAATCGAGACCTTATGGTCATAAGCATTGCCATAAAGTTTGAAGAGGATTGCTCAAAAGATGAAGATGCTAGAGTGTAAACAACTTGAAATATGGCATTTTTTTAATATTAAAAGGGGCATAACTCCTGACCTAATGGTACAATATCAGCCATAATCGAACTTGGCCGTGATTTTATGGTTATAAACAATGATATAAAGTTTGAAGATAATTGCTCATGAAATGAAGATGCTAGAGTGCAAACAATGTGATTTTTTGAATTTTAAAAGGGGCATAACTCCTGACCTAATGTTCCGATATCAGCCATAATCGAACTTGGCCGAGATTTTATGGTTATAAACATTGTTTTAAAGTTTGAAGATAATTGCTCATGAAATGAAGATGCTAGAGTGCAAACGAACAAATTGTGGACGACGGACGACGGACGGACGGACGGACGGACGGACGGACGGACGGACGGACGGACGGACGGACGGACGACGGACATTCATCGATCCTAAAAGCTCATCCTGAGCACACGTGCTCAGGTGAGCTAAAAAAACAACCTGCAGTTATCAGATAAGAAAACAAATTACTGTTAAAATATGGGCAAGTAAGTAATACTTATTACAAGAGTGTTACAGACGACGTCAATTAATACTTTGTGATTAATGACATGTAATAAATTTAGAGCAGAAGTAAAATTTAAAACTGCATTTCCATTTCACATTAAACACACTGGAAGACTAGATGTTTTATAGTGTTAATCATGATCAAATGGCTCAGACTGCTAGAAATTTTGTAATTCTATGAAAATATATAAATGGATGTGATTATTTTTAATTTATCATAGAACACCTACATACAAAAGGATGCTGCAGTCAAGTGCTATCATATATATGATTGCAGATCTGATGGATTTCTGTTTGAACCACAAGAATCTTTCATGGCTCTCCAATATGTCAAGTACTTGTCCAACCCAGGAATCTTGGACAGGGATTAGCATATGTTACGAGAAATTATTTCCCAAGTGATGTAAGAATAAGTAAGTTTTGACTAGACCTACATACCAAAAAAAAAATTGTATAACTAATTTCAATAAGATGTAGAAAAGTCCAAAAAGCTTATTGTATTTTTGAAAGGAGCAATTTAAAATTTAAAAAAAAATTTTTTAATAAAACCAATTTCATTGCAAAACTATTTCTAATAGGTAAAATTAATGGTTCCATTTATCCCCTACCAAGATAACCAAGGTACCCTAATGAAACATTATGAAACCTCCGTGAAAGGCCATGAGGTCCGAAATGAAGCGGAACCATTACAGGGACTTTACCTTAAGAAGAGAAAAAAAATAGCACTGAGATTTCTTTTTATACAAAGCAGGGTTTTTCCGGCAAACAAAATTGCTCATTTTGACCCTCAGATTGCATAAATGACCCCCAAATATTTAAAGTTTTGTCTCTTTATATAACAAGGGATCATTTGTCCCCCATTGGGAAATATCAATGTAAAAAACCTTGCAAAGTAATGTGAAATGCATCCAAGGCCAATAAGTGGTGACTGAATATAAAAAAGAGAAGAAATAAGAGACATTTGAGGATTTCTGATCATTTACCCCTGCCTTTCCTTGTGGCGTACTTTCAATGTTGAAAAAATGCTGCATATATTCTTTCTCGTATACATGTATTATGAAAATACTATAATGCTACTATGCAAATGAGCACCATTACTTTTAGAAAATTTTCAAAATGTTAATGTTTCAAATCACTCAGTAAGTGAAATGGTATATAATATGAATGGCTGTTACATCCTACTATGATTGCATTTCTTAACATGTTTAACAAGTAACTGCCTTTTACTTATCCTGATATCCATATATATAACAATGCTTTTCCATCAAAATGGAAGATAATTCATGAATAATAAATCATTATTTATTATATATGCATTGATATTTTCTGAAAATAATCAATCTTATGCAAACATGCAAATTGAAGGACAAAGTTTCTATATCTTACTTATAGTTGACAGACCACAGATCATTATGAATAAGACAATATGTCCTGATACAATATCTTCTATCACTGCGTTTTAGTTTTCTTGGATATCTCACTGCAGAATTATACTGCATATAAGTGCCATGATACCACTCCCAACTGCCAGATGACAAGTGCTGGACAAATGCTGGAACAACTCTTGTATGCTGAATGTCAAATAAGGGCTATACAATGTTACTATTTTTTAATGACTATGATATGTTGAAGCTGGGATTCAAACCAGAGATTATCATCATGGCCTCCTGGTTACAGGACAGAGGCTTTAACCACTTGCCATTGAGACCAGTCATCATAACATAATATCTTCCCCATGGACACATAATCCCGCTGTATTCTGGGTTGAAGAAAGTCATCTCACCCAAGCCGCTAGTCGAGGGTGACATGATTTTTCTCTGCCTGGAATAAAATGTCATGTTCCCTCTCAGGAAACTGTATAACGGATTTATTATACTGCTAAGTTCAGTCCTATTTCTGTGTTAACCCTTTCCGTCATATAGACTCATTTTGACTTACTCAATAGGTACCACCACATAAAGCCTGATCTGCAGAAAACCACAGTTAAACCTTACTAAATTTAATTATAAAGTTCTCATTTCCAGATCACTGAGGAGCAGCGAACAGCATAAAACCTGATCAGCCTGCAAGTTACTCGCAGGCTGATCTGGTTTTATGCTGTTCGCATAGGTCTTTTCATGGTTTCCTCTATGAGGGAAAGGGTTAATAGATACTTTTAACACGTCATAAACATATACCCAGTGTACATGACTGTATGTACATGACATACTGACCAATCAGAAGAGAATTTGATGTCGCAGTATAATAATATGCTGTTGTCACATATCATATCTACCCATGGACACATTATCCTATTGTAAGGTATTACATCTAGTCATGTACACATTATCTTGTTGTAAGGTATTACATCTAGTCATGGACACATTATCCTGTTGTAAGATATTATATCTGGTCATGGACACATTATCCTGCTGGCAGGTATTATATCTGGTCATGGACACATAATCCTGTTGTAAGGTATTATATCTAGTCATGGACACATTATCCTGCTGGCAGGTATTATATCTAGTCATGGACACATTATCCTGCTGGCAGGTATTATATCTGGTCATGGACACATTATCCTGCTGGCAGGTATTATATCTGGTCATGGACACATTATCCTGCTGGCAGGTATTATATCTGGTCATGGACACATTATCCTGCTGGCAGGTATTATATCTGTCATGGACACATTATCCTGCTGGAGGTATTATATCTGTCATGGACCATAATCCTGCTGGCAGGTATTATATCTGGTCATGGACACATTATCCTGCTGGCAGGTATTATATCTGGTCATGGACACATTATCCTGCTGGCAGGTATTATATCTGGTCATGGACACATAATCCTGTTGTAAGGTATTACATCTAGTCATGGACACATAATCCTGCTGGCAGGTATTATATCTGGTCATGGACACATTATCCTGCTGGCAGGTATTATATCTGGTCATGGACACATTATCCTGCTGGCAGGTATTATATCTGGTCATGGACACATAATCCTGTTGTAAGGTATTACATCTAGTCATGGCACATCAACCTGCTGGCAGGTATTACATCTAGTCATCGACTCATTAACCTGCTGACAGGTATTACATCTAGTCATGGACACATTATCCTGCTGGCAGGTATTACAGTGGAACTCCTCCAAACCGGATCTCCTATATATCGGAATTTCCTCTAAACCGGAAAAAAGTTTTGGTCCCGTTTTCAACCCTTATTTATTTCATATAATCGTAAACTCTGTATACCGGAAACCCTGCATTCTGGAAACCGGACGTATTTCGGAACACACTTTCATTCATAGCAACGGAAAAGTCACCCTGGAAACCGGACACGTGTCTGGGA
Organism: Solen grandis; assembly: GCA_021229015.1. NCBI lineage: Eukaryota > Metazoa > Mollusca > Bivalvia > Adapedonta > Solenidae > Solen > Solen grandis. Next base: position 42,304,196 of record CM037792.1, read on the forward strand.
CCTGACATCAACCCAATAAACAGTACACAAACTCGAAACACCAAACTGCCTGAGGCAATTAATTCTACCTGTAGGGATCCGCCATTTCGCCGCTGTCGGTGCATCGTGTGATCAACATAGGTGTGAAAAATACACTTAGCCGGTGCATTGGATGTAAGGAACGACTGATTATGAGTGTTATGAAAACAATTTTAATCCGACAATCAACGTTTGAAATTAGTAATGATCCTCAAAATTAACACGAGAGGCGTTAGAAATTGTAGTTTGGTAAGTCTAACTGTGAAACTTAAGGACAGGATTGTGATTGACAGTTAAATTAACAATAGTAACCAATAAATTTACGATCTGTGAACAATAGAAAATAAGCTTCTTTGATTAATTACAAAAGTGGTAGCTAGCACTCATTAAGTTATATGATATTCATTAATGCAAAACAAAAATAAAATGCAATAATAAAAATAAATAAATAAATAAATAAATAAACAGTTTAAAACAGTTTTTCATCTCTTCCTTTCAATCCCAGCATAAAACAAACACATATACTGCATTACATTTATACATGTATATATAGACATGGTTTGTTGTTCAAAAGGTCAAAACCCTTCTAAACTGGAAACCCCTCTAAACCGGAAATTTATGTTGTCCCCAACCTTGTCCGGTTTAAAGGGTTCTACTGTATATCTGGTCATGGACACATTATCCTGATATAAGGTATTACTTTTTGAGGTATTAATCTGTCATGGAACTATCTTTTGAGGTATTATATCTAGTCATGGACACATTATCCTGCTTGCAGGTATTATATCTGGTCATGGACTCATTATCCTGCTGACAGGTATTACATCTAGTCATGGACACAGTATCCTGCTGGCAGGTATTTTATCTGGCCATGGACACATCTATTACATCAAGTCATGGACACATTATCCTGCTGGCAGGTATTACATCTGGCATGGATATGACCATTATCCTGTTGTCAGGTATTATATCTGGTCATGGACACATTATCCTGATGTAAGGTTTTACATCTGGTCATGGACACATTATCCTGTTGTCAGGTATTACATCTGGTCATGGACACATTATCCTGTTGTCAGGTATTACATCTAGTCATATTCAGTCATAGATACACCTTCCTATTGACAGGTTTTACAATTGTGGAACCTGTTTTTCATATCTATCCATCAACGTAGCATTGTTTGGATAACCTGTGGCTGCTGATTAAGCTACTCTCCATACATAATCAGTGGGTTTTTTCACTACTATTTTTAGTTAAGTTCAAGAGCCTATAAAGTAATCCGACTGGACTCAGGATACCCTTGTTCTATCTGGCATCCAAACACTTGTATCATTATTTCCAACAACCTATATACTATATCCCCCACCACTAATATTCTATCCTCCATAATATTATGGAGGGTATCCAAAATGTAACCATCATTTTGACTGACTTAAACATTTTTGAATGGAGAGTAACGGAACAAAAGACCATGGATGTCCGATGATGGCAACATTATGTACAAGAAAACATATAACTTAAAAATATAAAAATAAATCCCAATATAAACAAATAACTGGTGTTACACGCAACACATGAGTCCCCTACCAGTGAGGTGCATTATTTTTCTGTTACCACAGCAAACGGAATTTTTGTCCAAGAAAAAACAACAAAGTGACGTGCAGAATCTCCATACTGCCATTTATTCATATACCAAGTTTCATAATATTATCTTAAACATTTTTTCAGTTATCGCAGGATCCAGATTTCCATATATCCAGATGGACAGTGGGACAGACAGACAGAGGGCAAACCTATAGTCCCCTCCAGTGTTTGAGGACTAATAAAAATCAAAATACAGCTCAATGGCTGTGAATGGAAGTGGAGACAGTGACACTCAATATGTATCAAATTGATGAGCCATTCCACAAGGCAGAAACCAAGAAAGCTCAGCTTCTTTCCTTGGATCTTACAATCAAGATGATCATGTAGTATACTAATAAGCTAGCTGTCTCACTCGCTGTAAGTTAATTACTACATACTGAACAAAATTTGTACAATAGGAAGAAATGTGTCTTGTTTGTCCTGGCCTGCTGATATCTACTTGGTATCAAGATCTACTTAAATGACAGGACGATGGGCATGATTAAGAGTGTGAGTAATTGGTTCCAAAGGAGTTGTTGACATTTCAATGGCTTCTATAAATCTAACAGATTATGGGAAGCAGAGACTTCTGACAAATAACTACATGGGTGATAATGAAAGCCTGGAACATGGCCATCTTATTCTAGCATTTGGCTTCAGTCATAATACTATCTAAAATACTTAAAAAGCAGCAAAAATAGTAGCATTAGTAGAAGAAGTAGGTGTAATAGTAGTAATGGTAGTCATTGCAGAGGTAGAAGCCATAGTCGACGGTCCCACTATCACGGTACTAGTACGATGGAGGCCGATAGACCCCGATAGCAGACATCGGGATGGATCGTGTGCGAACGGGCTCACAAAACACATTTTCATATTTCTAGTCCCACATACACGTTTTAATAACGATTACTGTACGATTCAAGATGACAACTTGCCCCCGATTTAACACGATACACTTTTTAGAGCACGATGTCACCCGACAGAGTTAAGATGTATGCCGATAGAGTCCCGATCGAAACACGTTCGACACCAGGAAGGGTAACGATAGAGGGTAGAATAGCCGACTGTATCACGATTGCACTCGATAGAGTAACGAATGCCTAACGATTATACACGTTTATACCGGATTGCTTAATGATAGAGCCACGATTGCTTCCCGATCACGCACGATTGACCCCGGTAGGTGACGAAAGCAGTTATATCTTCCATGCGAAGTTCTTCCATCAGACGACTGTACTGGCCTAACTCTAGCCTTCTTTGAACCCAGGGTTTCACCCAAACAGTTCTTTTACGATTTTTTCTTCGATGCTTTTCTGGTAGTGTTCTCAGCATCACTAGATTATTATTATTTTCCTGATTGCTTAGCTGTAATTGCCAGTTGAGCAACTGGAGTCTTTTTCTTCTCTTGTTTATCAAAAGGTCCATCCTGTACCAAGTCTTGAGATAAACTGGTGCTGATCCCATATTTCAGTCCCTATTTATACCAAAATGCCAAGACCGAGAGTATTCCGTGCTGATATCGGGCTCCCATCGGGCCTCTATTGGCATTCAACGGTGTAGATCGTATCTCTATCGGCTACAACCAGTTTATCGTTACATCATCGGTAAGACTCGTGTCAACTTCATATTGACATCATGGTCTATCGTAACGCTTTCTTTAAGAGATCGGGGGTCTTCCGTGGTTTGATGTTTCCCGATTACAACACGATGGACCATGGAAGACTAACGATGTCATACGATGGATTTATGGAAGCTTTAAGATGGCTTTACGATTCTGGCCCGATTCAAAAATGGGCCCGATGCAGCACGATCGAGCCCGAAAAGAAGAAGCATGTTTGTTAAAGTCGGGGCCGTGTGCCGATTGATGCCTACCAATACCGATGGCCCAAGGAAGACTAACGATCGTACACGATGGAGTTACGTTTCATCGCGATGACTTTATGATGTTTCCCGATCCCTCGAATCGGGGTCGATCGGGCCCACAATCGGGATAGTGGGACCGTACCAATAGCAGCAACAGACAGGAGTAGTAGTCTTAACAGCAGTAATACTAATAGTAGAAGTAGAATATAAGATGTAGTAATAGTGGAACAAGTAGTAACAGCAGCAGTGGCAGGAGGAGAATCTGAATAGCCATAGGTAAATAGTGAAAGATAATCCTGAAACAAATGAAATGGTTTTTGTCATTTACCATTCCTGGATTGGATCAGTGCTTTTGGCCTTTGAAAGTTCTGGAATAATACTCAGACCTGGTATGGATTGTATACTCACAACCCTTAAATTTATGACCAATGAATTTTTACACCCTTTATCACATGCTATTTTCTAACAGTTGGAATAATTCTTTTTTTCTTAAAATATCTGAATTTATTTTAAGCAAATGCAGCAAATGCAAAATTCAACAAATATATGCTTGCTTGCTTGCATTTTTATCAAAGTATAATATCAAGGTTTTCACTAGAATTCAGAAAACCAGTATCCTTAACAATGATTTATCAAAACATTGCAATGCTCTTATACATTCACATATAAGAGTTGCAAGTCTTTTTCCAAACCCTGAAAATCAATTGTATCCACAAACCCCACTTACTCATGCTTCCCTCATTCTTGCACTACAGAATATAAGCTATGTACATGCCTACTAATAACTGTAATTGTGCTATAAGTAAGCTGTCTCAAAGTTAATAAATGACAAGAAATGGGAAATAAAAAATAATATGCATGCTGTACATTGCCATAACTTGGTATAGTTTGTTACTGAACAATCACCAAACACCTGATTGTAAATTTGCAGGTTGCATGTTCACAGGCATTTTCAATTAAGAATGATGAAGATGATTTTAACACTGCAGATAATGAGTCTTTTATGTGTTAATGGGCTTTTCATTCACCAGGTACAACTCATATCGTTGGTTTCAACCTGATTGTTGACATGATATTGTTATTAAAGATTTATGCCGAGTGGACATATCTCTTTGAGGTAACATTTTTTCTGTGAGACTTCTGCCGTTACTTTAAACATGCTTTTAAATGATACAAAGTTCTGTTATACTTGTTTCTTCTAGGTCTGCTTGGAAACAAAGGGCACAGATGGGTAAAAATACTCCACTGTAAAAAATTCTTTAGACATCTAAATCAGGTGATGTAATGTTAAAGGATTATAAAACTTTTTAATTTTTACCTTAAAACAACTTTGACGGTACCTGGATTGGACTAGTACTTTGAACCTGGAAAGGCTTTGAATGATCCAGTCATACCAAGCAGGTATACCTTCAAATCTGAAATCTACAACCATCGAAATGTAACTTTCTGTTGTTCAGCCTGCGATGCGTAATAAATGAAATATATACCGCAACATTGAATCACTACTTCATAATCCACCTCTGGAATTCAATCTAATGTCTGATAATTAACATGCGAGCTAGGCCTCTTTATTTTTACGAATTTATGAACATGATTTTTTTCCCCCAAATCAAATACACATTGTATTATCTCACTAAGGGAAAAGAATTTATCGGAAACTGAGAAGAGAAAAAAATACCCCAGGCATTAAAATTCTCTCACTCAAACGGACCCTGAAAATGACTGGAACCAGCACCGTGAGTCTCGGAAATAATTAGATCAAAATACCAACACCTTAAATGTGGAGTAACTCTAATTACCACAGCTTGACGGGTTTTTTTCTGGTCCAAAAATGGTGGAACGATAAAAGGAGATTACGAAGAAAATTACCACAGAGAGCCAAAATGAAAATCCCCTAGGCAGTGTTGCTCTACTGATTCTTTATAAGCTCTTGAAGACACTTCCATATACATTTTTTATCACCCAAAATGTGACTTTGACACAAAATTTATACATGTCCTTCTTCAAATTTAAGAATAGGATATAATGACAAGAAAGATTAATATAGTTAGGTAGTAAATCAGATTGGACTAAGAAAATGATATGGCTTGAATTATTATCAGTGATATCCTCTTCATCAAAAACTAGCCCAGGGTTATATAGATGGATTTATGACAAACTAAATATCAAACTATATAAAGGAACAATAATCATACTAAAAATTACTTACCGTAGATATTATAATGGCAAGTTTCTGAATTGCATCAACACGTTACACAGGATGAGGGTTAATTTATAAGGCAGCAACACCTTACACAGGATGAGGGTTTATTTATATTGCAGAATTACCTTACACAGGATGAGGGTTTATTTATATTGCAGCAACACCTTACAACACAGGATGAGGGTTTATTTATATTGCAGCAACACCTTGCAACACAGGATGAGGGTTTATTTATATTGCAGCAACACCTTGCAACACAGGATGAGGGTTTATTTATAAACACAGGATGAGGGTTTATTTATAGCAGCAACACCTTGCAACACAGGATGAGGGTTTATTTATATTGCAGCAACACCTTGCAACACAGGATGAGGGTTTATTTATATTGCAGCAACACCTTGCAACACAGGATGAGGGTTTATTTATATTGCAGCAACACCTTGCAACACAGGATGAGGGTTTATTTATATTGCAGCAACACCTTGCAACACAGGATGAGGGTTTATTTATATTGCAGCAACACCTTGCAACACAGGATGAGGATTTATTTATATTGCAGCAACACCTTGCAGCACAGGATGATGGTTTATTTATATTGCAGCAGCACCTTGCAACACAGGATGAGGGTTTATTTATATTGCAGCAACACCTTACAACACAGTATGAGGGTTTACTTATAATGCAGCAGCACCTTGCAACACAGGATGAGGGTTTATTTATATTGCAGCAACACCTTACAACACAGTATGAGGGTTTACTTATAATGCAGCAACACCTTGCAACACAGGATGAGGGTTTATTCATATTACATCATAACCTTAACAATTACCTAAAAAGGGTTTTTTTCCGGTTACTTTACATTTCAAAAAGGCCTGATTTCCAACAGGCCTGATTTCCAACAGGCTAAATTTCCAACAGGGCAGGCCAGAATTCCATTTTTTTCAAGAGGCCAGATTTCCAAGAGGCCAGATTACCAACAGGCTACCTTTCAAACAGGCCAGATTTCCAAGAGACCAGATTCCAAAAGGCCAGATTCTCAAGAGGCCAGATTTCCAACAGGCCAGATTCCAAGAGGACTTGACTATTTGAGTTTACCGTCGCTTCAACAGTATTTCAGTCATATAGCGACGTCCAGCTAATTACAGGTGGAGGAAGACCCCGAATGCATGGAGGCATCTGGGTAGAACCACCGACAAACCGCAAGCCAGCTGGAAAGCTTCCTCACATGAAAATCCAAATGACCCTGCCGGGATTCAAACCCACACGGTGAGGGGCTGAGTGAGTGTTAAAGTCAGCGACTTTACCCTCTTGGCCATGGAGGCCCCTAGATTCCAAGAGGCCAGATTCTCAAGAGGCCAGATTCCAAGAGGCCAGATTTCAAACAGGCCAGCTTTCGAACAGGCCAGATTTCCAAGAGGTCAGATTTCCAACAGGCTAGATTTTAGTTCAAAGGAATTCATTCAACTATACAGTTGTTTTCTATTTATCAACCATCTGAGGTAAGCAGCCACTTTCAATTTTCTACCATAAAGTAACTCCTGGGGACAGCTTTTTACTGTACACAGAGCTGAATTTAACAAGTTCTTCACCATTGCCTTGCAACCCCCAAAAATCAAGACTTAAATATTGCAGCCTACAGGGAAAGATACTGAGATTTCTGTCATCAAATTTAACGCTCTAGAGCTTAAATCTAATCAAATGGAAACTGCCTGCTTATGCAAAAAGAAACAAATATTAAATCAAAGTGATTCTCATCCATGTTTTAAATACTGAGGCCTTGAAATTTGTTTGCGTCTAGTTTTTACTTGTTGGTTGATTTCCAACTCCGCAAATTATGCACTGAATGTCAGTCTTAAATTACTTCACAAAATGTCATAAATTTAAACAAGAGGGCCATGATGGCCCTGAATCGCTCACCTGATTATAAATGTGCAACATATGTTGAATTATTCATATTGACCTACTTTTTGACATCACATGACCCACTTTCGAGCTTGACCAAGATTTATGGAAACAGACATTCTGACCAAGTTTCATGAAGATTGGGCCAAAAATGTGGCCTCTAGAGTGTTAACAAGCCAAATTGTTGAAGACGAACGACGGACGATCACAAAAGCTCACCTTGAGCACGTTGTGCTCAGGTGAGCTAAAAACAAGAGGGCCATGATGGCTCTGGGATCGCTCAACTGAGAACCAGGTATTAGTGGGAGGAAAAGAAACAGTAAATATCTTATGATATTATGGAAAATAAAAATGGGCTCTGCCCCTGCCTGCCATAAATCTACTTTTGGACAAGAAGATTTTTCAAATATGTACTATATACATATAAGGAAAATGGGCTTAGCCCCCTGGTGGCCATGTTTTTCATTGGATCAAAATAATTTGAACAATCTTGGTAGAGAGTGACCTAAGGAACATCTGTGCCAAATAACTTTGAAATCCAATACTTTTGAAAGAATTTTTCAAATTGACTATATCTATAAGAAAAGGCTTGCCCCCTGGCGGCCATGTTTTTCTACCAATCAAAATAAATTGAACAATCTTGGCAGAGAGTGACCCATGGAATATCTGTGCCAAATAACTTTGAAATTGGACAAACAGATTTTTCAAATTTGTACTGTATGCGTATAAGGAAAATGAGCTCTGTCCCTGGCAACCATGTTTTTCAATGGATCAAAATAATTTGAACAATCTTGGTAGAGAGTGACCTAAGGAACATCTGAGCCAAATAACTTTGAAATCCAGCCAGTACTTTTGGACAAGAAGATTTTTCAAATCTGTACTATATACATATAATGAAAACAAAAACCGTCCCCTGGTGGTCAGGTTTTTTAACAGATCAAAATAATTTGCAAAATCTTGGTAGAGAGTGACCCAAGGAACATCTTTGCAAAATAACTTTGAAATCCAACCAATACTTTTTGAGGAGAAGATTTTTAAGTTTTCACATTTTTTTCGCCTTTTAGTTGCCATGGCAACCAGATTTTGGCATGGAGTTCAATTCTTTGAACAACTTTGGAAGAGGACCACCCAAGGAATATTCCTGTAAAGTTTTATGAAAATTTGCCTAGTAGTTTAAGAGGAGATGTTGTTTAAGTTAAATGTTGACGACGGACGCCAGATGACCTACGCCAGACATTCATTGGTCACAATAGCTCACCTTGAGCACCTTGTGCTCAAGTGAGCTAGAAAAGACCACAAGTCTTTTCATAATAAATGTAACTGAATACAGAGAAAGATCCATTCGCAACAACATCTGCAAGAGTCACAAAAAAGTGTTGATGCTGAGTGGTGTTGCTGTAGAGAAGTATCAACTATCACCAAGGTAAAACAAATGGGGGGAAAATAAAACTGTGACTGCTAAGAGGTACCCGATGTTCAGAGGTGTCGTTATTCAGAGGTGCTGTTTTGGGAGGTTTTACATTATTGATGTACAAGTTATGTGACAACAACACAATATGGGGGTGTGGGGGAGTCACCCTCCATGAGAGCATATATGGTTGAGTGGTTATAGTTGATGACTGACAGCTTGGCACTTCACTGCGGTAGACTTAAGTCCCAGCAGGGTCACTTTCAGCTGGCTTGCTGTATTTCTACTCAGCCATGCATTAAGTAAAGGCGACCGTTAGCTAACAATTAAGATTTGGTACCCTGCTTACATTCGTTACACAGCAATAAAACAGGGTGCAACTTCTCACGTTAGCTACTGTAAGGTTCACTGAACACATGCCAGGTGTCTCCTCGTAATTGGGAACTTCCTCCACCTATAATTAGCTGGATGTTGTGATATCAGGGTTGGCAAAATCCCGGGTTTTATGAGTATTGCCCAGCCCGGCGGGTAATACTGGGAAAACCCGGGTTTTTTCTGGGCAATACTGGGCATTTCTGGGTAATAGAAATTCTCAATTAATATCACAGCCATAAAGTAGCATTGAATATGTGGTGTATTTAGTCTAGTATTTTTCTTTACAAAGCAAGCTTTGTCACCTGCCTTAAATGTGTTAACATCTAATTTGAAGTGATAATTGTTTGTATCTATAGGCAACAATATACCTTACTTAAAGCTCTGACTGGGGGATTACCTGTAATTATTCTTCATTATAATACCAGCAAAACCTAACATATTAAGTGAATTTGAGCTAATCTGATCTTGATTCAATTAAAGATGCCAAAGAAAACTTTGAGTGTAACATAACTGGTGTGGTGACTGATAATGAGAAAAAGATGCAGGTAATGAAGGCAAACCTGAAAGAGAGTAATCCAGATTTGACAGTTTATGGTTGTTCTTCACACTGGTTAAATCTGATAGGACAAGAAGTTACACCATCACAAATCATCAGCCAAATTATCGAGGTTAACAAGTATTTCAGAAATCACCACATTGCAGGATCACTGCTTGCAGAAATGAATGGATCAGTTAAACCACAACTGCCATGTGATACCAGGTGGAACAGTCAACTTAACTGCATAGACACTTTCATTCAAAACAGACCATTTATGTTGCTGATAGCTGCTCAAAATGAAGATGCCATTGAATTGCGCATTAGAAATCTGATACACAACATTGGATTGGTGAATGAAGCTAAATACCTTAAGAAACAACTTGGCCCAATTTCACAAGCTTTATACAGCTTACAATCAGATTCTGCTACCATTGCAGATGCTTGTGAAATTTGGACAGAATTACTGCAGACAGAAGAACTTGACCCTTATAAGAAAGTAGCAGAAAAACGTTTTGACCAGGCTATGACCTCTAGCCACTTTTTGGCCAATATTCTGCACCCAGTGTACAGAGGGAAACACCTCAAACCTGATCAAATTTCTAGTGCACAGGACATGCTTCAAGAGCAACACCAAGAGCTTGTCCCAGATTTATTGAAGTTCATGTGTAACAAATTAGACCTACCAAAATCTTTGACAAATGAAGAAACAATTAAGAATATTCCACCATGTGTCTGGTGGATGAGTGCTGAGCGTACAGGTGTGATACATCCATTGTCATATTACCCAGTATTGCCCAGTATTGCCCAGTTTAGGGGGTATTGTCCAGTCCGGGAAAACCCGGGTTTTCCCACCTGGGTTTTCCCGGGCGGTCAATACTTTGCCAACCCTGCCCTAAACACTACAAGGTAACAGGGATGCAAATGCTAACATTAGCAACTGATACCAGTTACTGGACACAAGGCAGATGTACATAGAAACAGCCAGCAGCAGTGCAATCCAAGTGACCTGACTGCAGGGACTTGAACTCATAGTCACAGAAGAGGCTAAGTGATAACAAGTCAGAAACCATTCTTTCTTTTATATGGAGTCTTAAGATAGTCAAGGTCAATCAAGGCTGCCTGGGTTAAGTAGTGCTAAAATCACAGTGGTTTTGCACCAATGCAACCTGGTGTCACTTTACTTAAGTTACCCCATGATGAAAGTTACCTTGGATTTTCTTCTTTTTTTTCTGGCATACCTAAAATCACAGATAATGTCTTAAAGCCACTTACCTTTACTGTAACCTTATTGACCCTAACCGAACCCCTAAAACCCTTCCCCAGGGGTGCATGCACACTTCATTCATACAGAACTTTCATCATAGCTGGTATTTTAACATTACAACAAGTTTGATCTTTGAGGTCAGTCTGGGATAAGTCTATTTTGGCATATTGTCAAGTAAAATAATATAAGTCCAAACTTTGAGGTCAAGGTCAGTTGATTTATTTTACATCATTTGAGAAACAAGTTATTGAACTTGTTATTAATTCCTCTCAAATGTTCCTGGCTAGGAACAGGACTATTATATCTGGAGGGTCATTAACAATCCATGTGCCAAATAGCGTTTGAACTCACAACCTTTGGATCCCTACTCAGTGTACATTACCAGTGTGCCACCATGCCCTCTGTCTCACAAATTACACTAAACCGTTTAATGAGATCCGAATACTTGCTTGGCTGGAGAATAAAAACAGACCGTGTTTTTTGTTTCTTTCAATACCACAATGTGATGGTTCCCAGTAGAAGACGGTGATAGTAACTCATATAAACAATGACAAATGCTAATTATGAGTTATCAACAACCCAAACCATGTGGGGATCGTTGTAAAATACTGAAGGTCAAGGCTTTCTACTTTCTCATTTTACTAAGGGAAATAAGCATTAACTCATAAAATCCAGAGTAATCTTGACCTACAAGGGAATGCCCATTAGTCCAAGATCAATACAAGTAATGACGGGACCGCAATCAGACGGTATGTACACATATACAATATATATATGTATATCTCTATAAGACACGAACCTATCATAGCCATCTCCAGCGTAGCAATCTAATGTGATCAATAAAACATCCCTTCCCTCAGACAAGTCAAGTGTAATAACTTCCACTAAGTCATAAACATGGACTTCTATTACCCTTTACAAATTTAGCAAAATCCTCTTTCTGTCTGTCTTTACCAACTTCTTAATCTATTCTCTCCCCTTTTCTATTGATTTGTCCACCATGCTATACATATCCACTTACTATTAATTCCTCTACTATTTCATTTCACTTGACTTTGTATTGTTCTACACTATACTACAAAACAAAAGCAGAGCTTGAAGATATCGCTCCTTTATTGTGACTGGCTAAGACACAGGTGGTTCTCTTAAATTAGAACAAATTTTATAAATGATCAATTACAAACTCTAAAATGTCTGTTTCTCTTTCTCATATTTTCAAACCATCTTCTTATGAGAAGATCTACATATACATTTACCTATACCCTACCATGCTGAGGACACTTATGACTGCCTTTGTTACCAGCGCAGCTGACTAAATTAGCCTGCACAGCTGTGCAGTCTGATCATGGTCTGCAGTGTTCGTTATTTAGTCAATACATTTTTAGCAAGTACCCTCAAAAACAATAAATGATACAGTCCAAATGAAAAAAAGACAAGTCAAATTTTTAAATTGAGCAAAGTAAGGGTTACAATACAAAACACCAGTATATAGAACTTTAAAGACAGTGTGCTAAAAGGGCTGAAAGCTTATCAAAATGATGTTGTATATCTTGTTCTCAAGTCCTTGAATTTAAAAATTACTGCAATGCTTCATCTACAGTATTTTTATAATATTATATTTAACTCTAGTTTGTATACTGAGAAATTAAGATAGATATATATATGATTGCTGCAACTTAACAGGAAGTAGGTCCTTAAAACAACAGTTTTTCATCATTCAACAAACCATACTTAGAGCCTTGGGGGTGAAGTCCACCTGATGTCCCCGATCTGATAGTTTGATAAATTTGGTCTTATCTTAGCCAAGATTATTAAAGATTGTAACAAAGTTGATGGTGAAGGTGCTGTCACTGATCTGCTATCTAATACAATTAGGCTGATAAAGTGTGAATGTTCTTTATTTTCAATAAACCGACTAACCCTGTTTATTTGTTTTTATGTTTCTAACATAAATATTTGAAAATAATACAAATTTGGAAGAAATTCTAGGCAAAGCAGAAAAAATCTTAAAAACTGATTTCAAAATGTATTGCATAATATAATAAACTTTTTATTTTTTAGTACAATCATCAGTTTTCTGAGATCTATACTCATCAATGATTAAAAAATATCAACAAATTTTTTTAAAGCTTTTTTTTTTGTTTTCTTTACCTATATTTTCCCTCTGATTTTCTGTTCTTTCATAAGCCATCTACTGAAAGAGGCCTCTTTATTTCTACATCATTTTTGTTTTATGCTGCAGACATGGTATGTAATCCCAGGAGAATCATTTGTGAAGGGAATACATGTTCTTCCTCTTCAAGCTAATTAAAATGGAGCCATGAACGTTTTTGTAATGTAAGACTTCCATAAATGCCGAGTTCCATAAATACCGAGTTCCATAAATACCATTCTTAATCATCATGTTAACCCTTCCACATTTCAAAGACTAATAGTTTCTTTGAAAAAGAAAAAAAAAAAAAAATTCTATAAATCGGCAACTGAGACACACAATTGCTCAGTATCGTCTGCTGCTCCACCCCACTCTCACCGAAAAATTTCAGAAGAATGACTCTTTCTGTATTTTAAAAAGTAAAGCTCATTATCTTTACAGCGATCTTTTAAATGACAAATTACCATTGCCGCCATATATCACAAAACAATATTTTTCACAAGGCAGAAAATGAGCATGTCCTATTCTTCCTTTTGTTTGAGATGTCAACTTTTCAACTGTTTAACCATTTCATTATTGAGGTAGAGATGTTTATCAGTGGGTCCCCTTCCCGCCATCTTAAGGGCCCACTTGACAAGCACATATTGACATGACCTCAGCAAGGGGCCAATTACCTGGGGACAAGGGGCCATAAGTACTTATTTATCCAATATAACTCTCCAAGGGATCAGGGCACAAACTGTCTACACAGATAATGTAGGTGTAACATTATGTAACCAATACTGTCCATCCAATTACCACATGTGACAGGAAATATCATAAAACAAGGGATGTAAGGGTAAGAAAGGGGTATAATGGGTCCAAAGAGAGGGGCCTTGTTTGTTGACGATCATATGGAGGTTGTTACTATACACCGACAATATGATAGGCTGTCTACATATCACTTTCACAATGTACTCTGTGTGAGTTTAAAAGGAAAGATATGCAAAATCACACTGAGCTGAAGTGGGGCTTATTCAAGTATGAAAATAAGGGGAAATATGAAACCTGGGTTTATTTCAAAATATATACAATGCATGCAGGCATTATAAATCCTAACTTTAGTAATATTTTTAAACTTTTCTGGCCTGTGCTTCATGAAATCCCTCAAACTGATCAATGTCAACATTAGCATGCTTTTACAATTAAATGGTCATCAGCTTCTAAATTGTGAATATATAGACTGAATATTTTTGAGTTGAGAAAAATCTCAATTTTCAATGTTTCATGAAACGCAGGTCAGATTCAATGCTTATGGTTTCCAGCTATCCCATAAAGTAATGATCATATTTCTGTTAGACAAACATTTAAGCAATTGTGCAACTGGTATAGAACTAGATCAGCATGCAAAATAAGACTAAAGACTTCTGCTAAAATGTGCTAACAAATAAAATTTAATGTATCATGGCTATTCTATAATAATGAAAGAGTCCAATTCCAAATCAACTATGCTAAAGATGAACCAAATCAGACTATAAGCAAAATGTTTTACATGTGCATTCAGTATGACAAACCGTATGCAACCATATGCTTACAGTCAGCTATGAAATTGTTTCAGCGTCATAAACCACGACATTCACATATACCCAAATGGAAATGGAAGGTAAGGAAGGCCAAGTATGGAATATGGTCCTAAGGTGCATGTGAATAGTATGGAATATGGTCCTAAGGTACATGTGAATAGTATGGAATATGGTCCTAAGGTACATGTGAATAGTATGGAATATGGTCCTAAGGTTCATGTGAATAGTATGGAATATGGTCCTAAGGTGCATGTGAATAGTATGGAATATGGTCCTAAGGTTCATGTGAATAGTATGGAATATGGTCCTAAGGTACATGTGAATAGTATGGAATATGGTCCTAAGGTACATGTGAATAGTATGGAATATGGTCCTAAGGTGCATGTGAATAGTATGGAATATGGTCCTAAGGTACATGTGAATAGTATGGAATATGGTCCTAAGACAACTTCATTAAGCTGACCGGTTGCACTGAACACAGGCCACTGATCTCAAGCACTGAGAGGTGTCAGTAAGTTATGGTTTTCTTGTTGTTTTATCCGCTTTAATTAGGGTCCGCCTGCAAATATACAGTTGAACCTGTATTAGCGAGTACCTGTATTGAGCGGTCAACCTGCATTTAGCTGTCAGTTTTAATATTGCCAAATTAGCATTTTGGTATAATTATCTAACCTCCATTTAGCGAACATCTCTGTTAAGCAGTCACTTACTATTCTTCCCTTGACTGACCACATAAGACAAGTTTGACTGTAATTTGCTTTGTGCTCAATCCCCATCATTGGTTTACTTGCAGGCTCCTCTGGTTTTACCCTGGTTGCATTAGTCATTTACATACTAGCTACTGAGCAATAAAGGGCTACCATGGCTGATCTCCTGTGCAATAAAAGGATATGGCTGAAGAAAAGATGAATGAGGGTCTCTATACTCTCCCCTCCACAGACCCCATCTACAGGTGATGGCAGTAATGAAGGGAAACTGCATGTGTTATGTTGTCATATGTCAAACCAGCTCAGCAGGAGATATCATTATCAATTAATTAATAACTATAATCCAATAATAAGCTATTGCTGCACTTATCACTTAACCCTTTACCTCATGAATATTCATAAACAAATTTATGACTTGATGAATAATATTTACTGACTTTTAAATGGTATATGAAACAATGATCTTTTCTTTGTGTGTAAGCTGTGTAGAATCTGAGCCACAGCATTGTTTGAACAAACAGAGAAGACCCAGATCTGACAGCTTCTGGAAGGAGCTGTCTGATCAGGTTCTGCTCTGTTTGCCATTGTGTAAAAATCAGTCTATATGATATTAAGGGTTAAAGAACTCTGCACTGTGATAAAATGTTACAACAATAAAATCTGGTTAGATATATCACATCAAAAGGAATCCCTACAAGTGTATACTAAAATATTATAAAAACAACTGGTGCCATCTGAGGTGTCAAAGTAGCCAAAACTAAGTCAAAAATCCTTTAATGATGCCCACTATACCCTGGTATTTTCACAACCTGGTGTGTCATGAGTGTGTTACCTGCAAACATCACACCTGGAAAAGGTGCTGATATAACCACCCTTTGTCCTATGTACCTTTAGATCAACAGGTCTGGGACAAGAGGTATTAAAGCTATCAATCAGTCCAGTAGTAATTATCACAGCAAGACAATCTGCATTCCCCAGTTCTTATTTTCTTGTAGTCAAACATAAAGAGATACAAGGTAGCACAAAAGGCTTCATTTTCTCAATAAAAATAAACATTCATAGGTTGAAAGAAACTTACACATATGTGTGTTATATATTCTTGACAACAACAATTGGTCTAATTTAACAACATCCTTAATCTCCTCAATGATGGATGATAGCAACACCAAGAAATTTGTTGTTTTTATAAAATTTATAATCAATTCATTTTTCAAAACATGTCATGCCTCTTAGTTCGTAAGTGAGGTGTAGATACTGCAGTAGATGCAGGAGCTGGTGAGTTTACAGATGAGGCGTAATAAAAAAGTTACTTGTTTCCACTAACCCGGCCGACCCTAATTTTTGTACCAATCTAAACTTTTTACGTAGCATTTGGGCTAGTACAGTTGCAAAACGCTGTTTTTTTTCTTCAATTCCTCTAAAAAAAATAAGGTAAGAACGGAAAAAAAAGTTAAAAAAAAAAAAAAAAAAAAAAAGGCCAAACCTATTTTTTCGGAGATGTTAGTGGAAACAAACAACTTTTTTTCTTTTTTTTTTTGCCTGACTGTATCAGACATAAATATCCATTTAACACTTTCCCTCATAGAGGACACCATGAAAAGATCTATGCGAACAGCATAAAACCAGAGTAACTCGCAGGCTGATCAGGTTTTATGCTGCTCGCTGCTCCTCAGTGGTCTGGAAATGAGGATTTTGTAATTAAATTTGGTAAGGTTTAACTGTGGTTTTCTGCAGATCAGGCTTTATGTGATACCTATTGAGGGCGTCAAAATGAGTCTATATGAGGGAAAGGGTTAAAAATGCAAAGGCAGAAAAAATGAGATGGACATGTTGTGGGTATATATGACATAAAACAATATTGTAATAGACTTAGGGTAATCAATCCATCCTTAACTTAGATTATATCCAGTCAACCATCACACTGACAAGTTTTGATGTTAGATTACCATACACACAATGCAATGTATTTAAGTAGCATTTTACAAACTCTTAAATGTAAATTGAATGCCTGACAGAACTGCTGATTTCTTTCTATTATTATTATGATATTACATTATATTTGTATAGAAAATAAGGTTAAATTATAAGATTTTGCAGGCAAGAAAAAAAAGTTTTTATACTAGCTGTTCTAATATTTTCATTTAAGCACAGTCCCTTAACTCTAAAATGCTTTCAAAGACTTACAATAGTAGGATTAAGGTAACCATGAATCCTGGTGATGGAGTGAATATCTTAAAATGGAAGAAAGGTCAGTGTTTAACTATCTCGAGCAAGGGAAAAAAACAGTAAAATCTTGAAAAAAAGTTTCATAGAATCTTGAAAATAAACACAATTGCACTGATGTTCATATCTCCAACTACTGGACTGAGAGAGTGTACATCTGTCCAGTATTAGAGTATGGTGAGTGTGGTGAATTTCAAAGTTCTAACATATAAGAACATCTAGATATTATATGCTGTAGATCCCAGCACCACTGTCTTTTACACAACTTGCTGCATTATAATACAATTAATTTTCATACAACACATTTCTTTCTTTTGTTTTTTTCTTCAAAATGTGACATGCTTTTGTATGCAAGTGCAGCCCTTGTCAGTGAGAAAAGTAAAAAAATGTTGTTTTTTGTTGTTGTTTTTTACCGACTTCAAAAGAAACTGTCTTAAGTTATTGCATTCATGGCATTATACTTAAAACAATGTAAAATAAATCATTCTGAAGTGATCACTGTAATTTGATCACTTTAGAAAAATTATGTTATTCTCATATATATAAGTGATAAGTCTCAATTGATTGGTTCAAATGGTGGCCTAAAATCATAGAAATTTCTCAGAAATTCAATGCATGTTTCACTGAATAGTGTTATGAAAGCAACATCCAAGGAAAACCTGAAAAGACAGATCTTGAATTGAAGGCATCAATATTAATGATGAATGGGAAAATTCATATGAATTGTAATTATCACGTAAGATTTATGTACCGGTATCCCACAATGCTTTGCTTTAAGAAATCTGAGTTCCTGAAGTAAGATTGGTCTGTTAGAAAATAAATTGGGCCCATTTACAACAAACACCCATAAATATTACCAAACTTGAACACAATCATGTTTATTCACTGTATCTCGTGTAACATGGATTGCAAAATACTGTAAAATGTCTGGTCTGAAAATTTACATATCCGTGGCTATACAATTAATACACAATACTGTTACATATCATTAAACAAATGTGTGATGCAAGAAACGGAGTAAGAAGTAGTTGTTGTTTATTTGCAATGTTACATATTCTGGCACCGTTTCAAGTCTCTATGGACAATGGTCATTTGGTTGCCGAAGTGCTTATCATTACCAGATAATGCAGGTCTTATATCCATCTGGCGGTCCAATCTGGAATAAATCTAATCCTCCCCTAAGTTACATACTTTGCAAAACCTTTCCTTAAGCAGTCATATTCAAATTATATAAGCATGTTATCCAATAGTTATATAATGTTATCAGTGCATGAGAATGCATGGTTTTAAATAATGCTGTGGTAATATGGGATATATACCAAAAGTGTAGCTAGGCCAAAGTTGTATAACCAACTTAGGTATTGTCAAATCACCAAAAATGATGGATATGCAAAAGAAAGACGTGTTGGGAACTTTAAGTGGCAAATATGGCAATTAAGATGCCAAGGAACATATTTTTTTTTTGTTTTTGTGTATCTTACTTCTTTAATTTCATAGTAGCCATTTTCTTTTCCCATCCTAGATGAAAAGGGGTCAGGAATACAAGTTTTGATAAGAAAACTATCCATTAAACATTGTTAAATTTGATGCTTAAATTTTCACAGCAAAAACAGACACCTTTCTAACCAACAATAATTAGTGCTTAGTAATACAGTCAACACTCGATACATTGGCATTCGACACAATGGCATACTCTGGTTTCTGCACTAGAAGTCATGTGACAGATTTATAATCTCTTATCAATAGCAAATTTGGCTTCTGGTAGCAATTCTCAATACATTGGCACAATGGAGAGTTACAAACACTGCCGGTGTATCAAAGGCAGCTGACTGTACTAAGTAAAATCTTAAGCTGCAGGTCTGGAAAGGTACATTCCATTTAAACCTTTACCTCATGAATATTCATGTACAAATTTATGATTTGATGAATATCAATTAACTGAATTATATATGAAACATTGGATTTTTCTTTGCAGTCACTGTGTAGAATATAAACTAGAGTATTATAAGAGCAAACAGAGGGGACCCAGACCAGACAGCTCCTAGCTGGAATAAGCTATCTGATCTGGGTCTGATCTGTTTGTCAATGTGTCAAAATGTGTTTTTAGGTAAAAGGTTAAAAGGCTTCACTTCTCACCACTGCATTCCGGGTTCGATTCCTGGTCGCGTGAGAGTGAACAGTAGTAGCCCGTCCAGACATGTGGGTTTTCTTTGGATTCTCCATCGATCGAGAGTGATTAATTTAAGTTGTGAAAACTTGTTTCATGATTCATGTAAAATAAATGAAGTTTAAACTTAAAATAAAGGTTATGGCTAAAGACTATGAGGAGGAATCCATTATAATACACCAGTAGATTAAATGCATCAAGACTATCATTGCTTATTATTAGCCTCATCTTTCCCTGAAGCAAGAAAAATACCTGAAAAAAAAAAAGCTTTTAATATTCATTGGAAATTCCTAGAGCAAAAAATCCAATTCTCGCAAAGAATTTCACAAGGAATGAGATTGCAGCTGAACCTGAAGCCTAACAATTCAGAGTTTAAATTAAGGCAAGGAAATATCAAATATTACATCAAATATTACATCTTGGAGCGAAGCTAAAATTAATTGCAAAAAAAAGATCTGATACCCCATCTTTAGAAATCTTTCAAGTATTCCAAGCACCAACAAAACTGACTATATTAAACATTGATTTACAGCCTTCAAATCAGGTTCATCTATTGCATCGCAATCCTTTATAATGTGCACTGTAATTAGAGTTAATAATGCAAGACTGAGCTTGTGATGAATATATATTAAATCTAGCTAGCAATAAATATTTATAAAACTGATTTCCTTTCCCTCTCTTTTTGTATAT
This sequence comes from Solen grandis, assembly GCA_021229015.1. Taxonomy (NCBI): domain Eukaryota; kingdom Metazoa; phylum Mollusca; class Bivalvia; order Adapedonta; family Solenidae; genus Solen; species Solen grandis. The sequence continues at coordinate 42,324,892 of CM037792.1, forward strand.
CAATTTCTCTAGTTTCAAATCTATCTATCTATCTATCTATCTATCTCCACTTCTCCATTCACTCATCTATCAAAATAAATATATCCATGCATCCATTAATATTTCTCTCTCCCTCTCTCTCTCCCATACTCTAATTCCATATTAATTGTGAATTCTGTTGAGTGGATGCTACATGGCTGAAAACAATTTGTATTTCTGACAATACATTACGTAAATTGAGTCAACATGTGCTTAAACACTTTTGTACAAAAATTAGTACATGGATGTCTGGCCTCTTTATGTTTCTTGTTTTTTTCTGAAAGAAAAGTTATTGAAGTGCAATGTTGGGGTTAACATTACATGGTGGATGTTATTGTAATATTTTATCTTACAAAATTGATATCATCTTAAAATATAAACAACAGCAGAAAACTGATTAAATCTACTACTGTTAATTGTTCTAATATCACAACATGAATGGTTTGGTCTAACTGAACAATGGGAAACCATTTCATCAAAAATCTTAACAACACCAGACTTCATTTGAATACATTTCAAAACAATCAGATTTTTTTAAGGCACCTAGGAACTGCATATTCATGATGAACTATGTTGAAAAATGCTTAATCTTTTACCTCATGAATATTTAAATACCATTATATGATTTTATGATTATTACTTTACTGAACTTTAAATGGTTAGAAACAGTTTAAAATATGTCTTTGCTGTGCAGGCTATAAAGAATCATTATAAGTTACTGTAAGCGCAAATATATGATCTATCTGATCAAGGTCTGCTCTGTTTACCGAAGTGTTAAAACAGGGTCACACGACTTACCGAAATACCAAAATACTTCCGAAAAACCGGAATACCCTAGATAATTGGGATAGCCATATATTGTAGGGCTTAATAAGTGTTAGAATGCTATGTTATGAGGAATCAATGGCTTTATGATGTTTTTAATGTTTATTCAGTTGTTTTGTGTGTGTGTGTGTGTGTGTGTGTGTGTTTGTTTCAAATTTTCTCTTTTATGAGCCAATTGTAGCGAGATTTCCATAACCGAATGACTCGTCTGTGGTATTATCCCAAGACCGGAATATCCCTTAATGAACTTATTTTATTGTAATTATTATATTTTTTTTGTGTGTTTTTGTGGGTTTTTTTTCGTGTGTTTGTTTGTGTTTATAGTGTTTAGAAATTCATCCTAATTATCTAGGGTATTCCGGTTTTTCGGAAGTATTTTGGTATTTCGGTAAGTCGTGTGACCGGTTGAAACACATCTATTTATGATAAAGTGCCAAATATAGCCTTTTTAACATGTGAGAAAAATATGAAGCCTGACCGATGTAATATTATGAAATTTACAGGTAATGGAAGTTCCTTTGAAATATTTGTGCTTGTGCACACATCCTTTGGGTTGGGTTTTAGTGATGGGTTAGTGTTTGGTTTGGATATGGGTTAATTAGGTCTGATTAAGGTAAATGGCTAAGACATTTTCTAAGCTACGAAAGGTATGAAAAAAAAAAAAATATGGCATCTTTCATCATAAGGTAACTTTCAGAATGTGACTCCAGGACTAATAAACAAAAGACTTTCACAAAATGAATGCTCTATTGACTGTTATTAAACTATGACCCTCTCTACTGTCATGAAAACTAAACTTGATTAAAAATAATCAAATCTGATGTCAGATCTAAGGTTTTGACAAAATGGTTCCCTTTCTGTTTTTCACTGACCTTGACTGTGTCTGCTATTGAACCATTGGGCTGTCTTTGAGCTGATGAGCGTGCAGGGCTGGCACCAGTTGCCATGGTAACAGATGTTCACAATATACACTATGTATCCTCATCCATAATAATCCACAGGAATATGAAGAAACTTCAGGCACAACCTTCACAATTCTGAAAATATGAATATTTGTCAATTTAAAAAAAAAAAAAAAAATTATTTTAGCCTAGATTGGGAAACAAGTTCTTTCAACTTATACAACCTCTCTGTGGTTTCTGGGTTGGACTAATACTTTACACCAGGAAAGGTCATGGAAAATCCATGCCCCCAGCGGGTTTAAACCCAAAACCCTTAGATTCACAGTCAGGTTTGTTACAACTGCACCATGTTGCCTTCAGCATATAAAAAATGTTCCACTACAATATCAAATATAATAATATCATACTGATGAAATTGGAAATGGCCAGGTGTACTAGCATGCAGTTCTCTTTGAATGATGTTGGTGATCATATGTGTAACAATTAAACATGATATTCAAATTTAAACTGTTAACTTAGGATATATAAAGGACTGTTATACTGATTGATTTACATATCTTTAAATTATCATTTCAACACACATATGAGAGAGATATAGAGAAATAAACATAAAGCTCTAGGTTTCATATATTTTCTAGCTATTTTGCAGAAAGGAGAGAAATCAGAGGTACCGGTAGTCCTTATACAAGCAATCAAATCAAATTCATGTGAAAGCTGCTGATATATTTTGCTGTCCGAGATTACAGACTGTATCCTGATCACCATTACTGGGTAACAGTCCATTTAGACCATTTTTCCACACACATGACACATTAATAAATTTATTACTCTCCTATAGCACAAGAAATGCTGAACAAAAATGCAGCCATTTCATGAACATTTTTGTATATGGACATGTGTGGTTAACAATCTGTAACATCAACAAATAATGTTAATGAATATAATGAGTTACAAATACATGTATCTGAAATTGTTGGCTTACATTTTTTTTTATTAATTTTTATTTAAATATCAGAAACACTTCCTACATTTATCATAATCCATCCTGTGAACCAATCTTGAAAAAAATACACCGTCTTATCCGTTTAAGTTTGTTGTTGTTTTCACATTATTACAAAAGTCAGGGGCCGACGTGGCCGAGCGGTTACAGTCATGGACTACAAATCTCTCAGCCCCTCACCGCTGTGGGTTCAAATCCCGGTAGGGACTTCGGATTTTTCATGTGGGGAAGCCTTCCAGCTGGCTTGCGGTAGGTCGGTGGTTCTACCCGGGTACCTCTGTGTACTCGGGGTCTTCCTCCACCTGTAATTAGCTGGACGTCACTATATGATTGAAATACTATCGCAGCGACGGTAAACCCCAATACAACAATAACAACAACAAAAGTCAGTCTGGAATGACTGATCAGAAACTGTGTTTTCTTTAATTTTTAGTAACACTGACCTTGACTCAAGTGCTTTGAAATGCATATATGAAAAGTGTATCTCTGGTAACAAGAAGTGTGGGGTCATTATTTATCCCAAGTAAAGAAATATGAGCTATTTTAGATACAGCGACCTTAACCTTTACGACTGAGGTTAATGACCATGACATTGTTCCAACATTTCTATGCACTCAAAAAAAGCTAGGTATCTACTTTGAATAGGCCAGTCTACCCTGTAGAAGAAACACTATTTCTATCAAGTCAGTGTTTCTGTTGTTAAAACCGGTAAAAATGACATTGACCTTGACCTTAAAAACTCTCCAAATTTATCCCAGATTTATTGTCTTTAAACTGAAGTTACCCAACCATCATGTCAATCAATTTTGGACACTACTTTCTTTTTTTTTTCTCTTAATTTGGTAATACATGTAGTAACCTTGAAATCAGAACCTAAAAAACTAACTCCAAGCAAAGTGTTGATCATACAGATACATCAAAATATATTGAATTAGTTGACTGAATGTCATATAGTTTTTATGCAACTGCCAAGTGGACAAATATACATTATATTGTAGAAGGTTAATAAAAATTCTGTCTTATAGGCTATGGCCAATATGTATGCAAAATACAGTTATATTTCAACATTTCTCTTTTTCAGTAAAACAGCTAAGTATATAACATTTCCAGTGCCACTCATTTATAATACAGTATGTGCTTGCTTAGAATCTTTAAGAATAAAAAGATTTTTTAAAAGAATTTCTTTCTAGCCATTCAAAATTGTCAGAGTTTAAATAAACATATTAAATATTTTTATATAACCCATAGTGGTAAATTCTGAAGCAATTAAAAAAAAAAATCTGCAAAAAAAAAAAAAAAAAAAAAAAAAAAAAAAAAAGTGATTGTGTCTTTTATATTCTTTATATCACCTTTACTGAGAATTTGTACACTAAGTTTAACATGTTTACTTTCAACTTTTTTTTTTCCTTTTTAAATTCTTTTCTTTTAATAATTAATGTTACAATTATTTAATCGGAAAAGTAAAACTGCATGTATATGTACAATATTATAAATAACTCGACCATTATAATAATACGAATTACCACTGTATGTTGAATAATCCTTTTATTAACATTCCCATGCACGTGCAAATTGAATTTTGATAATATTGTATATCCACATAATGGCACAGTTCTTAAATAATAGCATTTACTCGGAACCAATATAAATAATGTGTTAAGTCTGTAATTTGCCATATATACAGCATCATGTTTTTTAATACACTGACTTAGATTACTAGCTCCTGTGAGTAGTATTTAGTCACCATTCTCAGCAACCGATGTGTGTGCTACGTCATCGATTTTTGTGTTTATATTTTCAGGCTAGTCGATTAAGATTTACATGTATGAGAAGAAAATCAATATTCACAATTGTGTATCAGGGACCATTTTTACCATTTGAAATATCTATTGGAAATGTTATATCTGTTACTTATAGAAGTGTTAAGGCAGCATATAGCGCCGTATTGAGCAACATAGATTATGAACTCGATTTGACATGTTTTCCCGTACTTT
>CM037792.1:42329730-42378293 GCA_021229015.1 Solen grandis
TGAGTAGAAATATTGATTGATGCTGCAGATTCCTTCAGAGAACATGATTTGGTAGAGAAAGAGAGATATGGAATAGACAAAGGAAGAAAGATATAGAGAATTGAAACATTTAGCAATTTGACTGTAATAAGTTAATGCAAGACTTAAGACTGAATTATTTATGACTTCTTTAGATATTGACCATAAAAGGCCTGCGTAATTGCGGGCATGTGTTTAAGATTTTCCTTAACTGAAATGACTTTTATTACTTCCCTGTGCCCAACTTCAATCGACTTGCATTAAGTACACCAAACTGTACTTACAGTCAGCTATGAAGATGTCTTAGTGCAATCTATAAATAGAGATTGTGATGTCACTAGTTTGCTAGACCGTAGGATTCACCCCAAAACTGCTAACTGTGCTTCCGCACAAATAGACCCATGTAGGGAAAGCAGTTTATGAATGTAACCAAGGGATAGTAGAAGAGCATGCTTAGATACTACTAAATGTGCATTTATTAGTTGTCACATTATACTGTAATTTCAAAACTTCTTTGCAGATTGAGCAATGCATTTAATAAGATTTACTATCCTACTTCACATATTTTTTTGAAAACACTGTTTTTTTATGTGTAATTTGCAGATAAGTATTTTTTCTTTCGAACAAATTTCTTTAAAAAAACAACATTTCACTGGCATAATAAATTGACAATAACTTAATAGCATGTGAAATCATTTTATTTCTGTTACTTATCAGTGCAGTCTTAGTGGCGCAGCCATGATTTACCCATCATCCTTTGAGTGCTATCGCATAGGTCATTCAGACCGGTGTTGACACATTGATCTTAGTGTCATAACCCACGAAGTTCATGTATACCTATGTACAGCATAAGGTACTCCTGAACAGCGTGATGTATTCATAGCTGACTGTAAGTAAATGGTTGGGTACGGTTTGGCATAGTGAAAGTACGGCAGGTATGCGTTCAGTATGCTGAACCTTATGCAACTTTACTTTTTTAGTCAGCTATGATGCTGTCGCACTGTCATAAACCACGATGTTCACTGCATATACCTGGAAACAATATAGGGTGCATTTGAACTGTATGGTATATTAGGTCCTAAGACAACTCTGTAGCTGACTGTAAGCAGCCAGTTGTATACAGTTTGGCATACTGAAAGCACACCTGAATCATAAAGGACCATGGTTTCACATAAATGAAATGGGCTTGGTTGTGAAGCCAAGGGTTGTGGGTTTTATCCCCACCGAGGTTGGGTATGGTCTCCACTGCTGTTCTTACAGGGAAGGTTGTAAGTTAACTGCAGAGATGGATACTCAAGCACTGGTTAACCTTTCAGCACTATCAGGATCACAGGAAAGGGTTGTCTGGATGACCATCTGCCAACCCTTGATGGCATAAAATGATGTAAAACTATTCAAATCAAATCAAATTAACAATACAATGACTGTACTTCTGTCATTTGTGGACTTTTGTCAATAAAATATATACCTAGTGACTGATGCCTCACTATGGTAGACAAGTGGTTTGAGACCAAAATATGAAACATTATCTTGTCACCAGGCACACATATCATCCAACTCTAATATGAAACATTATCTTGTCACCAGGCACACATATCATCCAACTCTAATATGAAACATTATCTTGTCACCAGGCACACATATCATCCCACTCTAATATGAAACATTATCTTGTCACCAGGCACACATATCATCCAACTCTAATATGAAACATTATCTTGTCACCAGGCACACATATCATCCAACTCTAATATGAAACATTATCTTGTCACCAGGCACACATATCATCCAACTCTAATATGAAACATTATCTTGTCACCAGGCACACATATCATCCAACTCTAATATGAAACATTATCTTGTCACCAGGCACACATATCATCCAACTCTAATATGAAACATTATCTTGTCACCAGGCATACATATCATCCAACTCTAATATGAAACATTATCTTGTCACCAGGCACACATATCATCCAACTCTAATATGAAACATTATCTTGTCACCAGGCATACATATCATCCAACTCTAATATGAAACATTATCTTGTCACCAGGCACACATATCATCCAACTCTAATATGAAACATTATTTTGTCACCAGGCACACATATCATCCAACTCTAATATGAAACATTATCTTGTCACCAGGCATACATATCATCAAACTCTAATATGAAACATAATCTTGTCACCAGGCATACATATCATCCAACTCTAATATGAAACATTATCTTGTCACCAGGCACACATATCATCCAACTCTAATATGAAACATTATCTTGTCACCAGGCACACATATCATCAAACTCTTATTTGCTGAGCTCCAAGCAAGGGAAAAACACAAGCACCATTTTTAATGGCCTTGGTATATTTTGGCCAGGAATTGAACCCATGGCTTCTGTGCAGATGATCTTACAGTCATATTATTGCCTCAAGATATGAAAATGAAATGATTTATAGTGATATTACACTCATACCATTTCAAATGGCATAGGTATGTTGTGGCCAGGGATCAAGCCAATGGCCTTTACAGGGCAGACACTTTGCAAGATATGAAAATGAGATGGTTTATATCAGCACGGTTTATTACTGTATTAGCCTGGTTGTTGTATATATTGATTGAAATCATGTGTTGGAGTTCTATTACTTTTCAGATGCTGGATTAGTCAAATTGGAATGGAATTATGCGTGATGTTCCTGTCAGTCAAAAGAAGGATAGCATCGAGTATGTCTGTATCCGGGGGTTAAGGTCAAAAATGTATGATGTACACGATGATTGGTTTTGAGAGGAAGGGCATAATACAAATTGAATTGAATTTTCAAGGAATCAGGAGTAAATGCCTATTTATGAATTTAAACAAATATTATCATCAAGGAATAAATTAAAGCAGCTCGTTCACAGATGGTCATTGATTAAGAATTTGTTTTTTAACTACAGTTGACATTGTATTAAGAGACCACTCATTGGACTGCCAGAAAGTGGTCGCTTAATGAAATGGTCTTTCAATAGATTCATGTACAAACTGTAAGCTAAATTGTATCGTAATGTTATGTTATATTAGAACATAGATAGGATATGTCTCTTACATAAATCCAGAAAACCCCTTTAAATTTATTTCTGTTGTGCGGCCTGGTCGCGTATCATATGACACAATGAACTTATGTATAGGTACAAATAATAAATGGTACGGATTGCATCTGGAAGTATTAATTTACCTTGTTCCCGAATATTGTTTTACCAAAATCTGATTTTGGCATTTGGAGGGATGGTTTCACCTTTGTTATGAATGGTAACTGTTGTAACGAGAACCAAACACTATATTGGCAATTTAGTTGCACCTGGTGCAGTCATGCGTGGTCAAAACAAATTTGTTTCAGGTGAGCACTTAAGACCAAGATAAATGTTTGTTCAGATGTGTTAAAAGATGAATAATAGGGTAATAAGCAATATGCAAAAATGTTTGAGCATTATCTTATGTGCTGGGACTTGGTTTATGTGGTTGCATAATAAAAAAGTAGTTTAATGGGATAAATTTATAAAGTAAAAATGTTCGGGTGGGATTTATAACTATCATTTAATAAAAAAGATGTTTAGTACAGGTGATCGCATGTACGATGTTGACTGTATATGTGTGTATTACATCTACAGATACCCACCTACAGATTCATGGTCACCCAACGCAACCATCTGTGATTGTAAATAAAAATTGGTGGATTAAAATTTCCTTTCACACGCAATACTGTAACAGACAGTATTGAAACTATATTTAGAATTATAAAACCTATATTTAGATTTTCTATTTTATTTGCAGTCACTTGGCTGATCACGTCCACTTTTTACGCATGCGCTAACTTTATAGGCTTAGCTTATGAAATCACTACCCTGAACTGGTAGATGCCATGTTGTGTTACATGTCACATGATATTGCAAGCATCTGCTTCGGGGATATCGTTTTCTATATTTAGCCAATATTGCATTTACGAAAATAGAATTTTCCTGTGATATGTGACAAACACTTGCTGAGTGTATTTATCAGGCACACAGTCTTCACCAGAAAAGAAACTATTTTCTTTTAAATTTCTACCAATCATCTGTGAATAAGCTGCTTTAAGGATGCATTTATTTATTCTACTTTGAAGACATAGTCTTAAATTCTATATACTTTACTGCAAATCGATTGATGTTAACATTTAAAAGTATGAGTTATGCAAGCAAAAGTACCAATTCTGATTGAAGTAAGGAAAGGAATGTTCATACCTTGGGCTTGGGCTTAATGGACTTATTTCTCATAAAATCTTACAATCTATTAAAGAATTATGGTATCTGTAAACAGTATTTAAACAATCGCATGTTTTTTTTGGTTGATTTCAGATTTCTCTTAAAATATGAGCTCAGTTTTGTTCATCAAGCATTCTCTTGTAGTGTTTTAGAAGTACCATAAAACTTGTTACAGGTTTAAATTAAGGAACATAAAGCTTTGCTGAAATTTTATGCGAACATTGTGAATTGCACATGGGAATGAATGTTATCGTTAAGTCTGACTGCATTGTATGAGGTCTTGGAGATTAAGTTTCCAAAATGTGTATGTATGGGAGTGTGAAACCATTTTACAACAAGTGATAAAGTGTGCATCATTCTGGTGTGCAAAACTGCCATTGCTATTGATTATAGCACTTTGGCTGGAATAGCAAGAGCAAACGATGATCAAATTTAATTTCAGAGATGAAGATCAGTTATATTTAGGATTGGCAAAATTTTGTATCGCTAAGGGGATAATTAGGTAGTATATGTATGTTTAGATGGTCTGAGAAGGCCTGGAGAAATATTGACAATGAGAGTCAAGAATGTGACTTGATATTTCAAGTTTATCCTGCGTAACACTGGTATAGAAACCAAGGTTATTGACTTTTTATCATCATCAGACAGAAATCGAATATCATTTACATCTTTGCAGCTGATATTTTATCAGATTTTTGATATATTGGTTATGCAAGGCAATTAATAAAAGCAGCCAATTGACATTGCAATCTTTGGGTGTCACGCATGTGAGAGAGCTTCATTTCAACTTTAATTACTTGATTGTGCATAAAATGTGTCTTTATTAGAAGATGTCTTTGCAGCTCAGTTTGACATTATACTTTAATACTGGTAGTTTAGTTAGATATTATACTTTTAACTTAGCTTGACATAATACTTGTGTTCAGTTTGATATTATTCAATCAGTTTGATATTGTTCTGTCCAAATTTAAAGAAATTGGGCATATTGCTTTTTAGAGTTGTCAAATTGGTGGTGGTGTTTTTTTCTTTTTGAGTGATAATTTGACCTGATATGCATGCAGCGAGTGGTTTTTATTTATTGACCATTTGTTCTTACCAGTACATACCATGGACCCGTTGACTAACAATGGCAGTTGAAAGAGAGAGTCTCTAATAATGATGCTCATTTATTTCTTTTAAGTTGATAAGTGATTAAAATCTTTCAGGAATGAAAAATCCTTCCTGACAATGCTGGCTGGGGTGGGGATGGGGAGCATTATATTTTGGGCAAGGGAAAATTGTAAATGAAATTTGTTACAAACCATGTTCTGTCCAATATAACCTTGCAATGCAATGAGTTCTATTTTATGCATACATGTGTTTGAATCTTTAACAAAAAACTGGATATTCACAAGAAAATTTCAAACCAGACCCATAAAAATGGTAAAGATGAAACAATGTCCATATTTTGCAAGTGTTTTGAATTTGAATTGGCTTCAGTCAGGCTAAATATTCAAATGATCAGGAGTCAACATCATTAAACAACATGATGTCATAACGTCATAACAACAGCATGACACATTACGATAAACAAGAGCACTACATGTGCATGCCAACACTCTTCTGTGGGGGATTTGTTAAAAAGAGGGGAGATACATTAGGTGAAAATGGACCTAAGTTTAAGCCCTTAATGAGAATGTAAAAGGGAGATGCTTTTTTTTCAAAATGGACGTAAGAGTTATGGCCCTTGATTGGATTGTAGCCCTTGTAATAGTGAACAAGTATGTGAAGTTTGATGATAGAAGCTTTAATTCTTTAGAAGTTATGGCCAAGGTTAATGTTTTCCATGACAACAACGATGACACAAGAATGATGAAAATACCACAACCTTTTTTTTTTTTGAAAAACAGATAAGCTAAAAATGGTGGTTGTTGTTGTTGTTAACTGTCGCTGCAATAGTATTTCAGTCATGAAGCAACGTCCACTTAATTACATATGGAGGAAGAGGCACTCATTTAGAACCACCAACCTACTGCAAGTCAGCTGGAAGATTTTCTCACATGAAAAATCCAAGTGACCCTGAAAGGATTCAAACTCACAACTTACTGTGAGGGGCTGGATGATATTAAACCAGCAACAGAAAAACGGTGTTGCAATGTCAGGGTAATTGTGTTATAGCTAAGCATGGAATGTAACATATCATACAAATAATGTAAACAAGACTTTAGTGATGTACAGATTTTGGATTGAATTTGCATAAGTGTGACAGTAGAGTTGATGAGTTGAAAATATGTATAATAGGATATAACCTTTTATCTCATGAATATTCATGTGCAAATAATATTATGTGACTTTGCTGAACTTCAATTTGCTGAACTTTAAATTGTATATGAAGCAATGAATATTTCTTTTCCATGCAGACTGTGTAGAATCTAAGCTACAGTTAGTGTATGAGCAAACATAGGAAACCCTGATTAGACAAGTCTGTTTGCCAAGGCATTAAAACGAGTCTATAAAGGGTAAAGGGTTAGAGATACAAAATCACTGTAGGAAAAAAATATGTTAGAAAAATACATCAATATTTACATTGACAACAATATAACAATAAAAGACCTACCACAAGGCAGATTAGGATATTGTAAGTAAGTTACGTCTTAATTTAAAGTGAATAGTATGTTTGTCTCCTATATGGTCCACAATAAATGAAACAACATTTAAAAGTTATTTACAACAAATACTATCTGTAATAACATATCCTAAAAAATAACAAACTAAGTGGTACAAATAATATGCATCTGAAAGATAAACAAAACTATAAACATAATTAAAGGTTACAGTCTGGAAATTTCCAGCGTGAATAAGAATATTTGAATTGGTAAATAGTGGAATCCCCACAATTATATTGGCAGGTAAAGCATTCCATAGTTTTGTATGAGAATAGGATAGACATTTTTGGTATTTCAAGATGATATTACAGGATGATTTTAATTGCCTGTTTTTAAGAGTTACATATTAAAACATGTGTAGGAAGGATTGACTGTCCCTGGTGGCCAAGTGGGTAGAGCGTCTGCCTCAGGAGCACAAGGTCGTGGGTTTGATCCCTTGTGCGACATACCAGTACCAAAGCCTTAAAAAATGTTACTTGTATAGCTTCTTTGCTTTGCGCACAGCATAAAAGGGTAGTTCCAGGATTGGTTGGCCTGGTGTCAGGATGATGCGACTATTATGGTATCATGGCAAATGTTTAGGGTGTATTACTGCAGTGTGAAAAAACACACAAAAATACAACACACATACAATATCATATACTAACATAACATCTGCCACTCTAACCACAAAATTAATCACATGAACATGTACATGCCATTCTGTATTTTCAAAATTAGGCTTATAAAAGGGTCAATTTTGAAAGCAGTACCAGATCATATCACAATTTGCTGCTGCTGATGACATCAGTTGTTTCCAAGAAGAGAACCTGTCTAACTATAAGAAGGGCATAAGAGCCAAATATCTTCAATTGCAACCTCCACCCTAAAAAAGGGTCCACTCATAGTTACCTTCCCCAATCTTCATTTGAACTGTAGCCTGCCTACTTGGTGCGGTACTTGCCTAATACACAAGCTTGACGATAATTCCAGCTTTTATTGTGAGAAAATTTATATGGTTGATTGCGGTGAAATTTAATTAAATTCAAAAGACAAAACCATGTCAATTTATGATTTTATAAGAACTATGGTGTATCTTCATTTATTTGTTTTCATGTAAAGATAATGTGCATAATGGTGATAGGCTCTACTGTTTGGATGATTTTGTCATAAAGGGAAGGTAATCCAATGAGCATGTTTTGTAATTAGAATTTTAGATACAGAGTTACTTCCCTTTGAAATATTTTTATTGGACAATTTGTATATACATTGGTGATAACTGTATGAAATGTAGTAAAATGATTATAAGAGATATTTTTCTGATCAATTTATTCCAACTTTGAGCCTGTTCTGACAAATGGAACTTAACAATAATAATAAACTTTATATTGAGATGATGCCAGTCACATGTGGATTAGTAACCAGCAAATACAGAGTATCACAACAGTTTTAAGACTTGTTGTAGTCTTATGTACCTGTAAACCAAAAGCAGGCATTGCTGATTTGCATAATTACTGCAGATATTTTCCCCGCACTGTCACCCCACACTTAGTAGCTATCTATTCAGTGCAATTGTGTACATTAGGTTCACTGATACTGAAGTAAGGTCATACCTTCTTAGGTATGCAATTTAGGAATGGAACCTCATTTTGGATCATAATTATGAAACAAATAAAAGCCAACAAGACACTGAGATACTGTAGGTTGGATTATTATGAAGCAAAGAGCAAGTTCAACTGCTTTACAACTAGTAAACTAGAGTTTCAGGAAAATGTGTGGAGATTTGGCATCAAATGACCTTTGCCTCTTTTAACCCTTTCCCTCATATATACTCATTTTGACGCCCTCAATAGGTATCACATAAAGCCTGATCTGCAGAAAACCACAGTTAAACTTTACCAAATTTATTTACAAAATCCTCATTTCCAGACCACTGAGGAGCAGCGAGCAGCATAAAACCTGATCAGCCTGCGAGTTACTCACAGGCTGATCTGTAACTCGCAGGCTGATCTGGTTTTATGCTGTTCGCATAGGTCTTTTCATGGTATCCTCTATGAGGGAAAGGGTTAAGTTCAATATTGCTGGAATTAGAATAATATCTTTTTCATCATGAAAATCCTGCCAACAGACTCATACCACATTGTGAGCTTTGATTAGTTTCCCCAGGATTTCCCTGGCAGATTAATATCAGACAAGAACACAAAGTGCTCAAGGTGAGCTACTGGGATCATTTTGTGTCTTTCTACCATTGTCAGGCATTATATGTTGTGTCTCTTAAACTACCAGGTAGAAAATGATGGAACTTGATGTAAATGATCCTTCGGTGGCCCTCCACAAAAGCTGAGGAAATAAAATTGATCCATGCAGAACTCTGGAATTGGTTTCTGTTGGTTGCCAATAGAATTCTGTTTTTGTTTTTGTTTTTACAATCTTCTCCTCTGAAATCAATGGTCAGAAGATAATTTTATTTTGCAAAAATGGTTCCCTTAACATAAATTCTAAACTTGCAGAGTTTGTTTGTTCTCAAGAAAAGCACATCACTAACATTTTTTTGAATGTAAGGAAATATCGTCTATCTGACAAAAGAATCATAATGGCTAATGTGTAGCGCACAATTTTTATTTTGCATGAGCTATATCCCAATAAAAGTGATGAAGAAATAAAGTCCTTACAGCAGATTTCGCCTCAGAATTAAGGCAAAATATGCTGCTTGCGACAGCTTAAAATGAGATCACATATTACTTGGTATTGTGCAAAGAATAAAAAACCTGTTAATAAGCCTGTTAGCAAGAATGATAAGTAAAGAGCCAGTTACAATGGTGAAGATAGGACAAGTGTCAGCTTTGAGTTGCTTCCCCTGAGTAGCTCTCCGAGTGCCAATTTTGTATTGTTCAGTGCTTTTTAAAATATCCTCATGGGTTCAGAATGTGGTATGGGCTCAGAATGAGTGACATACTGCTGTAATTGGTGGATATATCACATAAATATACTGATACCTGACCAGATCATGCCCTGTGGTCTAGTAAAATACTTAAAAAACATTTCCATGACATAATCCTCTACTATTTCAGTACATTGAACATGGAATATTGTACTGTATCCATCTATGAAGTTTGCAGTCCATTAATAATAATATCTGGCCCGCCAGTGTTTACATAGGACCCATGCAGAGTTCAGTTTCCTTGTGTCTTTAGGGTATCATCTGTTACTTCAATAAAGGAAATTGGGAATGATTCAAATTCCTCAGGTCAAATATTATAACAATAAGAAAATGTTTTAAGTGTGAGAAACACCTCAAACTATCCAATACTCCATAAAAAAATACGTCTTGGACAGTTTTTGCCTTTCTCCCTTACTTTATTCTATCTCAGGCTCAAATTTGAGTATCATGCTCAAATCCCTATTGAAAGCAGGCATCCTTTGAGTTTGATATGAAATTTATACATAAATACCACTTTTATTTTTCAAGAACATGGGACCTGGTTGCTAAATGGTTAGAGTGAATGCTACATATCTTGAAGGTTGTGGATTTGATCTCCTGTTGCTATATACCAAAATAAATGAAACTCAATAAACAGTATGTGATACCATATATAAGGTGTCATTGGAGTGACATGGTAGAGTGACATCATTTCATCAGTCTCATGTTTAGGCAAGGTCCCCAAATGACTGAAGTACTGTTGGTAGGACATCAAATCAAGACAAACATACACATACTAAGTTATCAGTAGTAAGGTTAAGGGGGTGTTCTCACTCCACAAACTTCTTACCTTAATACTGCACAAAGTGAACTTGCACTCATGCAGGTAGCCACAAGACAAACAGAAAGACTGCTGCTGATGATGATAATAATAATACTTCTGTTTCATAATTGATATGCGCACGTCCCAATGACATTATTGCATACCTGTCAGATTAATTGAGTTTTCATTCACTACTTTTTCACATCCATAAATGATTTATTCTTTACCTTAACTTCAAAGTAAAGTCACTTTTGCGAGACAATCTATTCTCTCCATCCAAGGTATCAATGAGATAATGCCATGGTATCATCCTAGTTTGATTTCTGTGGAAGAGTGCACAATGCCTTGATTTTAATTCTGACTCTTTTATTGTTTGTGAATGAACAGATTTGATAAATCTTCAAATTGATGCATGCTTCTTGGCTGAGTGATCAAACAAATATTCAGAATGTAAAATATTGATTTTAGATGGATTTATGGCCAGTGTAGTTATAAAGGGAAGAACTGATCTTTGAGTATGATAACCTGGTCTGCTAACAGCAGTCCTTAAATTCTCCGCTAGAAATCAAGTTCTATACCTGTATAGGGAAGAGTTTTGAGAAAAAGATACAATTGGGAATTGCTGTATTTTTCTCTGTGTCTTACGTATTGGTCTGTCCATTTGTCTGCCATGTTGGTCTGTCTATGTAATTGCAATATTGGTCTGTTCATTTGTCTGCCATGTTGGTCTGTCTGTTTGTCTGCCATATAGGTCTGTCTAAATGATTGCCATATTGGTCAGTCCATTTGTCTGCCATGTTGGTCTGTTTGTTTGTCTGCCATATAGGTCTGTCTAAATAATTGCAATATTGGTCAGTCCATTTGTCTGCCATGTTGGTCTGTTTGTTTGTCTGCCATATAGGTCTGTCTAAATGATTGCCATATTGGTCTGTCCATTTGTCTGCCATATTGGTCTGTCCATCTGTTAGCCATATTGGTCTGTCCATTTGTCAGCCATATTAGTTTGTCCCCAGTATTTAATTCTCATAGACATGTTGATTATTGATTGCATTAATTGTCCAATGACCTTGACCATGACAGAGCTTAGGATTTGTTTTGACAGAGAGACCATTGCTGGTATAGAATAAACATGATGGCAAAACACCCTGAAAATATGCATATCAGTTTAACCAGTGAAAAGCTGTACAAACCTTGGACAAACAAATGCACGTGAATCTTGCTTTCAATAGTTAACTTAGTTCAACAACCTCCATAAACATTTGGGGCAGGGATATACCAGTTTGGGTGTCAAGTTAACTGGATAAAGATGGGTTCATACAAGTTATGTGCATGCAAATGTTCACGATAGCTATGACAGTTTTCCATCAAATAGTGATGTCCAGCTTATTACATGTAGAGAAAAAGGGGTGTCCAGGTAGAACTTCCATACATTAAGATGTGAGTGTCAAACCCACAGCATTGAGGGGCTAAGTGTTCAACAGGATATTGACAAACAAAATTATAACTGGGTTTGAACAGTTCACCACAGTGTTTATTCAGAGACAATCAGATGTGATTCCATTATACATGTAGATGGAAAGGATGAGAAAGTATACAATGCCAGTGGCTTGACTCACCAGCACATTCATATCAAATCAAGTAATGTCTGGGAATTCCAGCATTATATATCACTCTGTTGTTTCTGAAGCTAAGATTTATGGGTATGAATAAAATTCATCCCAGGACTGATTTAGTGCTAGTGAACCATTGTCCTCAAGTAAAGCTGCCCTCTAAATTAAGTGTGGTGTTGTTGTTTTTTTCCAAGGCTAAACATTCCTTAATCCTTTGCACAATGTACATTCATGTACAAATTTAGGAATATTTGTTTTATTTTACATCAGTTGGCATTCTTACAACTACACTAATCAATCTCAATGGTTCCTGGGTTGGACGAGCACTTGGTGCCTGGGAAGGTCATGAAACATCCCTGTCCCAAAAGAGATTTGAACCTACAACCTTTGGATCCGCAGTCATTTATGGTACCACTTGACCACAGTGCCCTTTTAAGATTTTTGGATATGAATATTCATTTGCTATTAAATTTTGAATTAGTCTCAAAATGACTGAAATACTGTCGGTGGAACATTAAACCCAATAGACAATAATCTTAAATGGTAGATGAATCAGTGGATTTTTCTAAACTCTGAAGACATTGGAATTTGAACTACAGTAAAGTAGCCATCTGATCTGGAACATGTTCAGTATCTTATAACTTCCCTTTTTTATTGCTAATTTTGCTAATTTTCCCAATTAGAAAGCCACAGGTATTAAAAAAAAATCTAAAAAAATCACTGACACAGAGGTTGTTTGTTTGTTGGGTTTAATGTCCCACCGACAGTATTTCAGTCATTTTGAGACAATGTCTACTTGAGACAGACATAGTGCTGCCACACTGCAGTATCACGCTGTAGACATATGGCATGACACCACACCAAATCACATTATCCTGACACTGGGCCAACCAGTCCTGGAACTACTCTTATATGCTGAGTGCCAAGCAAGGTAGCTATACCAGTACTATTTTTATGACTTTGGTATGTCGTAGCAGGGGATCGAAACCATGACCTCCTATTTCTGGAGCAGATGCTCTAAGCACTCAGCCAAGTGGACCAGTGACAGAGTTTGTAGCATATACTTTATAATCAGATGGAACAGATTATCATGTATTGCAGCCCCTTTAGCTTTTCCCAGGATTACTGTGACTTCCCTGATTGAATATCTCCTCAAATACTGACACACCCCTTCATACTCTTAACTATTACCATGCTAAATTTCTTAATTGTATTTGTCCCCTCTTCATTTTGGAGTGTACCATTTGTTGATTGTGGGGGTGCTTGCTGAAAATTTTTGACTGAATAGCGTACCGTGCAGACCATAATCAGACAGCACAGATGTGCAGGCTGATCTTGGTCTGCACTGGTCATGAAAGCAGTTACAAGTGCCCACGGCATCTTATGGGTTAAAGTCTTTCTTCAGTGAAATATTCAATATCTAATTTCCCCTACAATTATTTTCCATAGTTTTTCAAACAGGAAGTAGAATTAACATAGAAATGGCTTCTTTGTTAAAAATTGGTAATCAATGATTCTGTTATACCACTTCAAATGTTTGCTGGTTTTGTGAGACAAGAAGTAAAAGGTCACATTGACATGGTTGTTACACAAGTTTAAAATGTGCTCTTATGTTTAGTTCTAGTTTCTTTGACATTTGTGAAGGTAGACACAGCCATAGAAATAAAACCGTAAACGATTGCATGTGTTACCCATGTGGTTAACTCGACGCGTCACTTGACAGACAAGATTCAAAATATGACCGTTACACATACAGGTGTGGAGAGCTAAAACAACGATTGTATAAATAAATTGTGTACAAGCTAAATTCTAAATTTATAATAATTGAATAGTTATGTAAAAAATATATCTTATAATACAATATACCATATTTACTCGACTATAAGACGGGTTTTTAGCGGTCTGATTAGGGTTTTAAAGTTGGGGGGTCGTCTTATAAGCGGGGTCGACAAGTCGGATTTAGTTTCTCTCCACTAAGTTTATGTATGCATGAAGCTTCGTAACGGTATACAGTTATGGAGACGTATATCTTTCCCATTATCTATCGATATATAAATATCTGATATTAATTGCATGATATTATTTACCTTATAACAGTACGACAGTTCATAATATTTGTTTTTCCCCAATTTTATGAATCATTTTATATTTTCAGCAAGCGGTTATGGGAAACAGATGGTGCTCATTAGATCTGATTGTTCGTGAAATCAACTCACGACACTGTGACATTAATAAAACAATACAATATTCATTACGTGTTTTGTTTTGTTTAGTTTTTGCTATCTTTTGAAATTTGTTTATTTATTTATTTTTATTTTTTTGCTCTCTTCAAATAATTTATAGAATTAATATATTTTTGGATTTTATTTCATTAGCAGATTATAAGGGAATCCCTTTCAGTACTCGCCCTGCTTGTCTGATTGGCTTAGCTATCAGCCAAGAGAAATTTGCATAAATCTTAAAATGCAGATAATGTGTTTCAAAAAGTATGCAGACATTTGTCTATTATCAAACTCTCATTTTATTGTCGGGTTGCCCAGGGGTCTTTGTGTCATGTAACTTACAACACACCTGCGGACACTGGCTATCTTCTGATTGGCTGAGCTGCCCACTGAAATTTGCATATCCCTTGTTTTGTAGGTTGTATATTTCTGAGGGGGAAGATCCCAGGTACCCGGAAGTGTTAGCTGGGGTGTGACAGAGTACTGCTTCAAATCCCCTGTCCCCTGACCCCTGTCAAAATACTTTCACGCGATTGGCTGACGGTTTATAGCTTTATCATTGATTGGCTGATAGTAGTAGCTACATGTTAAGTATAGTAATTCAGATACAATAAAAGATTAAGTTTGATACCATCCATCATCATTCTTCACAATTGTCAAACACATTAATGAAAACACGAAAATGTTCATACACGTATAAATAAGGGTATTAAATAAGCGTTAAAATTTCACACAAACGGTTCTCACAGGCACCGTCATAACTCGTACATAACAGCGACACTCCAAAATCTGAAAACGAAAATGACATTTGTATTCAAGACTTATCATGACATTTTAATATAAAGGTAAAATATTACCGATAGATTTAAATTAACTTTGTTTTTATTTTATTAGGCAATATCCTTACTTTACCCAGATTTTCACGGTGTAGTCTTTAAATGTCAGAGGGTCAGTACTGTTCATCAGACATCTTTCAGAGCGAATTTTCACCCCGTCTTATAAAAGAGTCAAAGCAAAATTCTACAGATTAGGTGATGGAAAAGGGGGCCTCGTCTTATAGGCGGGTAGTCTTATAGTTGAGTAAATACGGTATTTAATTGTCAGTTTAAGATAACATAAGATTTCAAAGGCCCACAATGCATGCAAACAATCGCAATAAAAAATTGGCCAATTAAACCTGTGAAGGCATGTAGCAAAATGTACAAATTATAGATACTTTTATGTTTTGAAGACCAAAATGTAGATCGAACCACTGAGGTCTACTTAATTTGATCTACATGATTTACCTAGCTATTTTTTTCTATAAAATAGATATTGTTTCAATGCATGTCATCTGTTCAAGACACATCAGAAGCTCACTAATTAGTCTGTTTAGTACAAGGGCCAAATGGAAGAACCCATCACTATATTTTGTGTAATACAGTAGACTCGACCATAGGTTGACGTGTGATGTTGCAAGCTTGATTGATTTTTTACTCACGATGCAACACGCATCGACGATTCTATTGAAATGGTAATGGTTACGGTTTTATTTCATCGGCTGTACTCCAAACCCCATCTCATGATCTGTACCATGCCCATGTTTGGTTATTTAGATATAGCTCATGCCCAATCACCATATTTTGTGTATGGCTTTGGAGCCACTTTGAAGTAAGTGTTACATTATAGACAAAACCTGTCGAAAATAAAGGGAGATAAAAAAAAATCAGACCAGGCAGGCAGTGTTAAGGTTCTTGTTTCCTGCATTTCTTCACGCATGTCTGGAAATGCACATTAAAAACTCATTTGATTGATCTTCAGATATTTTTAATGCTTTAGACGTTATGGAATAACAATACAAACTCATTAACAGTGTAAACATGTTTCTGAAATTCAAAGTATGGCCCCATGGTTTTATATCTCTGATAATGGAGGATGGCAGAGGAAGGATAAGCTCTGTGTTTTGCCGATGAATATTTTATGGCCATTGAGTAATGAGAAAACATGTGGTAGGAGACCATGTCATAAAATAGGAGACGGCTTGTCACAGAGGAAGAAACTTGCATCACAGGAGACACTTCTTTGAATATTTATGCGATAGATTTGGTAAGGAGCTCGAAGGAAGGACATCAGCTCTGATTATAAGGACATATGCACTGACACTGTGTGACTTGCGAGACAACCAAAGGTGAGCGCTGGTGTCACTGGATGGCCCAGGTCCTAGACAGACCGAAATCCTGCACCGAAAAACAGCAGGAAAAGGATAATCCAGGCTTAGATGAAAATCCATCAACATAATGTCTTTTTCCTCTCATTAATTTCCTAATGGCTTTAGGACTAAGCCATAGGGGCCAGTTCTCTGTCTACAGCTGCGAGAGTCCATCTGTTTATGTCTTATGTTTGTCTACCAGACCCTGGTCATGCAATGGTTAGATGGAATTAATGGTCACATAGTTCTACGCATAGGAAGAAACCATGGAAGACAAACAGAAATAGTGCATAGATAGAATGAGTCTAATTCTTAATTTATCTGAAAAGATATGGTACCTTGTTAGACTGCCAACCTTGCTAATGTAGGTTATATTTCAGTCATTAGAAGTTATTGTACAGTAACAAAACATGAACAAAGACATAAAACCAAGAGAAGTGCTACATGATAAGACATTGTACACTCTTGGTGCGATGTCTTGGAGGTGTGCCTTAATTAGAATGAGAATACGTAAGGCGATAGCGAAAAGCTTCTCAATACTATGATTCAATAACTTTGTAAAGCTGTTAAATCTTTTAATAATGCATTTTCTTCAGGGATAAAGATGCCTAAATGTTGTCGGCAATATATTTCGGTCAGTTTCAAAATGGCATGTTACTTCCTGTATTCAAATTACATGTGCACCTGCTTGTCCTCAGAGTATTGCAGTCTTGTGGTAAGAGTATAAGAGATTTCTTCCATAAACTAAAGTAGCGCATCACCTGGTTTTAGGTCAGTGGGGTATGAACCAATGTAGAACACAAAACTTATTTTAAAATCATGAAGAATCATGAATATAAATATATCAACCCAACAAAAGTTGTAAGTTTTATAGAATGGGCCTTACATCCACCCATAAAACTCAGTAAAATCTAATACTTCATTGGCATTAACAGCAAAGTCTACATATAAAAACTATCAGGCATATGTAAAATAGTTTCTATATACTCAGATTTATAAATGAATATTCAGTTGGATCAATTTGAAATTCTTGGTCAAGTTATGCAGAATGACCTTTATATCTTTCAGTTGTAAGAAGGTTACCTGCTCTTGATGACTTTTAGGTCAAGTGGATAATTGACACATCAAGTACAATAATTGCTGCCATAGCATTCTAGGCGTCTGCATTTAATCTCTCAGGGAGATATCTGATAACAAACATGGAGTTGTGATGTACAGAATCAATGGATATCCAAGCAGTTCCATCAGTAACGGTTTTAACATCATTTATATATATATTTCCCAGCCATACTATCCTACCAAACACTAGCAACTAATACTTTATCCTATCACCAGACTCACGTTGTGGTATAAATTGCCAATCAAATAAACTTTATAAGCTTTGTACTCATTCATGATTTTTAGCTCACCTGAGCAAAGCTCAGGGTGAGCTATTGTGATCCCGTGAGTGTCCGTCGTCCGTTGTGCGGTGTGCGTCGTGCGGCGTCAACAATTTTTAGTGTTTACACTCTATCACCTTTATTTCTTAAGCAATCATCTTCAAACTTTAAGACAATGTTTATGACCATAATGTCTTGATTGAGTTTGATTATGGCTGAGATCCGTCAATTAGGTCAGGAGTTATGCCCCTTTTAATATTAAAAAAATTCCATATTTCACTTTGTTTACACTCTAGCATCTTCATCTTTTGAGCAATCATCTTCAAACTTTATGGCAATGCTTATGACCATAAGGTCTCGATTGAGTTCGATTATGGCTGAGATCCATGAATTAGGTCAGAAGTTATGCCCCTTTTAATATTCAAAAAATGCCATATTTCACATTGTTTACACTCTAGCATCTTCATCTTTTGAGCAATCATCTTCAAACTTTATTGCAATGTTTATGACCATAATGTATCGATTGAGTTCGATTATGGCTGAGATCAGTTGATTAGGGCAGGAGTTAAGCCCCTTTTAATATAAAAAAGATGCCAGATTTCACGTTGTTTACACTCTAGCATCTTCATCTTCTGAGCAATCATCTTCAAACTTTAGGACAATGTTTATGACTATTATGTTTCAATTGAGTTCGATTATGGCTGAGATCAGTTGATTAGGTCAGGAGTTATGCCCCTTTTAATATTCCAAAAATACCAGATTTCACTTTGTTTACACTCTAGCATCTTCATCTTTTGAGCAACATCTTCAAACTTTATTGCAATGCTTATGACCATAAGTCTGATTGAGTTGATTATGCTAGATCGTATTAGGTCAGAGTTATGCCCTTTTAATATTCAAAAAATGCCATATTTCACTTTGTTTACACTCTAGCATCTTCATCTTTTGAGCAATCATCTTCAAACTTTATGGCAATGTTAATGACCATAATGTCTGATTGAGTTCAATTGTGGCTGAGTGGGCCATTTAGGTACAAAAAATGCAAGATTTCACTTTGTTTATTCTCTACCAACTTCATTTTTTTAACAATCTTTTTTAAACTTTAAAACAATGTTTATGCCCATAATCTCACAATCGGGTTCAAATGTAACTGATATTGACTAGTAAATTGAGGAGTTATGCCCTTTTCACCATAAAAAAAGCCAGATTTCACTTTTACACTCAAGCATCTTTATTTCTTAAGCAATCATCGTTCTCAGGTGAGCGTACAAGGGCCATCTTGGCCCTCTTTTTTATATACTCTGATGTCATCCATGACTACTTTCTTGTTTACTACATGTATGACGTCACGGAGTTGAAGGTCTGTGATCAGATAGTTTGTTTATGTTACGTTCTTTCTTTCATGTTTCCTTGTGTATTGCTTTGAAATGATAGGATAAATAGAATACTAGGTAAGTGTTGAATAAAGTTAAAATTATCCTGCTTGGCGTAGAAAATATAAACTGTTCGCCAAGGCTCCCTGTTGATTTTTCTATGCCTCGGAGGATAAACTTATCTTTATTCAACACTAAATAGTATTCTCTATTTTCTGATGTTTATTCTCATGGCTGCACTTCAAAACTAAGTGTGAAGTGCGAAAAAGGGTATGATGAATTCTGATTTTTGGGGGGTGGATTTTTTTAGAGGAGTGTCTGTAGACTGAAAATGGCCCCTTCCTTTTCATTTGCAATAACTGAGTGAGATAATCTTTCAAATTGTTATAAACTGCAAGGAAAGGTTCAAAATGCATGAGAATATTATAATAATGGTTTGTAAGTTTGGTAAGTACAGTGCCATGACATTTAAGAAGATCTTCGCTATGGAAACTGTCTATAGAGTAGTTATGTGATAAATGTAAAGATTGCTGTTCAGGGTGATTTGAGGACTGATATTGAAGACCAGTTTGTCATATTAAAACGTTAGCAATAATGCCGTCTGCCGTTTGCCACCTATGTGTCTGAAGCTCTGTAAATTAAGCATATGAGATGAAGAAAATGAATGAATGACAGGCTTTTGGACAGTGGTTATTTGTCATGGTTATTTACGTTAAGTTGCTTTGGCCAGCGTGATGTAAGTCAATTGTTAACAAGAATAGAAATGGTCTTTTGGCTGCATAGAAAAGGTGGTCAATTTAGATAAATTTGTCTGGACAACATCATTTATTTCCAAAAAAAGAGTTGTTTTTCTGTTGCCACTGATTTTCGAAAATGGTCAGAGTATTGGCAATAATTTTCCCATATAAAAGTTATATATTGTTCAGGAAGTATCCATATATGTCCCTGTGTTGAGGAGATTACTGTTTTGATGCCGTCTATGTCATTTTTTTTTTTTTGCTTTTCTGTTTAAGGACATGAGCAGACTTTACAAATTGCTATTGTGTGAGGTATCTCTGAGCCACAAGACACGCTTGCGTCTGAACACTGGTCTTTATCATACAAGCATAAACAAGATTCTGTTATCAATCGACACATTCAAATAAAGGACATAAACCTAGAGCTAGTTGTGGGACATGATCTGTGTTAATCTTTATCAAGCCAGATCAGACTGCTGGTCAGATTTTATGTTAATGCACCTTTTAATATTTTGCCCCTATTGTGAGGGCAGCAGGCTGACTGAGGGAAATTTGACATTTTCGCAATTTGGAATCTAAATCCCTACCCTAGAGCAAGGTAATTTGTCAAAAACTCACAGAGGGGGATATGCTTTGACAGAATCTAAAATTTGGTAAGAGTCTATTTCCCAGGACTCAGGGACCAATCTGTCAAATTCCCGACTATCGGTAAAGTCTTTTGTCAAAAGTCCCATGTATGATGCTACACACTCGTGAAAATATTAAAATAGTATCACTACTCGATGAGATATATTCTATATCCACTCAAAACAAACAAATATCCTCTATATATCTGCTTAAAAGATATATGCATCTATGGGCATAACAGTGTGGCCATACCATGTGGTATATGACGTCATTTTAAGTTAACTCATAAGCATATGTTGCATCGATTAAGAAGGAAAACCTCTTGTAAGTATTTTATTTCTTTTTCAATTTTAAAAGTATACAGCTCATGCGAAACGGAAATTTGAGCCCTACACAAAGGTATCAGTGATTCTTTTGTCAGATGTACAGTTTTTCCTAACATTCAGGAAAACCTGTGTTTGTAAAATTTTGTTGGAAAACACCTAAAGCACATTGCTAATTATGTTTTCCCAATTGTTTGGAAATACTAAACATCTGACAAAAGAATCATTAGGACTCTTATGTAGAGCACAATTTTCCTCTTCTATCTTCTATTCTTTTCCTCTGTGCTATATCCCATTACAATTGGTGAAGAAACAAAATATTTACAGCCTTTTTCTTTTTCGAATCTATGCAAAATGTGCTTTATGCGTTAGCTTAAAATGATGTCATATACCACGTGGTATGGCCACACTGCATAAATTGCTTGTTTTTCTTCACAATTAATTATCTTTCCCAGTGCAGGTGGGAGCAGGGAATGATGGCAGGATATGCAGAAATTAATTACAAAAGGAGAGTATATAAAGGAAAACATGTTTCACAACACTCTAGATAATTTAAAAAACAAAACAAAAAGGAAGTGCATATTTTTGTACTGTTCTCAATTGCCTCTGCATTGTTAATCCATTGTACCTTTCCATCCCTGGACATGTGGTCCTAAATCACTTCCAGACACTTCTGTCTGGGACTCCAAAACGAGCATTCACCATAGCAGTATATGGCGGTAGACATCTCCATAGGTCAGGCACCTGGCGCAACCGTCCTAACCCGTCTTATAGATCAATACAAGATGGGCACCTTGCATGTTTGTCTTACTTCTGCTTGTTATTTACTGCACCATTATGTATATAGTTACCGATAAGTCTGCTTAACTTTTAATTGCTAGTTAGTGATTTCAGACGGTGGCCGAAAAAGGATCGACTGCAATTTCTTTCAGCCCAGTCTCAGATCTTTTGTCTGCAAAAGATAGTTCAGTAAGAAATGAGGCGTAAAGTTGCCAGTTAAAGCACCAAGAGCTACTTTTGTCTACAGCTAAGTGATATGTGATTTTTTTTTTCTTTCTTTCTTTTTTTTAATGTAAAATTTATGAGCTAAATGAAGAACTTTAAAGGTTAAGTTACTAGGATTGATTGTTTTGCTTCTTTTTTAAATTGTGTTTTATCCCTGAAAAAGTAAATTGATTTTGATGTTAGGTTTAAAATCAATGTTTAAAGCAGTAAAAATTGATAAAAAATATGATTGGAACAAAAAGAAGTATACTGTTAATTGACATAAAAGTGAATTCAATCTTATTTTTTCACATCTTACTTGAGGTTTCATCTCGTAAAACAGCCATCATGTCACAGTGTAAACTTCGAGTATTTCTGATCACTGTCATTGCAAGAAGAATAGAGGCTACTGGTTTCAGATTAAAAAAAAAACTGCTTAAGAAATTACCAATATCAAAACACTGATGGAATGAGTTTTCTACTTGAAAAAAATTTAAACTGACAGGCAGGGAACTCACTCAAACATGATAGTTTTTTTTTTTCAATTTAGTCCAAACTGATTTCCAGGTTGTTTTGTCTCTGTTTTTGCAAGAGAGAGTGGCCAATTTAGAGATTAAGATCCAGTTGAAGGTCAAATTGTTTTTATTTGTGAGCTGTAAACGAAACTAGCAGGGGGACTGCATGGCCAAGTGGCTATGGTGATTTGACTTACAAGCACTCAGCCCCTCACTGCCGTGGTTTTGAATCCAGCGGAGTGCATTAAGTAAAAACGACCGTTAGCTAACGGGAGCTAACGGTTGCCAGTAGGTTCCCTGCTTACATTCAATACACTATGATAAAACAGGGGTCAAACCGCTCACATTAGGGACTGTTAGGATTACTGAATGCATGCCTGTTTTTTTTTTCCTGTAAGGAAAACTTTCAGCTGACTTGTGACAGATCAGTAGTTCTGTCTGGGTGTCTTCTTTGCCTAAAATAATGTATGTTGATCTTCCTACCTTGCATCCTTAACCCACACTATGCTAAGTGCTTTAATTTATGGTGGTGCTTGCTGAAAATTTATTGACTGAGTGGCGAACAGTGTAGACCATGATCTGTTGGTCTGCACTGGTTGCAACGGCAGTCACAAATGTCCACAGCATTGTAAGGGGTCATTGCTATCAAACAAATAAATCAAATTATAAGCTTTTTTTTTGTTGTAAATTTTACTTTTAGCCTTTAGTGTTTTTTTTGTTTTTTTTTATCTCACAGCAACTGTACAGAATTTGATGATACTACTGAAAATTGGCATTCATGGAAACAAAATGTTGATAGGGTCCTTCATGTAGAAGTAGAGAAGACCCACATATCAAAAATTGATGGCCAGATACACTTTTGTAACAATGTCACATCAATTTAGGATGAAGTCAGCCTTGTCAATCACCATGCTATGCAGACAACTGGATAAACTGATAGTCCCTGCCTGTCAATTAAGCATGTCAAATATCAATTTTTGTTGCACTTCATAAAGTACCTCTTTTCCTGGACAGCTCGTTTGTCACAGGAAATGTGTTTAAAAAGTAATTTGATAGCCAAATAAATTTGTGTTTTCTACATGTGCTGCTTAGTGAGAAAGGGGTGGAGCAATCACTTCCATGGCAACCAGTTTCCCTTTGAATTTTTCAGTAGGAGGATATGCGATATTTACTGGAATATATTATTAAACTAGACTTCTTTTGTTCTGAACAAAAGAAAGGGCTTTCTGCACTGCAAACCATGTCAAACCTGATCATACTCATTTACTATTCTGACATACACTATCTTCAAAAAAATTGAGAAAATCCATCCCGAATTGACAGTTGTAGAGTGCAAACTTATATAAATAGCAAATGAAATCTGAGACGTCATGACATAATTTAAAGTATTCAAAAGGGAATATGTGGCTTTGTTTTCAGTTATAATTTCATAATGCTAGCTTTTCAAGACCAATCTTTAAGATGACTTCAATTATACTCAAACTTGGGGTTCTGCAAGGGAATGAAGTATTACTGGTCCTCTTTACATGCTAAAAAGGTATACAAGATTCCTATCTTACAAAACATTTTTTTTTATATTTTAATTGAATATTCCTGCTGAATTGAAGGGGGCACTGAGTATTTAAATAAATTACTGTATCACATTACACATTTAATGTAACAATTTAATGTAATGCAGAAGCACAAGGAAAAACAGTTTTTCAGAAATTCTTATTTTCATGTAACTTCCTTATATGATGTCCGATTTTAAAAACCTAGGTACTGTCAGAAAGGTCTTCTGAATTCCAACATTCATTTCCTATCTGTTACAGTTTTTGAGATATAGAAAGTTATTCCTCAAGAAACAGCAAAAATCGGCAAAATGATGTTCATGTCAATTACTTCCCTTCAATAAAAATAGCTTGATAGTAAATGGTCTGATCATTAAAATCTGCATACCATTAGAATCGTATTGCATCACGCAAAAAATATTGTTCTTTATGTTATGTTAAAAAATTAATAATTTCTAAGAAAAGAGCAATCAAGTAATTGGGACTATCTGCAGAAGTTCATGAAGGAACAGTTTTAATGAATTCTTATTTTTCATGTAACTTCCTTATATGATGTCAAATTTCAAAATGTTAAGTCCTGTTAGAAAGGTCTTCAAATTCCCCACAATTCCCATGCTTTATATATTGATGTATCTTTAACCACTTTTTATATATGGATGGTTAATCCTAGAGAAAACTGCAGAAATCTGCAAAAATATGTTCATGGAGTTTCGGTCCCCGCCCCCCCTTAAAATTTATGACTTGACTTGACTATTTGAGTTTACTGTTGCTTCGACAGTATTTCAGTCATATAGCGATGTCCAGCTAATTACAGGTGGAGGAAGACCCCGAATGCACAGAGGCATCCAGCTAGAACCACCGACCTACCGCAAGCCAGCTGGAAGGCTTCATCATAAGAAAATCAGAATGACCCTGCCGGGATTCGAACCCATGCGGTGAGGGGCTGAGTGAGTGCTAATATAGTGTCTCGATAGAATATTTATCGTTTTAGAGATATTTAAGGCCGAAGACAAAACTGATAATTGACATACAACCTTGACCTTCGCGATTTTCCAGAAACGGAAGTGACTAAAGCAAATATGATGCTATGTTGCATCTTCAGATATAATTTTATGCATTTCGGTCAAAAGTTATGTCTTCAAGTGCTAAAAAACTGTACATTTTGGATGAAAAGTTTGTTAACGCATCATGACGTCGTTTTACATCATATGACGTCAGTCTTCTCATAGCTGAAAGAAATTCATAGGACATTTGTTCTGTCCATATTTCAAGTTCCTCACTTATTTGTAAGCTTTGTAAATCTTTAATTTGATTTTGGGTCCAAAGTTTGAAACTTTGTTTCCCCATAGAACCTTGGAAACTTGGAAAAACATATATTAAGGCGTATAAAACGTAAAATATACATTCTGTGAAATTATCAGGCCACTCCATCCAGAAATGACAACTGTAGAGCGCATACAGGCTTTGTAGCTTTTTTCAACCCTGACGTCAGATGACGTCACATGAAGAAAAAAATTGCTGCAATCAAAAGTGCCAAAGTCATTGTGCATACTGTTAAAATATCATGCTGCTGCCTCATCAGGACCTGTTTTAATTTGAACCTCAAAAGGAAGAAAAAAGAATAATAATAATAAGAAGAAGAAACAAGAGGGCCATGATGGCCCTGAATCGCTCACCTGATTATAAATGAGCAACATATGTTGGATTTTTCATATTGACCTACTTTTTGACATCACATGACCCACTTTTGAGTTTGTCCAAGATTTTATGGAAACAGACATTCCAACCAAGTTTCATGAAGATTGGGCCAAAAATGATGCCACTAGTGTGTTAACAAGGTTGTTCTAAGATTTGACTTCATGACCTACTTTTTGACCCCACATGACCCAAATTCGAACTTGTCCAAGACTTTATGGAAATAAACATTCTGACCAAGTTTCATGAATATTGGCCTAAAAATATGGCCTCTAGAGTGTTAACAAGCCAAATTGTTGACGACGGACGCCGGGACGACGCACGCCGGATGAAGGCGATCACAAAAGCTCATCTTGAGCATGTTGTGCTCAGGTGAGCTAAAAACATAACAAACCCAATAGGACTTTCTGCTGTGGCAGAAAGCCCTAATAAAAATAAAGGTTTAATTTCTTCTGTATTAAAAAGTAATAGTAATGTAGGTAGAGAGCAAGACATTCTGTTGATTGATTTAAAACCATAGGATGTTTCATCCATGTTGGATATTCAAGAGAACGTCTGGTCCCCTGGAGGTCGGTTCTTTGTCTTGAATGGTTTCCAGTCCCAACCACAGGTTACTGTTGTCTCAGAGGAGAAGTCAGATATTGGTTGATGTAAGGGCCAACAATGAAAAATTAATATTTTCAAACAACTTTTCTTAAATTGATCAGGGAGTGATTTAATGTCATTATTTGAAATATGTATAGAATCAGTTTACTGTATAGTTAGTATAAATAGAGATAAAGACGGCATGGCCATTTGTGTTCATTTTAGATAGATCACTTGGCATAACTTGGTAAACCCTAGCACAACAATCCCTCATGACTACACCTTTATCAGTGGCATCCCTAAATCCCAGGATTAGAGGATATAATAACTGATTTTCTGCCCTATCACCCCTCATCATTTAAGTCTTGAGTTTGGAAATTTTCATGTCAGGAAGCCTCCCACTTGGCTTGGAGTAGGTCAGTGGTTCTGCACTGCTTTTCCTTTCCTGTAATGAACTGTAATGAAAAAGAAGAATCCCAAAACAATAATATGAATATCAGCAGTTTTTCACAGTCTAAAATTTACTTTTTAATTCTTTAAGGAAAATCGGTTATTTTCCCTGATCTATGTTGGAGCACAAAGCTCTTCCTGAGATCATACAATGAGACAGGAGGTGGTGAAACACACTGAAAATGACATCTGAAACATGATCAGCACCTGCGTTTTCACGTTGACACCTTTGTGCATTTGCTGGAAATTGAATACAACTGCAGCACTTAATGCAAAAAGCATGCTGTTTCACAATAATAAATGGATAATTGTGATACATCATTTTGAATGTGCATGTATTTTGAATCTTGAAAAGCTTTGCATGCCAAGCAGTTAATCTACATATTGTCACATTTAACTCCTAGTCAGTTTGTAAAAGATAGGAACATGTGTGTAATACAGTTTAAAACTGTCCCACTTGTATTCTTCTCTTTTAGCTAACTAATAAATTAATTAACAAACTGTACATGTGAATTTTGATAGAAGAAAGACAGGACAAACATTCCAGACTGAGGTATCAGTCATTTTACACTCATACCAAAGTTATCATCATCATCATCATCATCATCATCATCATCATCAGGACACCATGCTGACCTTGACTACAACTACAGTCATTCAAAAACAAAATTTAATGAAATTCTAGCGTTTTCAAGGTGAGCTTTTATGATCGCCCTTCGTCCATTATGCATTGTGCATCATCAACAATTTGGCTTGTTAACACTCTAAAGGCCATAATTTTAGCCCAATCTTCATGAAACTTGGTCAGAATATTTTGGTCAAATCTTGGACAAGTTAAAATTTAGGTTGTGGGGTCAAAAAGTAGGTCACCAGGTCAAATCATAGAAAAACTTGTTAACACTCTAGAGGCCACATTTTTGGCCCAATCTTCATGAAACTTGGTCAGACTGTTTATTTCCATAAAGTCTTGGACAAGTTCGAATTTGGGTCATGTGGGGGGGGGGGGTCAAAAAAAAAAGGTCACCAGATCAAATAATAGAAAAACCTTGTAAACACTCTAGAGGCCACACTTTTGACCCAATCTTCATGAAACTTGGTTAGAATGTTTGTTTTCATAAGTCTTGGACAAGGTCGAATTTTGGTCATGTGGGGTCAAAAGGAAGGTCATGAGGTCAAATCTTAGAAAAACATTGTAAACACTCTAGAGGCCACATTTTTGGCCTAATCTCTGAAACATAGAATGTTTATATCCATAAAATCTTGGACATGTTTGAAGTTTGGTCATGTGGGGTCAAAAAAGTAGGTCACAAGATCAAATCTTAGAAAAACCTTGTAAACAGTCTAGAGGCTACATTTTTGGCCAAATCTTCTTAAACTTGGTTGGAATGTTTGTTTCCATAAAATCTTTGACAAGTTCGAAGTTGGGTCATGTGGGGTCAAAAATTAGGTCAATATGAAAAATGCAACATATGTTGCTCAATTTTAATCAGGTGAGTGATTCAGGGCCATCACGGCCCTCTTGTTAAGAACTTTTTTTACAGATTTGAAGAAAATACTGCGAAATTGCATCTCCACAGTGTCACACCTCTGTAGATTTCATTTCCTCATTATGAACCATTTATAGTTTTCAAATGTGGGATGTGACAGAAGTGGTCTCACGCTGACTGTTCTGAGAGTAGGAGGAGAAAAAGAATACCTCTCTGATCCAGCTGTGCAGTTTTACAGCGGAAACTTAATCAATTAAGGCAGTGATGCAGGCTTCATTTACAGCTCAGTTTGTGGCAGCAGTAAATGCATTAAGCCGGCAAGAGAGCTTAGCGCGTGCTATCCACGCCCTGTTGTTCATGCTTCCAGGACTGTTGCTCATGCATTTTGTAATTGATTTGATTGGATTCTACTGCTCCTTATCACAGTTTCAGATAGAAGTTTGTCAGCAGGTTTAAGAGGTGGAATAAGGACTTGAGTGGAATAGAGAGCTATGTAGAGAGGATGAGACAGTTTGTATTGAGGAAAGGTTTAGGAATAGAGAGCTGTGTAGAGGAGATGAGACAGTTTGTATTGAGGAAAGGTTTTGGAATAGAGAGATGTGTTGAGTTGTGTTGTGGAGAGTCTTTTGAATAGAGAGCTGTGTGACGGATGAGACAATTTGCATTTTGGAAAGGTTTTAAATAGAGAGATGTGTTGAGTTGTGTTGAGGAGAGTCTTTTGAATAGAGATTGTGTGGAGGGGAATCTGTTGAATAGAGAGCTGTGTGGAGAGAAGTCTTTTGAATAGAGAGCAGTGTGGAGGGGCGTCTGCTTAATAGGGAGCTGTGTGGAGGGTAGTCTGCTAAATAGA
Source organism: Solen grandis (assembly GCA_021229015.1). Taxonomy (NCBI): domain Eukaryota; kingdom Metazoa; phylum Mollusca; class Bivalvia; order Adapedonta; family Solenidae; genus Solen; species Solen grandis. The sequence continues at coordinate 42,358,973 of CM037792.1, forward strand.
CAATTGTGTAGAGGGAGTTCTGTTGAACAGAGAGCTGTTTGAAGGGTAGTCAGCTGAATAGACAGTTGTGTGGAGGAGAGTCTGCTGAATACAGAGCTTTTTGGAGGGGAGTCTGCTGAAAACTGAGCTGTGTGGAGGGGAGTCTGCTGAATACTGAGCTGTGTGGAGGGGAGTCTGCTGAATACTGAGCTGTGTGGAGGGGAGTATACTGTATAGATAGCTGTGTGGAGGGGAGTCTGATGAATACTGAGCTGTGTAGAGGGGAGTCTGTTGAATAGAGAGCTGTGTGGAGGGGAGTCTGCTGAATAGAGAGCTGTGTGGAGGGGAGTCTGCTGAATAGAAAGTTGTGTGGAGGGGAGTCTGCTGAATACAGAGCTGTGTGGAGGGGAGTCTGCTGAATACAGAGCTGTGTGGAGGGGAGTATGCTGAATACAGAGCTGTGTGGAGGGGAGTATGCTGTATAGATAGCTGTGAAGAGGGGAGTCTGCTGAACACTGAGCTGTGTAGAGGGGAGTCTGTTGAAAAGAGAGCTGTGTGGAGGGGAGTCTGCTGAATAGAGAGCTGTGTGGAGGGGAGTCTGCTGAATACAGAGCTGTGTGGAGGGGAGTCTGCTGAATACAGAGCTGTGTGGAGGGGGTCTGCTGAATACTGAGCTGTGTGGAGGGGAGTATGCTGTATAGATAGCTATGTGGAGGGGAGTCTGCTGAATACTGAGCTATGTAGAGGGGAGTCTCTTGAATAGAGAGCTGTGTGGAGGGGAGTCTGCTGAATACTGAGCTGTGTGGAGGGGAGTCTGCTGAATACAGAGCTTTTTGGAAGAGAGTCTTCTGAATACTGAGCTGTGTGGAGGGGAGTCTGCAGAATAGAGAGCTGTGTGGAGGGGAACCTGCTGAATACAAAGCTGTGTGGAGGGAAGTCTGCTGAATACAGAGCTGTGTGGAGGGGAGTCTGCTGAATACTGAGCTGTGTGGAGGGGAGTATGCTGTATAGATAGCTGAGTGGAGGGGAGTCTGTTGAATACTGAGCTATGTGTAGGGGAGTATGCTGTATAGATAGCTGAGTGGAGGGGAGTCTGTTGAATAGAGAGCTGTGTGGAGGGGAATCTGTGAATAGAGGTGTGTGGAGGGGAGTCTGCTGAATACGAGCTTTGGAGGGGAGTTGCTGTATAGATAGCTGAGTGGAGGGGAGTCTGTTGAATAGAGAGCTGTGTGGAGGGGAGTCTGCTGAATACAGTGCTGTTTGGAGGGGAGTCTGCTGAATACAGAGCTGTGTGGAGGGGAGTCTGCTGAATACTGAGCTGTGTGGAGGGGAGTATGCTGTATAGATAGCTGAGTGGAGGGGAGTCTGTTGAATAGAGAGGTGGGGAGGGGAGTGGTGGGAGTTTTTTGAGAGGAGTCAGTTGAAGAGACAGTTTTGTTGAGGAACAGTCCAGGAAAATGTGTAAAATAGATAGCTGTAAAGTGGAGAACTTGTGGATCAAAGAGCTAAAAAAATCCATAAATGTTTGAGACAGTTATTGCCCCTTTCTGACATAGAAGTTGCAAATAATACCTGTTATAGGTCCAGTGGATATACACATGTATATCTTAGTAAATGGTACACATGTTTATCTCAACAAGTTTTGGTACACATGTATATGTTAGTAAATGGTACACAATTTATCTCAATGATATGAAGGCCATGTTTTATTTTGGGCAAAATCCATAAATCTTTGTTTGAATGATAAGGCTTCATGTATGTGTGTGTGTGTGTGGGGGGGGGGGGGTATTACCGTAGTGTGCATCCATGTATAGATCACACCCTGAACCTTGGAAAAAATATTTCCCTTCTGTAATGTGCATCTCTTTTTGTACAATGAAGCAGGAGACTGCCATCATGTTTAGCTGCGGGTGTATTGCAGTTGTTCGATTGCACAACAGGTGAAAATATTCTACTGCAAGTCAAATGTAATGCAGCAAATATTTTCCACCTTTAATATCCACATGCATTTGCATTGTTTCCTTGATACTTATTAAACTCATTAGTTTGAGTAATAATCTTAAATATTACCCAAACCTTATAGTTTGTTAGCTGCAAGTTTCTTACGAAAGGGTATTTGATGTACACAATTGCCATGTACTAAACAGTTCTAACCAAAATGAAACTAACTGGTCAAAACATTGTCTGAATATATTGACAACAATAAACTGATTGTTTATTTATATGTTGTCACAGTAATGATAATGCTAACATCGCATTTGTTTATTTATCATCAATAAATTTTTGTTTAAAGTACAGTGCAAAACTTCTGTATCAATCATAACAAAATATAAACAACAAATATGAATAACAATGATTTCGTAAGCATTTATTCTACAATACCGGTAACATGACAGAAATCACAAACAGGCAACATTTTACAGGTAAGTATACCGTAAACACTCTTGTATTGTGTGCATTTCTATTTACTTCAATTTCGATTTCCAAGAAGGGGTGCGCACGATACATGAGAATTCAGTTTTTCTCGTTTGTTTATATATCGCTGTGAATCACCCAGAACTTGTTCAGTAATGTACTTTACTTTACATAATAATTCATTGACATGAAGCCAAATGCGATATTCGCATTGTCATTACTGAGACAAACCATGACTGTCATTATGATATGATTATACAATCAGCTGATTGTTTTTAATACATTCAGATGATATTCTAGCTAGTTAGTTCCATTTTGGACAAAACTGTTTGGTTAAAGATAATTGTGTACTTCAAATTCCATTTGGAAAGGAACTTGCAACAAACAACGTTTGAAGACAATTACAATTGGCCATAATAAACATTAACTTGACAATGCAAGCTGAATGTGGATACTAGAGGTGTTAATTATGATCATCGCATGACTGGCTTTCAGAAGCAGTAGAATTTTTGTTACCTGTAGTTCAATTTAAATCCGCAAAACACCTGCGGCTAAACAAAATGACTGCCTCCTCGATGTACAAAAACTGAGTGCGCATTATAGAAGGGAAATAGATTTTTACCAAGGTTTTGAACCTCAAACTGGGGATGCGAACTTTACATGAATGCGCACAATACATGAGTGTTTATGGTAATTATACAATCAAGCTTAAATATCAATTTAATATATGAAATATTCCCATAGACTCTGCAATATGGCTCCACTTAAGGTGCGATAAAGTTTGGGAAAATACAAAAAAAATGTATATGTTGTGTATTGTGCGCACACCTTCAGAAACAAAATATATGTAAAAGAAATGCACACTTTTTTTATGGTAATCACCTTCAGTGATATTTCTAGTGTAATATACCGGTACTAGCTTGTTGGGCAGATAATTGTGTGTCAGAGAGGAAAGCCATGCAGATTGAGAGATCTATATAAACTTCTAAAGTCTACTTTTTCCTTTATTTGTCATCTAAAACATGTTTTACATGAAAGCAAATATATTTTATGCTCTTTATGATTGTTTCTTATTGCATTCATCAGGTCTTTTTCTGGCTATTTTTAGAAAGAACCATTAAACCAGATCAGGAAAATTACTTATAAAATATGACCCATTTTGATTTTGATTTTTAATGTTAGTATATAGACCTATAACTATGCAGGTATATTGTACAAATATTAACTCCTGAATGTACATGCATTTTACACAGAATGTTTATTATTTTCTATAAAAGGTCACATTTGGAAAAATACATTTTTATCTTGAATAGGTCACTGAATTTTAATTATTTCTTCACACATTGTTAAATGGATAATGGACTATGTAGCAGTGTTTGTTTTCAGCCAAGACAGCAAACAATGTTGCTTGAGTACATGCAAGATAAAGATGTATTTTCTTTGAATGTGAGGCCAAATCTGAAAGCCCTTTGCAAACTGTATTCTCTTATATGAAATGAATTTGTATACTGAGTATTACTGAAAAAAACAACAACATTATTTTCTGTAAAAAAATAACTTGTTTCCATACCCCCCACCCACTTTGGGTTGACAGTGACCCCTTAATATTGTTTTTAAACTTGTTAATAAAGATATGATGGAAAATACTTTGCTTTGTTCAAGTTACAGACTGTTGATGTATTTGAAACAAATTTGAAACAGTTGATTTAGTTTGACCTGTATGGGTAGTACATGCATATTCAGTCAAAAATATCAAATCACATAAAGTCAGTTATATTTTCTATAAAATTAAGACTGACCATGATGAAAGTGATAAAGAGGGACATTCGGTATAATTTGATTTCCCATATTACGCACTATTATGATGTGACACTATTTTGTCACTAGCTCTTACATTATCATGCATATTTATGACTTGATGAGGTTTATAAAGATATTGTTAGATAAAATATAAGAACAGTACAGTATAAAAATGTTTGATCGTCTAGTAATCAATTGAGTTACAGAGCATATTATTGACAGAGGATCCATGTATCATTGTTCAAAGAAAAAATACATCTATATATAAAAGTAAATAGGTGTTATAAAGCAGTGTATTGAATATTCTGTTGACATTATGTCAGCACATAGACCTTTTATGTTATTTTAAACACCATAAGACCAGAGTTTTTTGTATAATTTGTTTTACGTGATTTTTTATCAAAAAATTAGGTTAGGAGGAGGTAATAAAAATAAAAATAAAAGCTTTAAAAAGTGACATAGGAGAATAAAATAAAAATAAAACAGATTTTTCCCCATTTCTTTTTAAATTTTATACCTTGTAAAATTAGTGACTAAACACAACATACTTATGTCGAACAGACCCAAGGCTGAATTTAATGTGAGGGATTTCCATTATTACTGATGAAAGTTTATTGTATTTATTTCAAAATAATATCAACTATTTAACAAGTATAAAAATTACAAAATATTAAGGTCCCTATAATCAGGGTCACCTCATTTATTTTCCTCGGCAACAGGTGTGTGTGTGTCGAGGTCACCCACTCCACACCATACATAATTAGGATTATTATTGTGTCGCCTGCATAGCATGGCAGACACATAGGGATCACTTTGTCCGTCGTCGTCGTCGTCGTCGTCGGCGTCGTCGGCGTCGTCGTCGTCGTCGTCGGCGTCGGCGTCGTCGGCGTCACACTTTCTTGTCCGGAGCATAACTCGAAAAGTATTTGAGGTATCACCTTGAAACTTAAAACATGGATAGATCACATTGAGGTGGAGTGCAGTGCACAAGAATGATAACTCTGACTTTCGTATTTTCTGAGTTATACCCTTTGTTGATTCTGAGATTTTATTTTTGTCCGGACCATAACTCAAAAAGTATTTGAGGTATCACCTTGAAACTTAAAACATGGATAGATCACATTGAGGTGGAGTGCAGTGCACAAGAATGATAACTCTGACTTTCGTATTTTCTGAGTTATTACCCTTTGTTGATTCTGAGATTTTATTTTTGTCCGGACCATAACTCAAAAAGTATTTGAGGTATCACCTTGAAACTTAAAACATGGATAGATCACATTGAGGTGGAGTGCAGTGCACAAGAATGATAACTCTGACTTTCATATTTTCTGAGTTATTGCCCTTTGTTGATTTTCAGTCTTAATTTTTGTCCAGGGCATAACTCAAAAAGTATTTGAGGTATCACCTTGAAACTTAAAACATGGATAGATCACATTGAGGTGGAGTGCAGTGCACAAGAATGATAACTCTGACTTTCTATTTTCTGAGTTATTCCCTTTGTTGATTTAGTTTTATTTTTGTCCGGCCATAACTCAAAAAGTATTTGAGGTCTTAAACTTAAAATGATAGATCCATTGGGGCACAAGAAAAACTTTCATATTTTCTGAGTTATTGCCCTTTGTTGATTTTCAGTCTTAATTTTTGTCCAGGGCATAACTCAAAAAGTATTTGAGGTGCTGACTTAAAACTTTATAGATAGATAGATCTCATTGAAGAGGAGTGCAGTTCACATAAATGATAACTCTCACTTTCTTTTCTCCTGAGTTATTGTCCTTTGTTGATTCTCAGTCTTTATTTTTGTCAGGAGCATAACATAAAAAGTATTTGAGATATTGCTTTGAAACTTCATAGATGGAAAGATCTCATGGAGTGCATTGTGCAAGAATGATAACTGTTGTATTTTTGGAGTAATTTCCCTTTGTTTATTTTTTTGGATTTAATTCTTGTGTGGTGCATAACTTGTAAAGTGTTGCCTTAAACATTTATAGTAGATAGATCTCATTGGTCTGAGTGCAGTACACAAGAATGATAACTCAATAATGATAATGATGACTACAAACTTGCAACATATATATAATTAACGTCATAAGTGCTTAATGACGTCATAATTTTTCTTACAGTTAATGTTTTGAATTCATAGTCATTCTGACACTCCTCTGATGAAGACTGTATAGTCGAAAGTGCTCGGGAAAATTATTACATATTGCACTGTTTGAATATTTTATTCCCCCCCCCCCCCAAAAAAAAAAAAATTAAAAAAAATATATATATATATATATGTGTGTGTGTGTGTTATTTTGTACCTCACAAAATAGATTATGCTTTATCAATAATTTGTCAAAAGATCGATTTTCTAGTCAATTCTTTCATCAAACATGCTTAAATGCAGGCGACACAAGTGTTCCGAGGAACACCCACATCTAGTAATTTAAAAATAATTTAAAGGATCTGAAAAAAATAACAAGAAAAAGAAAAATTGAAACGACAAAACAGAAAAATATGAAGGAAAAACTTATTCACAAATAAATATTTTCTATGAACGAGTTGTCATGATTAAGATTTCATTTTGTTTTGTTTTGGGTTAAATATCAATTAAGGGATTTGAGACAAAAGTCTTACAAATGACCATCATTCTCTTTCTGCAATGCTAATTTTTGCAGATATTTAAATTTCCCAAGCAAATTTTAACCTATTCATCATTGATTTACAGTTTGGTAAATTCTGTTTCTTTTTACATAGGAAAATGTATCTTTAAAAAAAAACTTTCTTATTTAATCATGATGATCTATAAATAGATAAGTGATAGAATTTGTGTTTTCTAGACACGGGAATATACAGGTCTGTGTGGTAAAGGGTTAATAATCAAACAATATCCCCCTAGCAAACACCCTAAAAGTAGTTTTAATAGCATAAATACGTTACCTGTTATTACTTCAGGTATGTGTCTATTTGTGCACAGCTTCCAAAACAGAGTCCGCAAAATAAACCATTCCTTAAACCCCCTAGTTACCGGAAGTGTAACCCCCGTTCTCCAATTGTGTTTTGGAAGCCATCGAGTTTCAGTGGGTAACCTAGCGTGTCCCTTTCTTGATAGCTTCTGTGCGCTACAGCTCTCCTTTTCTTATCTTTTCATAGCCTCGGCTGTGTTGTTTATATTGTTCTTTTTGGTTTTATTCTATATACGTGTAGAATTCCCAATCTCCGTCCCGTATCGGGACCTTTTGCCTTGTGTCACGGGTTTCCGTGCTTCGGCTCCCGTGACACTGGTTTTATTATTTTGATTTTGTATATACTGTTGTCTCGTTTCGAGATTTCTTTGTACAGGTTTTCTTCGGTCTTCCCGTTTTTTATTTTGCATACATTGTTCTTTTGTATTGCTTTTTACTATGTCGCAGTCTCGGGGCTCCTGCGGACATGTCAAGGCGTCCTGGGATTCCCATCAGTCCTGCCTTTCATGTTCAGGGTGCTCTAGGGTCGACACCTGCACCGTTTGTGCTTCGTGGACAGACGAGATATGGAAGAAAGCCTCTTCACGTCGGTCTTACTCATCCCGGAAAAGGAAGGCCTCATCTTCCTCCTCCTTCTCTGGGTTCAGTGCTGCTGGGGGTCGGAGTCCCTCTCCCCCTCCCAGGAAGAAGGCTTCCCCCCCGAGGCCGCCTTCATCTCCTGACTCCCTGCCCGGCTCTCCTTGTGTCAGCCCCAGGGGAGCAGTCAAGGAGACTACTCCGACCGGTCACCGGTCACCGGGCATAACCGGTCAATTGCGTGATCGCAGTCATAACCAAGCTCACGACCGGTCACCGGTCAGGTCTAGCCACCGGTCACCGGTCAAGACCGGTCACCGACCAACGGGACCGGGACCGGTCACCGGGTATATCTACCAGGGACCGGTCACCGGTCAGGACCGGTCACCGACCACCGGTCACCGGTCATTGTCGAACATCTACTGTTCGCGATCGGTCTCAGAGACCCAAGACCGGTCATCACCGGTCATCGGCAAGAGATCGTCATCGATCAACGGCCAGGTCGGCTCACCACTCTAGACGTGTGGGTCACCGGTCTTCGCCGATTTTGTCTGAAAATTCGGACTCGAGTTTTTCCTCAGGTAGCCCTGCAGTTTCTCCGCTTCGGCCACCTCCTCCCTCATGTTCAAGGGTGCCCAAGAAACGGTCCCACAACCGTTCCCCGGGTTTTTCCGGTCACCGGTCCCCTAGCTCTGCTACTCGGGACCGGTCCCCTTTACGCTCCACCACGTCTTCGAAGGTTCAAGGTGCGGATGTTTCAGCGCAACCTCAGACCTTTGACCCTTCCACGTGGTGGTCCCACATGATGGGGGAATACGCCAGGCATTTCAGTTCTGCCTCCCCCCCGTCATACCGGGTGAGCCTTCATCTTCTAGGAGGGATCGGGTTTCTCTTCCACCAGAGACCCTAGATCACAGACTGTTCCTTCAGTCTCCTCCCTCCTCGGGTCCACAGGGCGCTTCTTCTGCACAGCCCCCTATGTGGCCCTTTTTCCCTCCATTTCCCTTTATGGGCTTTCCCCCTCAGGATGCTCCCCCATCTCGCCCTGAGGCTGGGTCTCCTCCCTCTACTCGCAATCCCCCTACTAGTGGGACTGCTTTGAGCGGACACTTGGAGGATGAAATCTCCCTTCATGCTCCGGAGGAGGACTCCTTATTTGCTGAGGACGTGCCTCTTTCGTCCACCTCGCGCCGATCCAGCGCTCATTCCGAACCTCGTACTGACAATCCTCTCTCTGACGAGGACGAGGAGTCAGACGACAGTCGGTTTTCCATGGACAGGGCTGTTCAGGAGGTCTTTGCTACCTTACCTGCATCAGTATGCAAACCGGCCCCTCCTCCCTCCCGGAAGAGGTGCGAAGGTTACCTTGACCTTGTCGGTAAGCCTAAGGAATCCAAATCAGTCGAACCGGAGTTGCTCCCTTTCTCTCCGGTCGTCCGTTCAGCTCTGGAGGATTTCGAATCTTCATCCTCCTCTAAGCCAGGACCGGGCTGGTTTATTCCAACTTCAGACCTTCGGCCTTTGGGTTTTAACCCCAAGACCTACAAGTTTCCGGAGGGTGATTTTTCTATCCACCCTCCGAAACTGGACCTAGATGCGAGTCGGCTCCGGCTCAAGGTCCCCTCCTCTTTACCGCTTCAGCTGAAGGTCCTGGATCGCTGGGAGCAACGCTCCCGCTTTCTTTCCGGCATCTCGTCGCATACTGACTCCTTCGTGGCCGCTCTTTCGGTCAAGCTACAACAAAAGGATGCCTTATCTGCTTCCGTCAGGCTTCTTTTAGAGGCCTTAGCAGCGACGGCAAAACATTCGATTTTGCTATCTCTCTCTCTCTCTTCCGAGATGACTCGCTGCAGGCGGGATGCCATCCTGGACGGCCCCAACAAGCTACTTCTCTCTTCTTCTCGAGAAAAGCTTAGGTCGGCCCCTCTTTCTTCTTCGTCCATCTTTGGGGGACGAATCAAGGAAGTAGCGGATGCCTCCAGGGAGGAGCAAATGCACGGCGCGGTGGCCTTCCAGCCCCGCACTCCTACTTCGGCTCCCCCTAAATTCCGGATACCGAAGAAACCTTCGGCTTCTACCGGTAAATCCCCGAAGGACTCGGAAAAAGGCAAGCCTCAATCTCCTTTCAGAGGCAATCCCTCTTCCAGGGGCGCTCGCCAATCTGGTCCTCAGCGACCACGATTTCCTCCTTCATCGCCCCCCACCCCTTCTTCTACCTCTACCAGTCAAAGGGGTAGGAGTAAGCCCTAGGGGTACGTCCTTTCTTCCGCTTCCTCTTCCAGACGTTCGATTAGGAGGAAGAGTGTTTCTGCCCCTTCCAGTAGGCGGCAGACTCACTCATTTCATTCATCATTGGGAGACAATCACCGACGACCAATGGGTCCTGTCTATCGTGAGACACGGGTATCGGGTTCCGTTCAGTCGTCCCCCTCCACTATCACGCTCTCCCATTCATCTCTCCTCCAATCATCCTCGTCTGGGACTCGCCATTTCAGATCTTCTGAAAAAAGGAGCGGTAGAAAGGGTCTCGATTCCAACCTCTCCGGGGTTTTACAGCCGTCTCTTTCTGGTTCCCAAGAAGGACGGCGGGTTTCGACCAGTCATAGACCTATCTCATCTAAACTCCTTCATCCCGAAGGAACACTTCAAAATGGAAACAACTTCGTCGATCAGGGCAGCCGTCCTCCCCGGTCACTGGGCTGTTTCCCTGGATTTATCGGATGCCTACTTCCATGTATCTATCCATCCTCATTCCAGGAAATACCTTCGTTTTACGGATGGCCAAACTGTCTACCAGTTCAAGGCCCTTCCGTTCGGCCTGTCTTCGGCCCCCAGAATCTTCACCAAAATAGTTTCGGTTCTGGTCGCCAGGGTTCATTTTCGCGGCTCACGCCTCCTGGCGTATTTCGACGACTGGCTTCTTCTTCACATGGACCCAGTCGCTCTTCTCGACGAACTTCGATGGGTGACAGACCTAGCTCTCCGGCTAGGCTTCATCCTCAACTCCGAGAAATCGGAGTTGATCCCATCCCAGAACTTCACGTTTGTCGGGATGCAGTTTCTGACCGACCTAAACAGGATCAGAATTCCGGAACCCAGAATTATGTCTCTTCTAACTCTGGTTCGGGGGTTTTCGCGTCGGCAATCGCTCTCAGCCCGCGAATTCCTATCGCTTCTCGGAGTACTCAATGCAGCAGCGGATCTTGTTCCGCTGGGCCGCCTTCACATGCGACCTCTTCAATTTATCCTACTCTCGATCTGGCGTCCCAGTCGAGACCATTTACAGACCATTCTTCCGGTTTCTCCGGAATTGGTTCATCATCTCAGTTGGTGGAATTCCCCCTCGTTTCTCCGAGAGGGTGTTCCTCTTTCTCCTCCTCAACCGGAACTGTTCCTCTTCTCGGATGCCAGTCTGTCATGCTGGGGTGCTCATCTGGAACCTCTGGGTCTCACAACCTCGGGTCTTTGGTCCCCTCGGGACAGTTCTCTTCATATCAACAACCTCGAACTCAAAGCGGTTCTACTAGCCTTACGACAGTTTTCTCCTCTCATTCGAGGCAAATCTGTTCTAGTATCTACAGACAACACGACTGTTGTCTCTTACATCCGCAGACAAGGGGGGACGCACTCGCCTTCTCTGTGCATGGAAGCATGGCACCTTCTTCATTGGTGTCAGGTGTCTTCGGTACTCATTCAAGTCAGACATCTTCCGGGTCGTCTAAATGTTCTAGCGGACCAACTGTCCCGCAGGCATTCTCTTCTCCCCTCGGAATGGAAGTTACTTCCTCGGATCGCGACAACTCTGTTTGCGATTTTCGGGTCTCCGTCTGTCGATCTATTTGCTACCAGGCTGAACAACCAGCTTCCACTGTTTGTGTCACCGGTATCGGATCACCGGGCTTGGGCGATAGATGCTCTGTCTGTAAACTGGGATCATCTATTTGCTTATGCGTTTCCACCGTTTTCTCTGATTCCCTTAGTTCTAAGGAAAATCCTGCGATCTCAGTGCCGGATCCTCCTTGTAGCTCCACTTGGCCAACGAGATCTTGGTTCGTGGATCTGCTGGATCTTCTGATAGACGATCCTGTAGAACTTCCCCAGGTTCCGGACCTTCTGTCACAAGGTCGGAACAGGGTCCTACACGACAATCCTTGCGCTCTTCGTCTTCACGCTTGGATGTTATCCAACAGCGAGTTAGACAGAAGAAATTTTCGGCAACAGTTGCCTCTATTATCTCTAAAGCCAGGAGACAATCTACTCGATCTGTCTACCAGGCAAAGTGGAAGGTCTTCCGTGATTGGTGTATCGCACGGCAGATTAATCCGGTCAAAGCTCCTGTCAGAGAAATCGCTAACTTTCTAGTTTTTCTTTTTAACGAGAAAAAACTTGCGGTCAGTTCTATCAAGGGTTATAGGTCTATGTTATCGAACACTCTTAAGTTTCACAGATCCTCTTCCCTTGGTTCGGATCCTTATCTTTCGGAAATTATTCGTTCGTTTGAACTGTCTAGGCCAGTTTCTCGTTCGTTAACTCCAAAGTGGGATCTTTCTTGTGTTTTACTGGCTCTTACTAAGGCACCTTTTGAACCTCTTTCTGAGGCTTCTCTCCTGCACGTAACATGGAAGACGGTCTTTCTCATAGCAATGGCGTCTTCTAAACGCCGTTGCGAAATTCATGCCTTTTCTACTGAGGAAGGCTATTTACGCTTTAACAAATCTGATGGCTCTGTATCTTTGAGCTTTCAACCTGGTTTCCTTGCGAAAACCCAGCTCCCTTCGGTCTGTCCCCCTCCGGTAGTTATTCCGAGCCTTGCTAGGTCTTGCGCCAGGGGAGATCCTGATCGGCTTCTTTGCCCGGTTAGAGCCTTGAAGTTTTACCTCCAGAAGGTTAAATCTTTACGGGGTCGTCGTCTTCGACTTTTCCTCCCAATAAAAGGGGGGGCGAAGTTTCGGCAGCATCAATATCTCGTTGGGTAGCCTCAACTATCAAGTTTGCCTATTCGGATCTTTCGGACAGGGATCTATCCTTTTTAAGAATTAGACCACATGAGCTCCGTGCTTTGTCTGCTTCTTGGGCTTTCTTGAATAAATCTCCCATGGATGATATTCTCAAAGCGGCCTCTTGGAAGTCTTCTACTACGTTTTCTTCCTTTTATCTCCGCTCACTGGCTAACCAGTCACAAAACCTTGTGGATTTGGGTCCACTTGTAGTGGCTCAGACAATAGTTTAATCATCATGTCTGACGCCTCGGCGGCTTTGGTCGTTTCCTACTTCGGGTGTCGCTTCAATCAAGGTTCTTTGTTAGCAACCTCCCGCCTTAGCGACGAAGTCATACCTGAAGTAATAACAGGTAACGTATTTATGCTATTAAAATGAAATTTTTGAAGTAAAATTAATTTTAATTAGTAAATACTTACCTGTTATTACAGAGTCCCACCTCCCTCCCCGCTTGCTGGCGGTTGTATCCCTCGATGGCTTCATATACAATTGGAGAACGGGGGTTACACTTCCGGTAACTAGGGGGTTTAGGGAATGGTTTATTTTGCGGACTCTGTTTTGGAAGCTGTGCACAAATAGACACATACCTGAAGTAATAACAGGTAAGTATTTACTAATTAAAATTAATTTTACTTCAAAAATTTCATGTTTGCAAAATTCAATATCCTTGTAACTTCTTATCTAGAATATATATATTTGGCATTGTGGAAGACAAAACATAAGTGTGACTTATTTAACACAAACAAATTGCAAGTAAACATACTGTCAACACCCATGTATTTAGTGCTCACTTCTGCCTAACTGAATTTTCATATTTTACTGACGCATTACCCCACCCACTCATTGCCGATGTCGTCATGCAGTGTTAGTGATAATAATTCTCGTACATTGTATTTCCGTAAGCATTTATTTCCATTAATACAACTGAAATAATAAACAAACGTCTTGTATGATGCTGCAAATTCACGTTTGTTTACTCTTTCAGTTGTATTATTGGAAATATACGATGTTCAACCGCTGTCCCGCAACAGTTTCACATAACAATTGAATCGGAAGTTGAAATAAAGAATAAACTGTAAATAATAATGCATTTGCATACAACCTAAAGCAGAATTTGCATCGTCGTTACTGTGATCTACTCAAAGAATATCATTTTATTATTGTAAATTGATTAATTCAATGCCATTTCTTTTTTTATTTACGATTTTCATTTTGGACTGCTCTGTTTAACGATAGGTGCATACTTCAGGTGATTCGTGACAATTAAACTACATGTAAAAAATGATGTCGACACATGAAAACTTATACAAAACTATCTTTTGTTCTAAATCATTGAGCTACTGGTGTAAGCATATTTTATAAAAAAAAGAGTAAACGCCAAACACTCAGCACCTTGCAGAATCAATAGAATATTTATCACCTTCAATCAAGCACATGAAAAACACCCGCGAAAAAGTCAAAATGGCGGTGGCTTGGATCGACGAGGCAGAGATGCACAATTAAACGTTTGATATACTCTTTTCCCTCCAAAATACTGAATCTCAAATTTGTGGTGCGCACTTAACATGGAAGTTTACAGAATTTGTAAGTGAAATATTTTTATTCTTAAGGAAGTAACACGAACTGGCGGCGGACAAAATAACAATAGAAACACGAATTTGAATTTTATTTTTATTTGGGTTTTGCAATATTTTGGTATGGTGCTCCCGTAAAACAAGTAAATAAAAAACTCTTGCCTAAGAAAGAAAAAACATTTAAAATTGTCGATAACAATTACGCTCTTAGATGGTCCATAAACAGCTTTAATATTTGTAAACTTGAAACTTGCAAATTTGATTAAACGCCTATTTCTACATATAAAATACATATTCAATGGCATTGTACAATGAAAATGATAAAAACTGATGAGATATACAGACATACATAGAACAATAAGGAACAGTCAGCGATGCCATTAGCATCACTTAAAACAGTGCAAAATAGTCCTTGAAGTACAATGATTTCAGTTGTATTTTGAAAATTTCTACAGATTCACGTTGTCTCAGACTAAGAGGTAATTTGTACAATATACCTGCTTCAATCTCATTAAAATCATATCCTAATTGCGCTCCTCTACTATCCGCGATTAGGATCTGATAACATAGCATAAGGGTTCACATGAGATTGACCTTTTTAAGTAATTTATATGCATAAGCAAGTGCTTGATTTTAAACAAATTAAATAACACCTTTCTAACTGACTTCGGTAAAACATTTGTCGCTGGATGAGAAAAATGTGCAGCTTGACCGGGACTCGAACCGGGGCCTTTTGCTTAAAGGGCTAATGCTCTACCAAATGAGCTACCTGGCCTCTTACACATCTTTCTACCCTATTGTGAGATGAATGCGATTACATCCTCTGGCTATACCAAACGATTCTGTAGCTGCCAATTTGATTGGCTTATACAAAGGTCAATTTGAGATGACCCTCTATACGATGTGGTCAGATCCAGTTAGCATACTGAATCAGATTTCAATGAGATTCTACCTGCATAGGTATACAGTCCATCCGCGATGGAACGAAGTATCACGGGAGTAGCACTGGACCACTCAATTACTTCGTTTGATTGCATCGTTGTTCCGTCACATCTTTCTCAACTGACATTCAAAATGTGTTATTGTCTTGTATCTTACAACAAAGTATATTTCTGTAATGGAATATGTTTTATATGTGACTAACACTGTTAAAGACTGTATCATATTGAACAGATTCAGGCATCTTCCTGTAAGATTTGATCTTACAAATAACAAACTGAATTTCTGTGTTAGTGGGAAAATCCCTCTTGATAAAGTGCAGAAACATTTTCCTGTGTGGATGCAATCCGTGACTGTTTCCTGTGTGGAAAATATTGTTAATTATGTCTGTGTGGCATTACTATGTAGACAATAGACTGATTTACCGGTATCCTAAAAATTATTTAGCCATAAAATATTTTACATATGCTATTAATATGTTTTATCAGTATGTAAAAGTATATGGATTAAATTATGATGGATATTTGCATTCAGCTGTGTTCTACAATCCTTTCTGTTACTAAACGGAACTGGGAGCACAATTAACCCAAGTAATTGGGAAAATTGTTACAAATGTGGGCTCGTCTGGGATTGCTGAAAACTTTTGTGACAATCTTCAACTAAAACTTTACTCTTTCCTGCTTTGTAACAGAATGAAAATAAAATTAAGGGAAACATACCTTTTTTCATAACACTCTTCCTTTCTGTATAATCTTCATTTAAATAACTAAAAATACTGTGGATTTCATGTAAAACTTAATGTCTTACGTTTTTAAAAATCAAAACTTAAAAGAAAAAAAAAAGAATAAAAAATTGTGGATCCAGTGAAATCAAGTGGACCACTGCCTTTTATCATTACACTTCCGACATGTATAATGCCCTAGACATATATATTATTATATGTCATTATTTAGGGCGCTGTTTGAGAGTGGGGGGCTCCCAAAACTGTCCCATTGATTTATCATAAACTTATAGCCGGAATATATCTTCTGACTAGAAATTACCAATAATTCAGAAGCTCTGCATGCAATATGAATTTGTCGTCTGCTTATTGTACTCAGTGGCAGACAGTACATAGAATGCAGATTGGAAAACTTGCTGAATGCTATTGAATGTTTTTCTGCTGATTTCACAATATCAAAGTGAGCTAGTTCTCCTTTTACCATTCCAGGAGTTAAAAAAGACAATAATTTCATAGCTTTTGGTGATTGTGTTCAGGATACTGGCGCTTTAATCATAGCTCGACAAAAAGATTCAAGAATTAGTATAAATCAACCATGATAATGAAAGTGCGAGACATCGGGTTTGATTGACATTTGTGAACCACCTGATTTTGGATCTTAATTAGAAACCGTTTTTTCTCTTTCAATTTTGGAGCCAATTACTTTCTGAGATTTTTTTTTTGACATTTACAGCACAGTGAAAGGTTATATAGTGTGCCAGGAATTCAGTAAGAGAACTAATCTGTAAGTAGAGTGATCATATCAAATTAATTGTTGATTTCTGAAGTAATATTATCATAATACCAGATTTCTTAGAAGATAAAAAGTTTTGATATTTATTTTTTCAAGATTTCTTCGTGCCAGAGAAACTTTGTACTTTAAGAAGATCAAGTAATATGTCACTATAATCATATTTACATGTTTAAAACTGATTTCATTTTATTTAAATTTGTGATTCTGATAGCAATATTCAATTTAGAAAACTCCGGTGACAGAAATTAACATGATATCTTTGCATCAACAGTACCGTTCGTTACCAAACCATGATTTTCTCTTCATGCGATAACCTGATTGTCAAGACACACAAATGCACATCAGTTTCAGTAGCAGCTAAAAAAGAGAACGACTGGAAAAAAAACCCAAAAAACTTGGATTAATGTTATTTTCAGTTCAAAAAATGATTAGACTTTCTAGCTAGTTGGTTTGAGGGCTAGAGGGCTTTGATTTAATGGTGTGTTTTTGTTTTTGTTGTTTTTTAACGTGGAGGATATCTAGTGGCAAGCTGTGAGGTTAATTTGATAAAATTCCGCAGTGGTACAATAAATTTTATGGTTCTCCGGGAATGGGGGTTGACACTCTAGATTTCTGCGATGTTATTTACGTTGTAAATCTTGGAAAATTAAACTTCTCGTATCTCTTGAATGTTTGAAGGGAATGGATTGAGAGGAATCATGCAGTAGGTGTATTGACTGAATAGAATGTGTGAAATTGACATCTAATGACTCAAGTGTGGGAGCCTCTATGTGTGTGGCTTCACTATGAATAAACAGTAGAATACTGAAACTTACCTTTGATTCCTTACCTGGCTCAATGTTTATTGGTTTGATTAGTTTGAACATCCTGTCAACAGTATTTCAATTATCAGAGGATTTTAAATACATGAGACAGATACATAGTGTCACTTCACTGCAGAATAATGGCGGCTTAGTAGTAAAATGTTTGACTGCTTATCCAGACAACCGGGGTTAAATTCTCAGTGAAACCTTGGGAAATTTATGGGTTGTTTTCAAGCTTCTCCTGCTCAACAGGACCAGGGCAAGTGCTGGTTTATTCCTATGGTGGCAAAGGGGCTTCGTTCTTATCAGGGTTTTACACTGGGTATGTTAAAGAACCAAGGGGTGTATTTGGAAAGGGCTATGGTATCACAAGCTGGAACCTCTGAATACTGTCTTGGTTGTAGCTGCCTATGTGTGTCAAGGGAAGGTAACATCTAAGAGAATCAAAGTCAGGCTTTCTCTAATCAAAACCACAGCATTGTACAATATTTGCCTTAGAGTGAATGCAAGAAACTAACAAAACTGCAGTATAATGCTGTGCAGTCTGATCATGGTCTTCACTGTTCACTATTAAGTCAGTAAAGTTTCAGTTAGCATCCATTTATAACCAATGGTACAGTCAAAACAAAGAAAGGATAAGTCAAATTAAACAATTTTGCATGTTAAGGGTTAAATGACTCTGATATGACATGGCCAGGATTCATGCCCACCACCTCCCACACCTAGAGAAGGTACCATAATCACATAGCCACTAGAACAGGTACTTTTCTTAATGGCAGCCCATTCACATTGAACAAATTATTCTCAAACATAAGTGATTTACTTTGTGATAAAAAACTTTCAATTTGGCCGTATTGCAGTTCCAGCGTATACAAAACATGTTCCCATGCATATTGCATAACCTAGGCAGGTAATGCCATTTAAGTTTTTACATGTTTTCTAGCTAATACAGAAAAAGATAAATTTTTGCCTTCATTTTTTTTAATCAGCAATACTCCAGATTCATGAAGCCCTAGGAAATTTCGAAAAATCTATTGAATACAGTTTTAGCTTCTCTAATTGGACTTCTATTGAATATCAGTTGTTTGGGCTAGGGATCATTAATCAAATTAGCCGTGAGATCAATGTTAGAAAAAAAAATCCACCTTGAAAATCAATGATGGTTGAGCAAATTATGATACTTGATTTTTACTTGTGTTTTTAAATTGGCTTTGTTTTTGAATTATGAGAATTTGATTAGTTTAAATTTTTAGTAACTTCACACAGAGGTTACTGGTTTCCTTTGATTTAGTGAAATATGTCTTATGATGATTGATGACATTCAGTGTATTGAAACATTACTCAATGTGACAGAGCCCGTAAATGGTACGATGTAATCGAAAAATTAAATTAAAAAAATCATAAATTAAATTTCGAGGGGTTGGTGCAAAACTATAGTAACTGCTTAAATGAAGTTACAGTAGTTTTGCACCAAATTTAAACAACATAAACACAAAAGTACTGCTTGCTATATGATTGCAGGTTGAGTGTGTATGCGTGTGATGGTAACAAAAGTCTGTGCCCAAACTCAGTATTAATAGTTAATCTATTGTCCAGTCAAACTCTTCCAAGTTGGAGGAGTGAAACAATGTGTAGGTGGCCTTCACATCAGCCAGGATTCAATCATTGATTGATACACATGGAGGTATGTATCAACAGAAATACTGGCTGCCTATGATCAGCTGCATCTACTGGAAATATTTGTCTATCCATATTGACTCATTCATCCTCACTTA
>CM037792.1:42378393-42428393 GCA_021229015.1 Solen grandis
TGCAGAATGGCAGTCCTAAATATATATCTGTCGCATGTCGACAAAGGCTCAAAATGATTGAAGCACTGTCGATCGAACGTATGATCTAACCAACAAACATGCTCAGTGTAACGCTCATGTGCGGTATCTCATTTTCGTGACTGTATTACATATTTTGGACACGATTTATACCACATTTTATACATACAAACCGAGTTTGGAGTTCTCATCAATCATCTAAGATTCATTCGAAAACGGAATTGCTAAAGTTACATAATTACAATTAAAAATCACGCATGCTTACCTCAGGATTGGGTTTATTCTGTCCTCTTTACAATCTGTAAAATAAAAAAATAAGCTGTATTCAAGTTCAAGTCCAAAATGTGTTTGAAAGTCAAAATTATAATTGTATGTACTGCTTTACCTATCTCGAATGCTTATATAATGACATACAAGCTGTTGTTGTTATATTGGTTATTGGGTTTAACGTCCCTCCGACAGTATTTCAGTCATTTGAAGACGATGTCTACTTGAGACAGATATATTGCTGCGACATAGCAGTATCAGGCTGTAGACATGTGGCAGTCACATTATCCTGACACCGGGTCAACTAGTCCTGGAACTATCCTTATATGCTAAGCACCAGACAAGAAAGCTATACCAGTACCATTTTCAACGACTTTGGTATGTCGCGACCGTGAATCAAACCCACGACCTTCCAATTCCGGGGCGGATGCACTAACCAATAGGCCACCGGGACCGGTACATACAGCTGTAGACACTTCATGTATGTTATTTTGTAATCTGGCTGTTAGTTTGGAAATTTTATTAGGGATGCCAGACATAATGCATTGTATACACATGAACAGTAGTGCACCACAGTAGAAGAAAATTAATATGAAGACTGACATGGCATGACGTCACATTTTATAATAAATATTACTCTTTTGCTGTAAAAGTAGAACTCAATCCTTATTTATTTCGTCAGCTGACCCAATGACTCTTGATTCAAGCCCAATCCCCTTTCTCTCTCGTTACCTCATATTGTACTATGTGTTTTAATCTTAACTGCATGCTAGATACGACATACTATTCTAGCATCCATTCATTTTTGTTTAAACCGGAACATTGCGTTTTGTATCTACTTTATATTACCCCATGTTGTACCTTTTGTACCTGGGATGAAATAAAGGAATGTTCTGTTCCGGCTGTACACGACAAATAGATAAAGCGTTTGCAGCACACTATATAGAGCCATTAGAAACGTTGATAGATAAAGCGTTGGTGTTTGCAGTACACAACAGAACCATACTATGTTGGCAGTACATTATAGTACAAGAGGGCAAAGATGGCACTGTGTCTCTCACCTGAGTTAGATTTCTGTGTTAGGCATGATTACCAAAAATGAGGCATCTAAAGTGTTTGCAATGTTGTTTTTTTTTCTCCAACATTTGACGAAGTAACCTAGATTTTGACCCTGCCTTAATTTGCAATCATTTGGGATTTCATGCAGAAGACATTCTTGTCAAGTTTTATGAAGACTGGGACAAAATTATAGTATCTACAGTGTTAACAAGGTTTTTTTCTATGATTTGACCTGGTGACCTACGTTTTGATCCCATGCGACTCAGTTTTGAACTCATCCAAAAATTTTGACCACAAGTGACCCTTTTTCGAACTCATGCAATATTTCACGTTAACAAACATTCTGACGAAATTCCATGAAAATTGAGCCAAAAATGTAGTTTTTGAACCGACATGACCCTTTTTCGAACTCATCCGAGATATTATTCAGACAAATATCTTGACCAAGTATCATGTAGATTGGGCTTAAACGCTGGCTTCTAGAGTGTTCACAAGCACTTGTTGACGATGAACGACGAACGACGGACGATGGACAAAAGTCGGTCACAAAAGCCTAACCTGAGCAAAAGTGCACAGTTGAGCTAAAAACGAAGATATTTTAAGTGTTCACTATAGACTTACATTAGTCCCGCCTATGGCATTTTAACACATCAAATAATTCTAACAATCTTGGTAGACTCATCTCATTTTAAAAACAGGCCCACAAATTCTTCTGAAAATATTTTTAAAATATCCCCCTATTTTTCCTTTCTGTGACATAGCAACAATAACTCAGCATGAAATTTAATATTTAAAACAAATATGAAGGGGGGGGGGCACCCATTAAACAACCCTGTAAAGTTTTATCAAATTGGTTCAGTGGTAAAAGAGGAGATGCTATTTGTAGAAAAAGAAGTTGACGGCGGACGCCGGGCCGGTCAAAATGTCTGAGCTACAAAAGTCACATACATTTCTTGTAGATGAAGATGGCTGCAATAATAACTAAAACAGCGAAAAGGACCAATCCGATAACAATTCCAGCAATTTCTCCGTCCGAAAGGGAACCTGAAAAAGTACGGGTATGTAAACACAGGCTTTCGTTGAAAGAAAATAAAATGTCAAAATACGTTTTGCTATACATTTTAGGGCAAAACAACAATAACAACAACAACAACAATATAATAATGAGAATAATTATAAAATATATATACGAAATACAGATTGTACAACGGTTTTATGAGTTAAGATAATTAATCTTATGAAAAATAATCGAAAGTGGATTAATACATTTTGCTTATCTTTCCTTTGATAGGAAAAACATGATCATTTCATTTAAAGAACATGATTCGTCCTTAACAGTTTCGCAAATTTCACAAAAGAGGTACCTTTTATAATCGCAAAGTGACATTATTGATATCTTTGATACACAGGGCGAAGTGATACGGTGATAAATAAGTCTGTTAAATATCTTTGATAACATTGAAGAGCTAAAATGACTTGTTAAACTCAGGTATTATCGAAAGGGACCCCCTTCTCCCTAGCCCCCAACAACAACAACAACAAAGAGTTAAGACAGAACCTGAACTAGAATTAGAGGACTCGTTGCCTGTACAAGTCCCTCCTGTGCATGTTGAGCTACCGGGACATTCTGCATCGGTTGTACACGCTGAAATATGCATTATTATAAATGAATTGCATATAAAACATTGAATGTAGCATAACATATTTAGCCTTTAAGTTACACAAATATAGATCTAGTCAGTAGGTTATCGATAATAATTTTCAGATACCGGATTCCTGTCTAAACTTGAATTGTGCTAAGTTCTATTATTTTCTTACGTTCTTATCTTGCGCTACAATGTGCGCACAATTTAGGAAAAGTTAAGATTGTTTACCCGAGCGACTTCACTTAGGTGCCAAAACATGACGTCATAAATCAAGGACATTGAAATTTAAGATTTTTTTCTTTATTCTAAAGTTCTTTATAGTAAGAAATATATCAATCAAAGATCGAGAGATCACAACCTGGTGTATCATGTTCATGTCAGAACCTCGTTTGGGTCAATGATATATTATCATGAACTTACATGCGGTACAGACTGCCTCCGTACCACTCCATGTTCCGTCTGATTGGCACGTGCGGGTCAAATCACCGGAAGATAATGAATTAGTGCATGCGTAAGTAGCTGTACATCCAAATCCGGTACAGGGAATAGAAACTGTGCCATGAGTTGGATTAGAAAGGGTCCCACAATCTAAAAAATCACGAAGTAAATATGTCGTATATTCTTTTACACGTGAACGTAGAATACATGTACATATATTTAGAACGAAATCAAACAACTGCAATACTATAATACTAATTTCGTGTTTAATATTAACGTCTTCGCATAGTCAAAACGCATAAGGCACCGAGAGACTCCAGATTGGATTTACATGACATTCTCAACCCAGTGTTTCAGCAATGTTTCAGTAAATCAGGAATTTCCGTTTCCCAAGACTGCGGCTCCGCCGCGATCTTATGACCTTCTATCTCGCGTTAAGACGTGTTAAAGCAGCTCATTGAAAGTTGACTGTTAGAAATAACGAAGACGACAACCGGCGTTGATTGGGATTAATGTGATGGAGAATGTAGAACGGTTATATCAATACATACTATAATATTATAATAATATTCTACATCAACTCAATCACAATCGGCGGAATAAAAAATATTGTAATGAAGTCTAAAGTATAACCACCGAGACGGTAAAAAAAGACTCTAATATACTGCTAAAATTTATAATGTTCTGTTCGAAATAGATCTAAGAGAAGTATTTCGATAAAACTAAGTATAAAACAGCACCCAGCTGCACATCCACATGAGGTCATCAGCTAGGCGCCGTCCATCACTGAATGTTTCAATCCTTTAAGCCTAGGACACTCTCAAGACGGTGGATCAGTAGTGATTTCTTATCACTTCCCTCAGTGGATAGCTTCCAGCTCTCTTGGTCCCTCTTGAACCATAACCAGCTGGAGGCTTTCTCTGCTGACTGCGAAAGCGCTTTTACAGCAGCCTTCCTGTTCTGTCCAACAATGCCAAGAGCGCCCAACGTGGACCACACTGATTGAGCCGGGAACCCTCTGCACCCAACTTCTATTGGAAATAACCATGTCTGCCACTCGCGGTCTTTGCACAGCTGTTGTAGCTCTGTGTACTTGGTCTTTTTGGTTTCATGTGCGGTTTGGCATCTCTCCTCCCAAAGAACAGTGATTTCGACCATGACGAGGCACTTTCGGGCAGGTGAATGGATTACTATATCTGGTCTAAGAGTCGTCTGGACAACTGATGGGAAGTTCAACTTCTTGTCCAGGTCTTCGTCCAGAATCCAGTCTTGCGCCTGGTATAGTATTCCTGTCCTTGTCCTGGTGCTTGAAGGGATCTGTTTGGTTCCTTCTCTCACGAATGGAATCAGTTTCAACTTCTTCACCTTGGGGTGTTTCTTCTTTCGTTCCAGCTCAATGGTATGGGCGATCTCTCGAAGCACTCTGTCGTGGCGCCATCTGTATCTACCCTGGGACAGGGCTACACTGCAAGATGAAAGGACATGCTCCAGTGTTCCTCTTTTTCCACACAGTGGGCAGCTGGGATCGTCAGCAAGATTCCATAGGTGGAGGTTTGCAGGTGAAGGAAGGAGGTCGTATTCTGATCTCAGCAGGAACTGCAGTCGTACTGGCTCATACTGCCAAATCTCTGACCACGATAGGGCTCTGTCTGGGAGTGTCCAACGAGTCCATGCTCCCTGCTTCCATAGTTGCACTGCCTTTGTCCTTCTAGCTTCTTCCTCTACTGTTCCAATTTCTTGCTGCACCATGGTTCTTCGCTCTTGGGGTCCCGCTGTCTTCCACTGTTGGAGTTTGACTGACCCTAGTCCCTGTCTTCCTTCACAAGGAGTTCCTACAATGTCCTTTTGTCTCAGCCTGGTCTCCGCCTGATCTACCGCTTGACTTGCTGATCATTTTCTGCCTGTTCTTGTCTCTATTCCTGCTTGACGCACCAGTTCATCTTTCGGCTCTCTCACTGTAGTAGTCCATGCTGGTACATCCATGCCTTGTACTTGCCTGGAAGGCCGGTCTTATCGATGGCTGTCATTCCCTCCTTGGTTTGCTGTCGAAGTCTGTTTACACTGTTATGGTCCTTAAGGCTAGCGACAAACCACTTGCCAAGGCACTTGACAGGCTCATTCGTCAAGGATGGTATTGTCTCGTCTTGAATACGGAGTTGGAACTTGTCCGTCACTTGCCCTTTCCTAATGATGAGGCTTCTAGACTTCCTGGGTTTGAATTTCATGCGGGCCCATGACACTGTGGCGTCTAGAGCTTGAAGAACCCATCGGGCTTGAATGTGGCTCTCTGTAGAGATTGTGAGGTCATTCATAAATTCTCGGTTTGATGGTAGCCTGGTCCCACTCTCTGTTTTCGGGCCTCTTGTTTCCCTCTCAACAGCCTTGATGATGAGATTCATCCCCATGACGAAGAGTATTGGAGATATTGTGCATCCGGTAATAATGCCCTTCTCCAGGTCCTGCCATCTCGTTGTTTTCTCCTCAACTGTAAACCGAAGTCTTACACCGCTAAAGTAGCTCTTGATCAATTTCTGTGCGTGATCAGGAACATGATAGTGTTGAAGAGCTTCTGCGATGAGTTGGTGTGGAATCGATCCATATGCATTGGCTAGGTCCAGCCATACCAGTGTTAGGTCTCCACTCCGGATCCTTGCCTCTCTGATAAGCTGTGATAGGGCACTTGTATGTTCAACACAGCCAGAGAATCCTGGTATCCCCCCTTCTGTACTGACGTGTCCACATAGTTGTTTGTTGTCATGTATGTAGTAAGTCTCTTGGCTAGCACAGAGAAGAAGATTTTCCCCTCAACGTTCAGTAGGGATATTGTTCTGAACTGCGTAATGTCTTTGGCGCCTTCCTCTTTCGGGGCAAAGATCCCATCTGCCATCTGCCAACATGCTGGAACCTTGCCCTTTCTCCAAACAAGCTTCAATAACGTCCATAGCCTCCGTCATGGAGAATGTAGAACGGTTATATCAATACATACTATAATATTATAATAATATTCTACATCAACTCAATCACAATCGGCGGAATAAAAAAAATATTGTAATGAAGTCTAAAGTATAACCGCCGAGACGGTAAAAAAAGACTCTAATATACTGCTAAAATGTTTAAAGTTCAGTTCGAAATAGATCTAAGAGAAGTATTTCGATAAAACCATTATATATACATCAAAGAAAAAGTAATTCAGTCGGAATACTTTAACACGACGTTTATATATCAGCTAGTTGTCAGCTTATCAAACTATGGTGCTTAACCCTTTTCTGCAAGTATAGGAATATCTATCAATGAAAATCGTGAAGGTATTCAGTCGATAATGTCTTAGTAAGGCTAAAAAGATACGCCTGAAAAGGTTTTAGAAATATAAAACACAGTATCCTCGAAGCAGGTACTTGTTTTACCATCTTGGGACATTCAGCAGCATGGCGTTTTTACCAGTTCTAGGTAACGAATTCGTAATACTATTATTTTTTAACCTGTGAAATGAATGTGATTAGTCATATGATGGCACACGGAAATAAAACTCTAAATATAGGTTCTATGATTTCATACCGTTCGCTAGATTTTTTTTTACAATTACGGAATGTTGCACTGGGTGACCTGCGTCTGTAGACTGGTACTTTGGTACTGATAGAGATGAAACACGCGTATATTTTTAAATCAAATTCTTTTTCAATGACTTGTGAACGAGCTGCTTTTATATATATAAAACTAATCGTAAGATCGACGTGATCACTGGGTTATTTTAAAACAATATATTCACTGATATATTTTAAATGTTTTTAACGGATTTTGAAACATGTTCATGCATATCTGTAGGTACCCTCTACATTTTAACGTTTAACATTCTAAAATATACATAACTGTTCCGACTGCGATAGCGTTGTTTGTTTGTTGGGTTAAACGTTCCACCGACAGTATTTCAGACATTTGGGGACGATGTCTACTTGAGACAGATATAGTGCTGCCACACTGCAGTATCACACCAAAGACATTTGGCAAGATATGGCACCCAGTCACATTATCCTGAAACCGGGCCAACCAGTCCTGAAACTACCCTAACTTGCTGAGCGCCAAGCAAGGGAGCTATACCAGTACCATTTTGTACGACTTTGGTATGTCGCGGCCGGGAACTGAACTTACGACCTCCAGATTCCGGTGTGGACGCTCTAACCACTCGGCCACCGGGACTGCTTGTTTGTGAGATGTCGTTTTGATATATATATATATGAAGTTTCCGTAGCTATGATAATATCATTAATAATAATTATAGAAGAATGTAATGCGTTTTAAATACGCGAATAAACTCACTTATCCTAGAGGCTTCTGCTGGACAACTAACATGCATGTCTGTGCCCGCCGTTGAACCTGAAATAAAGACCAACATATGTTAAATGTCACTGGAATAAGAGTTGTTAATTTAAAGAGTTATTGTCGTGGCAACAGTTTGTTTTAATAAATATCTGGCAAAATAATTAGTTCTATAATTTCTTCACATTTTACAATCCTTTATTTGTCTTCTTCGATTTAACGTTCTACAAACTGCATTTCAGCCATCTGGAGACTCTGTCCTCATGAGACAAAGTGTTATCACGCCGTAAATAAGTTGCATGACTCCTAAAGGACAATGTCACAAACTACCGATGTACCCCGCCGACCTGACGAGGTACAATCGTCCTTAATGATGTTAAACTTTTGCGCTGCCAAACTTGTGCCGATCCCTGAAATTTGCCAAATTTGTGTCTAGTATATCTCCGGAGTGAAGTGACAAATCGGCTAGGTGTGAAAGGTCATTTAAACTTTCTTTAACGCCTTTACATTGAGAGCCAGGCAAGGGAAAAAATCCATAACTAAAGATTTTGGTGATTTGCTGCCAAGGATCAAACCCACGACATCTTGTTATGGTGGAGACGCTCTACCCTTAAAATTGCTAGTTCACAGATGATCAATAGAAATAAAACGTGTTTGTTTTCTACTTTTCCTCGTCAATGCTTGTGAAGTCTTTGTTTTCTGACAAAATATAATCGGCTCGTGTGGATCACATTGCACGAGAAAACTAAATACGCACTTCGGGGAAATCCGGTTAAATATAGAATACGGTATCTCCGAATCAGGTGCTTGCTGTATACCGGGACATATTCCGCAGCATGATATCTAAACTAGTCCCGGGCAGCGAATTCGTAAGTATTATTAAAATTATCAGCCTGTGAAGTAAGCCCATGCGCGAAGAGTATCAACGTGATCAGTGATGTGACAGCACACGGATATAGAAATTCTGAATATAGGTTTTTATACCGATCGTAACGCTATAACCTGTAATCATTATGGAGAAACAACCCATATTTTTAAATCACGTAATTTTGGATTGAGTACCCATATGTGTACGTCTGTAGATAGGTATATACGCTTATAAATCAAATTCTTAGTCAATGACCATCTGTGAACGAGCTGCTTTATTAAACACACGCTTTAATTTTAAATACCTTCAAAACCTATCCAAAACCTTCCGGCATTTGAAGTATATGAATTAACTAGGCTGATTTTGACAAAGGTTTGAGATATCGTCTCCTCGGAGATTGTGTTAAACGTTGGGTCAGCGCACTGTATTGTCTTTATTGCGACATTAGATTCATCGCTAATTGTAACACTCTGCAGGCAGTTGCCAGTGTTATCGTATAGGTCCGCGTGAATCACGTAGAGTTTCATACTGGATGATGTGACGGCAGCTTCAACTGAACAATCACAGGACGTGTCTGATGATACAATACTTGTCCCGGAGCCATAGCCGCGGTTCTGCACATAGACTGGTAAACCGCTGGAAATTGTCAAAGTATTGCTGACACACATATCTACCACCCGTGAACCTGTAAGTATAGCGGCATGATTTACAGGTCGATTTCTGGTCGATGTGCATGAGTAAATATAAATATTTATTATAGATAATGCGTATTTTTACAAACTGTAAAAAATGTCGTAGGGAATGAGGTAAAAACACACAAATCAAAACACACAAAGGTCTAATGACAAAGATTCATCGAAATGCTATCATTTCTTATCATGTATGGTCTTTTCGTAATGATATTTGGAGACACTGATTGAAAAATCAGCTAATGAATGATTTACAACTAGCGGTCCACGGAATGAGACCGGACCAACCTATAGGGTGTAAAGATCTTCACTCTTTTTTATTCGAAAAGTTCTCTAAATTATAACAGTAAAAATGTACAAAGTAAATAACTTTCAATTATATTTTCCGATTAATTAAAAGGATGTGCATTAAAATAGCTACATTAATTGCTAACGTTGCCACTTTACAACAATATCTTTAGATAAGCCTGAATGCCACACATTGAGTTTTCATGTCAAAGTTTGAGCACGGAGAAGTTAATGTCAACATTTGATCTATATTTCGTTCCTGCCTCTGACATTGTTCTTTGTTGTGGAGACTTGTACATTGTATTAAACACGACCGCCCTTGTCAATATTTATACCAGGTCATTTGAAAACTCCCACACCTATTTTAGAGTTTTGAAACATTATGTTATCATTTTGCCCTTTTAACTATGTATGTGACTATTTAGGGTACATACATGTATCTGGAAATGGAACGTAACACGTTGATACCTGATGGTGATATGCGTCTAGATATCTGAAAATTTCCTATTTCATTTTACAGTTAGTGCTAAAATGCCTGAAATATGTTGCTTGAAAACTACACAAGAGGATAAAATTCTTACTGGGTATGCAGAGGTAGGTCAGTTGAGAAAATACTGAAGCTGCGGAATAAGCCATGCTGTCACATGAACCACCGGAGGTAGGCGCTACACTGCTCGTAGATATGATGCCGTCGCTCCTTCCTGAAAATGCGTCGACATATCTTGACTCTGTTGGGTTTTCCTGGAGGCAGTCCACACTGGCGTCATATGTACAACAGGTGCCAGAGGCTGTTCCATCTAGCGGACATGCTGCAGAGGCAGGCTTGAAGCCATCATTGTAGGTTTCAACAGCTATCTGGTTCCCTGTTGCACATGCTGGGGCGAGATTGTCATCGTAACACACTATCACCGACAGCGAATTCGATTCAGAGGTAATAGTACCTTAAATATGAAAGACAGTTTGAGAGATAACAACATAGATGTGTCACATGCTTGCACCAGTGTAATTGAAACCTTTAAGTAATTGAAAACTTTAAACCGATGTAAAGTAATGAACACAAACAACTAAAGATATCGTTGATAATTTTATATTTTTTTCCTGTCATGGGTATATGAAAAGTGTTATTTCTTTTAGGAACACAACAGAACAGTAGTGTAAGGGGGTTACGATAATAAGGTCATGCTAACAGACGGCTTTGGCCACTCTTCGGTCGTATAAAGTAACAACCCTAGTCATATTCTTATATAGTTTACCGATTCCATACAACGCCTCCATAAATCAAAACCGTTTGAAGTCCTTTGCAAGTATTATATGGATGATCGTGCAATTTCTGTTTCTCCCATTTGTTAACATACATATACACATCTTAGTTTTGAGTTTCCTTAATACGTCAGTACAACATTCTCGTAAAGGAAAATTAGCAATAAATCTAAAAACATAAAACCTTCTCATCATAGAGGTCAAAACTACAACACTTAGCACTAAGTAAAACTTGCATTCGTAAAAAAGACTACGTTGACATGAAGTATGACCTGAATTATAGCTAACAAGATTTGTTAAAATATAAATTATTTGGATGTTTTATAAGAGAAATAATAATGATGAAAATCACCCCTAAGTATCTAAAGTCCCAGTATTTTATAATTCATTGAGCTAAATCTGAAAGCACCTACACCATAAAGGCCTCTATAAGATTCTCATCTATGCGAAAGAAGCTATAAGAAAAATCAAACGTTGTAGTTTCTCGTTCTACAGCGTTAAGCATGAAATTTAAGTATAAGCCCCATAAAAGCCATAATTCATATCTTGTCACTGGATAGTAATATTTCTATAAAACTTTATCACTTTGAAGACATCCAAGAATAAAAATGTTTCACCGAGAGATTTTTCAAGTTTTATTATATGAAGTGTAGATAATTTGTATTTAAGTTAATATTAAGATAATGGGACGTATATTATGTCTGTGAATATGAAAAACTGAATTTGATTTTCAAAAAAAAACTTTACTTTATGGAAATGGAGAAAGTCATGTTTTGAGTTTTCAGGGGATATAACTCATGACAACAAAATTATTAAGGGGAAGCAATAAAAGAACTTTCGTCACATGTCATAACATGTCAATTTGCCCATAAGATTTCCATTGCTTGTTATTTTAAAAGCTTATATTGTGAAGTTATATTCATGACTTTGATGGATTTATGGCTATTATGAAGGCTTATATTAGTGGATTTGCTACATATATTTTTTTTATTTCGGTATATCAGAATTTGTTCAAGTTATAACAAAGTCGGCGGACTTCTTGAAACACTCCGCCTACTTTTCTCATTATATTACCACATAGTGTCCTGTCCGAACAACCAAGGATTCTGAGGGATTTATTTATTCATATTTGAGGCTTTGCTCTTATGAAATATGCGAATATATTTTTGGCTTGTTAATTTTACGCCAACATTCACTGAGATTTAAGTATTACTTAGCGCAAACTATGACTGATTGAATTCGAAGAGCCGGCTAAGTCCCTATTCTATGGTCGCAAACGTATTTCCTTCGGGGTCATTTTTAGTTGTGTATGACGTAGGTGGCTCGCAGGTGAGTTTGAAGTGTGGATGTGCATGCAGGTTTCGGTTATTTTGTGATGTTACAATTACCCACATAGAAAGTTTAGATTCCGATATAGATCTGTGAAACTTACTTATAATCACACCAAGCTGACGACTTCACATACCTTCAGGGGTTACATGATGCACTTAAGAACGGCCGATACCTCTGCTATCCGAATTTGCCTAGAAGCTTTAAAAGCTATAAATGGACACTGTACCCCTATATGGTAGGAACCATGTTCTTACCACGAATTAACCTCACTGCAATTGTATACAAAGTACAATATGGTGGCAGCGGTTAATTTGGAGCTTTTTATATGTTTTTAGAGCTCTCTACCGCCGATCGGGAACCAGTGGTTTTTGGCTATCAACACTGCATTCTCGTGTCTAAATTTTTTAGTGGGGGCGGGAAATGGATAGTAACTTTTCTTCAGTGCTGATTCATTGCATTGATTTGATAGGTTAAGTTTCCTTTCCAGTGGGTCTGCTACGCTAGTTTCTTATGGTTTTGCAGGTAATTAACATCACAGTGTTTGCGTGCACATACCATATGTGGTGCACGTGGCCCTACAAACTGCATTTATTTCTCAGTACTTAAACTGTTGTTTGTTTTAGATGTTAGTGGCGGCCAAGGATCATCCTTGGACTCTCTCCCAATCTGAAAAGCCTGATCGAGAGGCTCAGCTCTCTGATGGTCATATAGGCTGTGGCTGGAGGCTCAGCCTCCTACCATAGGATTGTGGTACACCTAGTCAGCCTTGAAGATCATTCCCTTTAGGATTTAGCCGGCGTGGCTCCTTTATAAGTTCCAGCTTATTGAGAGGGGGAGTGAGGTAAGTATAGCTTGCCCCATAGCCATGGAAGACCGTGACTGTGCTGAGGACATTTCAGTGCAGTTGGTACAGGAGGAGGACTGGAAATTGACAACCCTTATTACAAGGTAAGGTCTTTTTGTCTTGTCCAATTTGGATTTGGCTTGTGCGGGGTTGGTCAGTTATCTTGAGAGATTTATCAGTATTTCTCCAAGATGATTCCCCCATTCACTGCTTGTGAGTACAGACAAAACAAGTTTGTCTGAGACCAAGACAGAGCGGTAAAGGTGGAGGCACCGTTGTTGAGCTGCTGATAGTGGTGCACTTTGGCACTGCTGTCTTGAGCAGATATTCATGGTGTGTGTTGACTGCTAGAGCCTTGGGTGGTTGATAGACTTTCATAGGAGCTGCAAAGTAGTTGGTCAAGATAGACAAGGGTGTCTGTTTTGGGAAACTGGTGCACCAGTCGGTTGGAGCATGCAGGTGCTGGCTCGCTGTCCATATTACCGGCCGGTGGGAGGGCATGTCAGTTGTATGTGGGGATCGTTAATTGCTTTGTGGTTGATGCAAGTATTGCAGGAAACGCCTATCGTGGCCTGGACCTGGAAGTGCCATAAATGGTAACCGGGAATAAGGGGACGGTCTCTGCCCTGCTGGTTGGGACAGAGAGATTTGTGCTGTTTTCGGAAGCCATGGGAGCGCTGTGGGGAAAAGTATGAATGTGGTGTCAATACTCAAGGCTGGAGGTATATGTCAACTTAGTTGATGTGCAAAGCTATTGGTAGCCGGAAATAAGAGACCTATTTTGTCCCATGATAGGGGCAGTTGGTGCTGTTTTTGGTAGCCAAGAGAGCGCTGCAAGGCTGTTAACAGTGGAAGCATGTCAGTGTGTCTCCACTCCTGTTGAGCTTTAAGTCCAGCCCAGCCATTGTGTTCTCATGGACACGGTTGGTGGAGTTTTCATTGTGTTCTTACGGACACAGTGGATGTCGCTTTGAGTTGCCTCGATCGTGTTCTCATGGATGCAATTGATGGTTGCTTTGGTCGTGTTCTCATGGACACGCATTTGATGGGTTGCCCGTGTTTTCAAGGACACGGTTGATGGTTTCTTTAGTCGAGCTCTCGCGACATTTGATAGGTTGCTATGGTCGAGCTCTCACGGGCACGGTTGTTAGTTTACTTCAGTCATGCTCTCATGGACATGGTTGGATAGATCCTGCTGGGTATATTTGGGCTCAGTAGGACGGCTGTAAAGGGTCGTCCTCAGGACCCCTTTTTGGATAGGGAACAGAGATGCTCAGCATCTCTGGACAGCAAGCTTTTGTCATGGGTGGGGTCGTCTCTTGGTCAGTGGCAGGCTTCCCTTAACCTGTGAAATGAGCCCAATGGTGGGATCTCCAACACCCCAGGCCAAACCTTCATAGAACAGGGAGGAGTGTAGTGCAGTTGTTGCTACGCGCATGCGTACTAAAGAGAGAGAAAGCCCGCCATTATCCCTGCCTGCAGCAATAAACCAAGCATAGAAATTAGCGTACAATTATGGCCTAGACAGGACCCCTATAAGGTAGGAACCATGTTCTTACCACGAATTAACCTCACCGCAATTGTAAACAAAGTACAATAATACTGAGAGTACAAATTAAACTGCTGATAGCGCTAAGAGAACAGTTTTGTCGAAATTCTTTTGTTTATCAAAATAAATCTTATTCACTGGGGTCAAATTTTCGAGAAATAAACAAACAAAAACCGCTTTAACTTTGGGCTAGCAAGGTCATTACAAGAAATTAAAGATAAACGCACCATTTGTTTCAACGGACTGTACATTAACATATCGCCCCTGCTACTCTCCCTATTTCTATAACCTACAGTTTATGAAATATATAACAAATATGCTTATCTAAATCAAAAGGAAACAACTTTTAAAGAACAATCGTCCATTATTTTCATATAAATCTGGGAAAAACTTAGTTACCCTGCATATTTTGGAAATGTCCTATCCACTTAAAACACACACAACTTCAGTGCCTTCAGCGCTTTGATTTTTAACATAGTGACCCCGGGAGTTGGTATAGCGGGACTACTTTTCCTGTAAAATAATTATCGGAATCGTTTTTCTGTAGGGTAATCAATATTTTATAAAGTTGTCATTATTTTACAAAAGGAAACACGTTTTCTTTAGAGTATGTCTTTGTTCTAAGGGGTTAAAATACGTCCTTACGCTGGAAATAGAGAGCAAGGTAGTTGACAAGCGTAGCTAAGAAACTTACTACGATTTAACTCTTCAAGAGAAAACGGTATATGAAATTAAAAACGTGTACATGTAAAAACTGTCTCGTTACTTTGTTTCTTATTGTTGTATCAAGCAATCCACATCATTAGCAAGAAGTATTTTTAGCTCATGCTTCAACATCAGGTTGTAACAATGTCTTAGACTCTGGTGCCACAGAAGAGGCATGGCGACATAGGAACTGAACTGATAACTTTGAAAATAGGGCATTTTATAATATGACAGATTAGGCGCATTTTGTCTCTGTCAGACAGACAGTTGATTTCCTACTTACAATCACATTACCACCACTAATCCATACATTCGCATTGAAAAAATAGTACCATTGGTTGTAGAAGTCAACATTGCAGTTTTGATAAAAGGTAGATACATGTATGTTGTAGGATTTTGAAGCATTGGATATAATCACAATTTCTGTGCAAATAAAATTGTAAAAGAATCAAGTTTATAATACAGTGTTAATCCGAAGTTTCATTCATTAAACTACCTATAAATAACCTTATTTGCACCACGAATTTGCTGCTGCAGAATTAGCTCAATTGGTAGCGTCGTTCAGTATTTTGTTCTTTCAAGGGGTCGTGAGGTCTCGTTCAGCTGAGACCATTTTTTAATACTTATTTTTTATATTCTTTGGTTATACATTTTTAAATTAGAATTTTTAATTCTAGTTTTCATACTTCCAGTATTTTGCGTTTGTAATTTATCTAAATCAAAGACCACAGGACCCCGATACTCAGTAAAAAAAATAACCTCTCTATATATAAATTATTTATAGAGAGGTCGATTTTTCTAATATGAGGGTCCTGCGCATAGACGGTTTCGGTAATAATGTTAAAACAGTAGAAATGAGAGGGGGACAGTATGTTTAATGTAAGCCGTCAATTGAAACATTTTGTTTTTAATCTTTTCTTGTTAGAGTCTCAAATGACTGTAGTACCTCTAGTCGCATCTGTATGTCACAACTCAGAAAGTACTGTAGGGATTGAGTTTATACCTTATACAATGGTCAAACTTTTCTTACCAAGAACAATTACTCTACCTTGCCTCATCTTTATTACTTACTTGTATGGTGAAATTATGTTTTTCTAGAACAATTTTAAAAACTATTGAAGGCATGGATATCATTCTTTACACATTCTGTGAAGTGACAAAGACCAACAACTTTATCTTGTCCCATTTTCTTGCTTTTCTATAAGAATTATTTCTGTCTGCAGCAAATTCATGAAGTATTAAAAGTATTGAGAGAATCAATACTAAGAACCACTATTCCTTATCCATTTTTTGTTTGCTTTGACAGAGACCAATAAATAAAATGATCTTTCTTATCTGCTGACCTGCTGTTTTAATAAGATGTAACTTCCCTGATTTTTTACATGCATACCACAAAATAATTACAGTGATTGACTTTATAATTCACACTTGCAGTGCTCTCAATGCCTTGATTATGGACGGGTTGCGGATTTTCTTTTCTTTTTTCTCAAGCGTGTCTATCCGAAAATGGATTACTCGACTCAGGAGTAATGTCAACCATTATTATGTTTCGATAAAACACCAAATTAAATTTGAAACCATGACCCTATAATTTTATGTTCAAACTGTTTTCGTTATTATAGCATGCCTTTCGTCTTGTAGTGAATCATTAAAATATAACAGAATTAAAAAAAATAGCTACAATAAAATATAGATGTACCATGTAAAAGATCAGTACACCAATTGATCAAACGAGATGCGCTAAATTTGATGTAGATCAAATTGATGTAGATTTTCTTGTAATCTTAAAAATTAGAGAAAAAAATGATCAAGGATATTGGCACAAGACCTAGTTATGCAACATTTCGGAGAAAGTCGATGATGTGACCACTGACATACATGTTAGTGCCGTATATTGGAAGAATGGTTGCCCATTTGCCGGTAAGCGTGGGCACTATATATGTTGTCTTTTTCATTTAATATAAACAGATTATCCACAGAAAAGAAATTAGATTTTGAAAAAAAAAAATAATAACAGGAAGATCTGATAAAATTTTGATATCAATAATGTTGATAATTCATATATAACTGAAGTTTCGTAATAAGTTTTGCTAAAATCAAGGAAATAAGTACTAGGCAAAGCTAAATGTAAAAGCTATCGAGGTATAGCCGATATGGGCTTCCTCGATACGATACGCGAAATCGCAATATACCGTTATATCGATACTTCGTGACAGCACTAGGCTATTTACTCATAATTATGTAAAAACCAGTATTAATCGTTTAGACGAAGCCCCAGAAATTACCTTATAAATAAAATAGAAATTAAAATAGTGTTTCAGTCGGACATAATAATTTAGCAAACAAAACTGACGTAGTCATTGAGATTCTATATTTAAACGAACGAACAGTTTGATTATTTCAAACACACATGGCATAGTAGGTCGTTACATTTACATGGACACATGCGTTATGTTTAAGCGAAGAAAATGACACAGTAGGATGTTAGATTTTAACTAGGTAGTTAGACGTTAGATTTAAACGAACGCGTAAGATTTTTTTCATTTTATTCATCCGTCGTATTTTTATTTTGTTATGTACATGTAGAAGTTATAATCACTAATCACTTACAATTGAATTCAACCAATAGTAATAAACTTTCACTTTGTGTCTCGGGAACTATAATGCATATTTTAGAACTAGATGTGTTTTGGGAACTTCATTTCACTGGAGTAATGAATAAAACTTCCGTAAGGTTATAAAAAGTACGATAAGACAAACACATGGTGCATTGTGTCAGTATGTGATGAACAGAATCTAGCAGTCGTGAAAATTACTCAAGGTTTTTTTTATAAAAACCTCATCTAGGAAATATCTATATATTATTTTTATTATTATTATTATTATTTCGTGTTTTGTTTTCAAACGTCTTTAGTTTATTAAGAAATGTTTTGAGGCATATTCAGTAATAAACAGGCGAATGTCCTATGACCATATTTATTTTATCACTTTTAGAAAATGCAAGTTTATAGGAGGGGCCAGCTTGTGAAAAATTTGACATGATTGTTCAAAGATTTATACATGAGTCTTTTTGAAAGTTCTTGAGTGTATTAGACGAGATTGCTGTAATGTCTGGTATTCATTTGGGTTGTCTTATACGTAATCCAAATACATCTTAAACATTTGACGTAAATAGACATTCACTGCATACAACATTGTGTGGATTAATCAATATGTATCTGTTTCCTTATGAATAATTCAGACAATTTGCGTAGGACAATTAAAGACTGAACGCTGCGTCTCAGACTAACAAGGGTAGCTTCCGCATTCGGAACACGTCGCCCATTTCTACGAAAAAGATCCGACCACCGACGGATAAGGCCGAGTAGTTACGATTGACGCTTCCGTTCTCTTAAACTTCCCGGTTCTTCTGATTGGATGATATCGTTCGCCCACTTTGTATTGGCTTGTTTACGGTCTATATATGAACAACAGAGGTAACGACAACAGCTATCTCACATACCTGTTTCAACAATGTAACTAATAGAAAGCCAAAAAGATTAATCATTCAATCAGGTTATTGACAACTCATTAAATGACCATCCATTACACTTTATCAAAGAAAAAGCAGGTTTTATTTTATTACATTGTCTTTGGTCATGTTTACACTGAACAGTATCATATATCCATGTTAAAAAGTAAGTTACATTCGTGATCTGGTGACTTCAGTATAAGCTTATTGTTTTTAGTAAACAATGCATGTAGTATCCATTATATAGGGCAATAGTTTAAAATCAGCATATACCTTACTTAATGTAATAGATGTAACACAGTGCCACTTTGGTAACTTGTGTATCAGCACATAGCCTATTCACAATATATGTCAGATGTAGGTCAGTCGTACTCAGAACGTATCGCGACAGATGAATGAATGATATAAAAAAAGAATGTGTGATAATAATCATAATAATCGTACAAACTTGTTATATGTTTTGCATGATCTATGAAACAATTATTTTGCACAGTTATCTCTTGATTTCAAATATACATTTTTATAAGCAAAATGGCCTCTGAGGTTACAGTCATTGTGTAACACACACACACACACACACACACACACACACACACACATTCTTCTGTAAATCCACTGTGTATATGATTCCCAAATATGTCAGTAGGAAAACTTTCATGTTCATTTACTTCGGTTTGAATTCAGCATATCACAATGTTGATGCTTAAGAGCCTATAACTTTGCAAGAGGGTTCCCGTTTTAATATAGAACAACAGGAAGTAGGTAACTAGAAAATGTTTAACCAATATTCATTTATATACAATTATGTTATATACAAATTGCACCGATGAGGTGACATTGTAACAATCTAACCTAGAATAATGGGCTAGTGTATATCAAAATATGCCATTTGTTCCATGCATCAGCTAAATTTCCTTAGACAAAAATATTCAGACGTCTGTGTAAGCCCATTTGAAAACTGAAACACAATATTTGCGAACAATGATAAACTATAGATTTTAAGAAAGTGGTATTGATAGACACCAAATCAAAAGTTCAAAAGAATGCACAGATAACGACATTCTCTTATCCTTACGCAATGCATATTTTTGCATGATCTCTAATCAACGGTTACGAAATCTAAAATTTGATGAGTAACTGTATATGTCAATGGTAGATCAAAACCGAGCGCGTGCTGAGAGCATTGTTCGATATCGATCTGGTTTTAAAGATTGGATTACGCATAGCGACAGTCACAACTTTGAAAATTTATGCATTTTTAATTGATTATTTGATTTTGTTTGTTCTCCTCCACTGTTTTTTTTCCTTCTATGTCTTGTTCTTTTTCTTTATTAATATTTTAT
Organism: Solen grandis; assembly: GCA_021229015.1. NCBI lineage: Eukaryota > Metazoa > Mollusca > Bivalvia > Adapedonta > Solenidae > Solen > Solen grandis. The sequence goes on from CM037792.1 coordinate 42,398,525, forward strand.
CAGGTCACTAGACTTGATGTTAACAACTATGTATATGTATTATTAATAATAATACTATCTTCATGTTGTATGGGAATAAAGTATTGAACGAACTGAACATAATTTTTAATTAGGGTTTAAGAAACTGCATGCTGTGCATACCCTGATTAGTAGACGCCCCTATGTAGAAAAATATTAAATTTCTTAGCGGTAGGTAATTATGATGATCTCGAATCGTGAATAATTCTTTCTTTGTAGCTATTAAGATTTGAAAAATATAAGACTGTGATACATTCAAACGAGGAGTGTTATCTGTTAAAACAATAAGATGGTATATACTTTTGTCTAATCCGTATTTTTAATTACTTATTTCCTACTAATAATAACATAATAATCGAATGTAACATCTCATGTTATATAATATAACAGGCTAGCTGGGGCACTGTTATTATAACATAAACACGGGCAATTTCATTATAATTATCTATAACCTGTCAATTAATCAATATATCTATCCATGTATTCTGTCAAATTCGAAACAGCAGAATTATTTATATATATAATACTGTCGCCATGTTACTTCATGTACTGTTCATGTATTATGTATATTGTCGCTTATAGACTTACGATATATCTCCCTACTAATGTAGCATAATGTGTCTTTTTAAGAACCTGAATAATTGATTAAAAGAAACTGTTATCTAAATAATTTCAGATACAGTTTACGTAAATTAAATGAACAAAAAAAAGCACATAATAAACACTGGTAACTTAGATATTTTACATACCTTCAATCACAAATGTTATCGATAGTAAGAGAATACACAATTCGCCGTGTACACGTTGAAAAGCCATTTTATTGATATCTATGGCTTGTTTGTGCTCTTAATTTATAAAGAGCGCTGGTTTATCCAGTGAGTCCAATTGGCCAATACCATTATGACGTAATATGGAATGTAAATCATTGTGGAACTGTTTGCTTTGTATTGCGCGTGTACGTAATTATAAGTTTCAAAGAAGAGCTATTTAGATTGAATTCGTTCCGTTAAAAATGATATTGGTATAACTTTGTTGGTTTAAACACATTTATTAAATCAAGTTCATAGCAAGGTTACAATAGGACAATGCATAGTTTTGGGATGGGGTTGGAAGCCGTAGGTTATTTAACCTTCTCCCGTGTTAATGGTTGTTACATTGCATTATTTACACCTAACTGTCGTTGAGCTCCAAAGATAATATCAAGTACTGTTTAGAAGAAACGATAAAATAAAACCATTACGGAAAAGAAATAAGAAAAAAATCAAACAAACAAAAAAGTGAAGGAAACTCAGATGATTGAAGCAGAGTTTTAGAGCAGAAATGGTATTACCTGACAAGAGGGGTGGGGTTAACCTTTAATTAAACTGTTTATCATTCTCAGTGAATTTCTGAGCATCAAAAATATACGTTTGTTTTGATCCACAGTAAGGAGGTCACTGCCGTGGATAAGTAGGTGGGAAGTTATATGGTATCCATGGCAAAATTACAAACAGCTTCCATCATTTTAGAGCGAGCGTTTGCATTGTTTGGACATAGTAAAATATAATGTGTTGAAGTATCTTCGACTCCTCACAATCATAAAGGAGAGTGAATGATGTTTTTAGCAAAGAGATAACTATTTAAGGAACTACATTCAGTTCTAAGTCTGGTATGTAAGATTTGAAATTTACGAGATCCTGTGTAGTAATAGTACGGCACAATTATAACTGGGAAAAGATTAGATAAATGTGTTTTAAACGTATTAATAGTTTGGGCCTGCCTTATATCTTTGTTGAACCACGTATATATAATACGAACAGAACAGAACATTTCTTTATTTTCATCCAGGTAAACAAGATATAAAGCATGGAGATTTGCAAAAAATACACAAACAGAAGTAATTCAGTGAGTGTGTTAGGCAGTGTCGAAACGTGACATTCGTCTAAATAGAGAGAAGAAATACTAGGGAAAATGTAGAGGGTAGGGTGTAAATGGTGAGATATTAGCAAAAGAGGAAGTAGTAATGTTATTTTGTTATTTTTGTCAATAGTATACATCAGTAAGTGGTTCGATGTATATCCATAGTGTCTGGAGCTGAATATATATATATATATTAATTAGTTCCACAAGAGGGAAACATTTCTATGGTTATATAAAATGTCACAAATGTTGAATGGTATTTGCCCCTTACCTTAAATGTTTATCTAACCGTTTTGTTGCATACTGTATAGATCAAATAGAGAGACACGTTACTAAGGGCAAAGGTCACAGTGTAGCCTAAAAATATAACAATGTAAGCTATATACAGCGGTCATAAACTAGCACAGGACACTAATTGTACATGGGATGCACGTGGGTTCTGGGACAATTGTGGTTCGCCGGCCAATGTCAACAGAATGGAGACGAGGTGGTGAGTTATTTACAATTTTCATGCCAATTTATAGGTTTTTTGAAAATAATGTATTGACATATAACCAGACGTTTTAGCTTCATGAAATGGAAAGAATACCATTGAACATTTTGTAATACTGTGTGATTACTTACAGACAGCCATAATGAGACTAGTAATAGGGTAACAGTTCAGTCCGGAGGCATTGGTATTTTTTATTCTTTAAATCAATTAATAATGGTAGTGGCATACATGTTATTTGTATGTGTGGTAATCTGACAAATCAGTTAAGTCGGGGACTAACAGTATTCATTATTAATTGAGTAAACAAAGATAATTGCCGTAAATGGATGGGACTTCTGCAATTAAGGAGAGATGATAAAGAAGCTGTGGTTGGCGATAAGAGTTGTCCAATGTATCTTTCTCGCTGTTCTTGGAAATAGTTACAGAATAGCAAGTAATGATTTTCATCACCAACACTATTTGTATCACAAAGATGACTTTTTCTATCCTGGAGAGGTGTTCCTCCATACCTTCCGGTCTCAACAGGCAAGTTGTGATTAGCTGTGCGGAATTTAAAAATGGTTATTGCTTGCTGTTTACTTAAAATTGTGAAAAGTTACTGTAAATTAGTCCTTTATTTGAGTGTTGAAGACTTTCGTGCCAGTTTTGTTTATATTGGTCAATCAGAGTTTTATTAATTTCTTGTCGAATGTTACTGTTTTGAATATGTTCCTGGTTTTGCCATAGATCGGGTCGACCAACAGAGGTAAGTATGCTTTTAATCTTTTCAACCCATTTAAATTGTACATTGTGTTTAGAGACCATATATTTGTAAAGTTGGTAACTTATTTTATTTTTGTTTTCTGTTATAAGACGCAACCAAAAAGATATCATACGGCTCTGAATGGTAACTGAGATCGGATGACGTCCTAACTCTCCATGTAGGAAAGAAATAGGAGTTGATTTACGCGCATTAGTGATTCTACGAAGAAAATTATTATGGACTCTTTCAATAATGTAAGCATTTTCAAAGCCAAAACCAATAAATATTTCACTAGTATATTAACAAATAGAGAAGACACCTGGTTTGAATAATTTGGCTTAAATAAAGGAAGTAGTACTGTGGATACGCTATTTATTTTAATAGCCTTATCCAACATTATATCAATACTGTAACCAGATTGCCTTCTGCGTTTATAGACCTGATAAAGGCGTTTGACTCTATTGAAAGAAATGCATTATGGTTAATTATGAATAAAACATTTAATTATGCAGTTGGACGGGATGATATCGATTATGTTCTGTTCAATGTATGCATTTGTTTTGACATGTGTCAAGCACTGTAATAAGGCAAAATAATTCACCAGCATTTTATATTTATTTTTTAATTGGGAATTTAGATTACTGTTTACAAAATCGTGCTGATAGTGGGGTAGAAATATATGACTTGTGTTTCATAACTTTTTTGTTTGCTGACGATATGGTGATAATTGGTCAATCTTCAACAAAATTTAAAACAATGTACGAATACTGTAACTTGTGGGGATTAGATCCAAAATTAAAGTTGTTGTATTCCGTAAACGAGGCACAGAAAATCAATATGAATTTTGTTTTAATGTTTTATAATAGTGAAGTGCTCGAGATAGTCGACAATTTCAAACTTTAATTTAATTACACAGGTACATTTGTTTTAAATAACCTTTTTTTTTTCGGAAAAGCACTTAAAGCAATAAATGCTTATATCAGAATGTAAAAAAGTACATTTGACAGGCTTGTAGGTTCAAATTTAAATTATGCGTCTCCAGCTTGTGGCTTTTGAAAATTTTAAGACAATAATTGTATACATTAAAGATACTGTAAAATGATACTTGGTGTGAAATGCTGCTGTGAATTTGGGAGAGTACCTTTATATGTTAATAGATATAGTTCAGACAGTCCTATCTAAAACACTACATAATTTCGTTTTTTTTTTGTTTTTGTTTTTTTTATTGCATTCTTTTAGCATGTTATTTTGCTCGCTTCATGTAATTTTGAGTTAAATGAATGGCATGGTTGCATAGCGTGTTGAATCAAAGATAATTATTTTACCCCATACATTGAATCAACTTTGAAAACTGAAGCGATAAACATCAATTTATAATTGATAAATTATCTAATTTTACTTTTGGCTTGTGTTTACTGTAATTGTGCGCAGATACATAATCACCAGTGGCACGTTAATACGTTATTTGTTTTTAATCGAATAATTTACCAATTATTTTGGAAGGTTATGGGTCGGTTCGATCCCAATGCCAAAGCCATAATAATAATACTAGTATAGCTCCTTGTTTGGCGCTTAGCACATAGGGTATTTCCAGGATTGGTTGGCCCGGTGTCAGGATAATGTGACTGGGTGTGGTATCATGCCACATATCTATGTAGTGATACTACAGTGTGGCAGCACTATATCAGTCTCAAATAGATATCGTCTCCAAATGACTGAAATACTGTCGGTGGGGCGTTAAACACAATAAACAAACAAATGAGTTACTTTAAACATCAATATTACGGGTGTATTGGCAATTCTACCCTCGTATGGCATTGTTGTTTAATACTTTTCTCAATTGCGTCAATTTCGTTAATACGCGTCCTATATAAAATTTAAACTAAGTCAGATTTAACGGAGATCTATGAGTAAAACTTAATTAACTTCGCATATAGTTTATCGCTACATCACATCGTTTTACTCTCTCTCTCTCTCTCTCTCTCTCTCTCTCTAAAATGATGATTTTTTTAAATGACTTTTCTTATGTTTATCAGAAATTTATAAATTAATAAATAATGTATTTGAGTTTTTTTTTTCGTTTTATCAAACAACTATATTTTAACATATGTTGATTTGTTCGGTATTTATTGTTTGTCTTTTTTTTTTTCAAAGTTCTTTATTAATCTCAGATAAGATTATTTGTGTATTCTAGATAAGTCAATAAAAGGTAAAATATGTCATAACTTCACCTGTTGTAAAGTCATTGAAACGTTCTAACGTGTTAAAAAAGATGATAACAATCCCGGCCATGATCTACGTCCCCGATCATAAAATGGCCCTCGCGGAACAACAACGCGTACATAGGTCATGTACACAAACCGGGGCTTCCCTTGATGTACATATAGCATGTGTAGCTGGAGAGAACTTTGTTAGCTGCTTACATTTATTCTTTTTGTCTAGGATTTCTGATGACTTAAGATTGCTGAATATCTATATCTATCTATATGAAGTCACAGTTGGTATTCCTCTCGTAAAGAAGTAAGTCATCCTTGGTCATTACTTTGATTTACATGTTAATAAGTCATTGATAGCGGATCGTATACACATACAAGCTATTGCACTATGAATAGACACCATGAGTATCTCAAATATTTATTTATTTATTTAATTATCTATTTTTATTTATTTATTTATTTATTCTATCAACGAGAGCTTTTATAGTATTATGAATCGGACGTTAGAAGTTCAGCTTGTACATCATACTTAATGTTTGTGTTAAATTAATCATGTTTCACGCAATATGATTTTCTAACTTCCTCTTCAAAATGATAAAACAGTGAAATGAAATATATACATGTAAAACAACCACTGTCGTTTATTGTTAAATGCACGCGTTAACACACGTAACGTAACGCGCACTTATGACAATGAAGTCTTTCAATCGAATGAACCAGATACACAACGCCGGAGTTGATCTATATTCTCTTCCTATACCATCTAAGGACCCCATCTGTAAAACGACCCAATTTCTCTAATAAATAGCTAAAAAAATGCCGTTTTACTAAATAATTCACATTTACGAAATACTTTAAACATGTCTGTGTTGCGTATACGTAACTCCGAAATGTAATGAATGATATGGCCCTTGCGCTAAAGTGTGGGCATCTGTGCCATACGGGCACATTTCTACTATAGCATGAATGTATACATATATGCGGATTGATGCATAGCCACACATTTTATAAGATCCACCATCTTCCATCTTTCTATAGCAATGTTGCAGGTTTGGATAGGGTTATTTTACAACTACATGTACATTTAGTTGACTATATAAGTGTTGTTTGTCGTCGTACCGCACATAACTTCTTGGACGCGCGTACGCGACTTCGCAACAAAGTCAGGGCGAAGACATGCGATATCGTTAGCGTTTTTTTTTTTAAGTGCGAAACACAAACTCCGCGCAACGGTTACGTAACGTTACGCTACTTTAACCACTGCCACCACACAAGACACGTGATGATAGTTTGATAGTTGAAACCATGTGACCAAAAGATGGTAAATTAACCACAACATCTTTCCCTTCAAAAATATGTTGAAAACACTCTATCTACTTTGTTTTAACACAATCGTTGGATTAAATTTTCTCGTACAATTGAAAATCAGTTGCCGTTCACTTTCATAAGTCATCTGCAATGTTGTCTAGTTACAGGTGTAGCAGTAAAGATACACTCATAGTTTTATAGATTAATGTTGTTTCATTTGATTTTTTGCCTCTTTCATAATTATAATTGTTATTTCCGAGAAATATAACAAAACTGATATGATAAATTCGAAACTGAAATAAAAAGTGAAAAAAGTAAATCCGGCCTATAATAGCCGAATCTAATATTCTTGTGGTGGCTGTGGTTATCGACAAATGTAAGGGGGGGGGGGGGGAATTGCGGCGGAGTTTGTACAAAACAAGGACAAACACTTGTGCCTAAGTAATATAATATGCTTAATTTGTTGACGAATATGAAATCATCATCGACGAATGATTAATTAGCGCGATCTTCCTAAAAGATTCTCCGACGAAGTAATTAATCAGACTGTATAGCTGCATTTGATTTTCCTAAAGTGGACTGAAGTATTGACGGGTAAAACACCCAAACAGATAAATCATTTTTACAAAATATTTCCTTCTAAGATTACTTGAACTTGAAAATATGTCCCGGACTGGAAATGGATTAATCTCACTGATCAACGAGTCTCGTATCAGGAATCCTTTCAATATATCCGTGTCATGTTAAGGTAATCCATCCATCATTAAATTGTGACCACGGTCAATCAAGTGATCGTGGAAATTTATAGCAAATGCAAGTTGTTATAGACTTTCAGCAAAAGAGCCTATAACCCAGTGTCAACGAATGCTTAAATCTGCACTGAAGTATCTTTAATCCTTTGAGGGACCATGCATGTACATGTGACTTAATGATGGATGGATTACCTTAAAATTAAAGGTAGTTGTCTTTGTTTTGGGGTTAATCATCGTCACAGCAGTATTTCAGTCACTCAGTGACGTCTAATTAAAAAAGAATCCGTGTTATAGAAAACAAAAAATGGTACTTAAGTATGATTTTAGTATGATGACTCAGACTCAGACTATACTTATAAGTTTCAATAGAGATTTGAGTATGATACTCAAATTTGAGTTGATATCGTATTTATAATAAATATTTTATAGAACATGGGGTCTGGAGGAAAACTCCGACGCGTCCTAATAAAACCGCCGACCTTCCGGTGTATGGCTTGCTGGAAATAACCAAGTATAATGAGACTCTAATGTGCACTTTTCCAGACCTTAGTTATTTATATAGGTTTGAATCCGTACTGTTTCACTTATACACATATAAAATTAAGAAAAATACTGCAAAATAAAGAATAAAGAAGTTATTGAATGTGGATTGACCTATCACCATTTCGGCTTTTAAGGAAAAAAGAAAACATCAAAGCAACACAAAAATGGCTTAAAATCAATAAATTGTTAATATGATGGACAAGTTGGTTACCAAAGTAACATCAGATAAAGGTGTGTTTAAAACGTATATGTTTAAATCAAAGATTAAACCATTATCATTTAATATTTTTCTGAAAAATCATGCATTATGAAACAATATTGAAATGTGCCCACAACTTTCGCACGGCATGATTTATTATTACATAAATTTTCCGCTCAAGTATGCGTTCTCTTTACCTGGGACTATATTCGTTGTTTTACAAAAATATCTTTGACCTCTAAGAACCATTTAGGCCAATCTTCAACACATTTTACCGTTCAGATATAGAATTTGAAATGATTCTCTAGCATATTTCACTCTTGACCGAAATAAGCAAAAGATGACAATTTGCCACCTATCCGTGTACAAATATTGTTTTTCGTAGATCATACCGGACAATCTGTAAATTATTGGTATTAGAGTTGTTCAACCTTTGTTCTTTCAGTAAAGAATTTGAAAATCATACTTTTAAAATTTTTGAGAAGACGGTGCCTGGAATCGAACCCACATCGTTGAGAACTAAGTGGTCGTAAGCCAGAGGCCATTACTATGGAAGCCCCCAGGATAATAAAATATAATTGGCAAAAGTAAAAAAAAAAAAAAAAATCACACACATTTTCATTGTCACTTTCATTCTACAATATAATTTTTCTCTGTATATATACATTCCATAGGAGTCCGGTGACTAATTTTTTTTTTTTTTTTTTTTTTTAATTTATTTATTTCCCTACCTATTTTACCCCTCCAAAGCATAAAAAGCAAAAGTAAAAATATTCGATATTAAGTTTCAGCATTTTGCATTCGTTTCTCGGTATTCTATTAAGCCTCATAGAATACCGAGAAACGGATGCAAAATGCTGAAACTTAATATCGAATATTTTTACTTTACTTTTGCTTTTTATGCTTTGGGGGGGGGGGGGGGGTAAAATAGGTAGGGAAATAATTAAATTATAAAAAAAAAATTTAGTCACCGGGCTCCTATGATACATTCACTGCCTACTCGAAACCACGCATTCATCGTGTATTTACTTTCAAACATTATTTGAAGTGATATATCCTTGTCTCTATCAACAATATTGTCTCTATAAACAATAAACTGAAATATCATTGAACTCTCGTTACTCGTATCAGGTTCATGAATAGACTAAACATGTTAAATGATATCAAGCTTAAGCATTTCACCTAATTCATTATCTGCTGAAATATCAGACTTTATACGTTATGCTACAAACCATTCATTAGCACATTGAAAAGGTTTTGATCCCCTTAAACAAACACATACTCACTATGACAGCGCACCGCATCTTAAGTAAACGGAATACCACAACTACGTTTTAGCGAAATCCGCGCAGTAGTCTCCCTTGCACGTTCATTTAGCAGACGAATTTATTACTAAGGGGAGGTAACTACTGCGTGGAGTTCGACGTTTAAGCTATTCGAAATATAACAAACATATACGGGAGTGGATTAGAAGTGGTTACATAAGATTTACAACGGTGTATTGTATCTAATTTTATATGGCAAAATCTGGCTCAAATTCCACCAACAATACTTAGCGCAAAGCATACATTAATACTTAGGGAAGAATTTCATTATTCTTGTTTCTCTAGTAAAAGTATCAACATATTCCATTTCTTAACAAATATTGTTACTTTATAAGGAAATTATTTATGTCAACTTAGTCACGTACTTGAATATTTCGTAAAAAAAAGGGAATTGTGAAATGTTTTTACCTAATTTAAGAATTTACGTTTAACTAAGCGCTAGGAATTTTCGGTGGAATTTGACCCAATTGTATAGTTCCGTCTTACTAGACTTTCCTTTTACGTCGATTGGGAAACAAATTCTTATAACTTATACTACTCCCTCTTCATGAGTTGGATCAGTTCTTTGCGCCAGTGGAGGATTCTTAACACCAACCAGGTTTGGACACCAAAATTTCGGAGTCGCAGACATTCATGATACCATTGAATCTCAAAATTTATAAGATAATGTGCAGCCGAAATTACGGAAAGTAAAGTCAGAAAAAAAGACATAATGATGATAATACAACTCGAATCCGATCCGGGTAAGGATACATTCAATTTCTTATGCAGGCTTAGGCGGTTGTGTGTGTTCCCGTGTGATGTCATAGGCACTGCAGCCATTTCGTTTGGCTAAAGTCAATGCATGCCTAAGTCTGAAAATACTTGCTGTTATTAAATCACCACTGTGCTTTTATTTTTCAGTCAATCGTACTGGAATTTATGTCAATTGAACAGCTTTAATTCATCATTTTACATATGAAGAAAACATTTTTGATATTTTTTAAGTTAAAAACTTTATAACCAAAAAGTTACACAGTTTATTTTGTTAAAGGATAAATACATAATCCATCAATCAGTCTGTAAAAATTCTTTTTGACAAATACAGTGTATGTGAAGTCAAAAGTTAATATGTCATTTAAGTAATCTCAATCAGGGAAATTTCATCATGTTTGAAATTCACATTGTCAACATCACATGATACAAACATGTCTGTGATGTCATGCCATTAGATAAGTGGCATGATATTGGTGAACTGTATTATATATACAGAGCGATAAAGAAGAGAAACCAGCTGCAGTGGCCATGTGGTTAGAGTATTTCTCTCAAATATATCACCTTTGGGTTTGTCAAGAACATAGTAATTTGTTATGTTCTATGAATTCTGGCCTGAGGAAAATCAAAATATGCCAAGGCGTATATAAAGGCCCAAATATTTAAGTACTGATAACCATTATTAGAAAGAAATTTGTGCGAAAAGTCTGTTCGCTCAACCCCTTATAAGCCAGGGATCTTGGGTTCAAGTTCTGCTCTGGTACACTATATAAATATCATATCCCAGGAGAGTGATAGCACATACTATCGATCTGAGATTGGTAATGTCCATTGAGGAGGAACATGCGCGGATTCAAGCAATTTGTCTCATTGGGGGGGGGGGGGGGGGGGGGGGGGGGGGGATAACAGGAATAATTACCATGTCCAATGGGATCATGTCTCTTATTCTTTTATGCATAATAGCTAATTCTCAGGAGGGGTCTGTCTGGACCCCCAGCCACCCCCTCTCCCCCCCCCTCTACCCTCTAGATCTTCACATGTGGAAAACCAGCATTCTATTTTCCATGCAATCATGTCGAATTGGATATTAATGTCCGCATTGTCCTGTGAATTCATGGAGAAACTATAGCCTACTTATATAAGTAACTCTTTGTCATGGTACAAATAACTCGTAATAGGAGAAAACTATGCATAAGTGGCTGGGTAGCTCTGTTGGTAAAGCATTCCTGATATCCGAAGGTCCTGGGTTCATGTCTTGGTCAGACAGCACATTTTTCTTAACTTGTGACATATGAAGCCCAACATCACCGGGCTGCATGTGATCAGAGATCATATTCATCTTGTTTTTTGGTATCCAATAACTCACAACAGGGAAGAAATCATTACACTGTGTGTAAACGATCAGGTAGTTCAGTCAGTACAGGTAATTATATTTTAAGGGAAGCCCCGTGTTCAGTTCCCAGGCAGGAGGTACATTTTTCTCACCATAACATTTATCTATGATAGATTTCTGTATGTGGTCCTGTAGCTTACCAATCCCTTTGATCAAGGATCTCAGGTTCAAATCCTGGTGTGGTCTGTTACATCTCATTTGAATCATTAGCAATAACTCACAATAGAAGAGAATCATGTCTATGAGGCCGGGAAGCTCATCCGATAGGGTCGCCTGGGAAATGTCCCAGTAAAGCGTCTCAGTCAGGCTGCACATTTTTCTCAACCTGTGACATTTGAAACGGCGTAAGTGCTGTGAGGTTCTATGGATCCATTTTGAAATTCAAGGACAAATTCCAGTTTGGTGGGGAAGTATGTCACGGTACCAATAACTCACAATAGATGAGAATCATGTGTAAGCGGCCACCACTGGTAGCTCAGTTGGTAAGTGAAGGCTCCGTGTTTGAGTCTCAGTCAGGCTGCACCCTTTTCACCCTGTGACAAGTATGTTTCATTCTTGACAAGCTCTAGTAAACAATCAGCAAAAGATATCTATAGATAAGAAATGGACTCAAAAGCATGAGAGTCATCTAAATCGGAATTTGGTAACACTTGTAGACCATAAAATGGAGGTCTATTTTTTCTCCGATCGGAGAAAAGCGATCGGGGAAAAACAATCGATTTTCCTACTTTATAGATATACATTATTTTATTTGAAACAAAACAGAGAAAGAGAGAAAGTGGGGAGACAGAAGAGGAGAGGCAGTGAGATACATTAAAAAGTAAAAATAGGTTACTTTTTAAGTCAAAAATAAGAAAATGTTTAGTTATTTTCCGTTTAAAACAGTATGTTACTTCAGTATCGGTAGACGCTCTACCTCTGTTTTTGTTTTTACCCCGATTATACTATAATTAATCACACTAATAAATTCACGCAAATAACGTCATCATCGTCATCAAAATCAATAATTATTTTGCATTCTAAGTTCAGGTGATAACAATAAACAACCACCCAATGTTTCTGAAAAATAAAGAAGGTATCGAGAAAAAAAGATCGTTTTTCTCCGGTAGGACTGTTGAAATTCGATCGGAAATTTCCGACAACGGACAGGTACCGATCGATCTTTTCCCTGTCGGAGCGAATTCCGATCGGAGATGTTGATTTTTAAATCGCTGTATCTTTTTTATTTATGGATAGATTTTCCTGAAGATATTATTTTTGGAAATTGGAAACTATGTTCTTTCAGAATATATATGGGTTAATAGTGTATAGGCATTAGTGTCGCTTAAAGTTTATGGAAAAAACCGACGTTCCATAAATTCACCGACGCGGGTTATACCTTTTCTTTCATGTACGTTTTTCATGTCAATATCATATTTATATTGTATCCTAAAATATGTATTTTAAGAGCCGTATAATGGTGTTTACATTTTGATTTTGGGATAATTATGAAAATAATTATAAGAATATGAAATTTCTGCTCCTGTATAATTCATATAAAAATCCACTGTATTTACAAATCAAAAAAGTAAAGAGTAGGGATAATCGTTGATGTGGGAACTTTGCATAAACATTTAAATCATTATTTTATTTTTATTTTTGTAAACTTAAACGTATTGACTTGACTTCTTACGACCAAATGATGGTTCACTAGCTTAAAACAATGCATAAATGTAAGCACGAAAAAATCTCGTGCAGCAAACTTATTTCATGCGTTAGGTCGATCTCTGACATACCTAACGTTGCCGAAAAAAATATGGGACTATAACTGAACTTTTCTTTTCTTTATTGTAAAATTTATTATATGAAGTTTCATAAAAAAAATAATGGTGTCTCTGTTAAATAACATATTGTGTTTTTACATCCCTAAATGTAATAATTTGATAAATAAATAAATGAATAAATAAACATACCATGCATACTAGTACAAGAAAGTGTATTCAAATTGGATAAAAAATCGAAACCAAACTATGCTCAATGCATTTTTATTTGTCACATGTTATAAAAATAACTTAAAACAAATTAGACGGAAAAAAACAAATATAAAACTGAGATATCACACTGTCAGTATGTATTGTAAAAAACAACATAAATTGCAAATTATTAAATTATCTCTTTCCCTCATAGAGGAAACCATGAAAAGACCTATGCGAACAACATAAAACCAGATCAGCCTGCGAGTAACTCGCAGGCTGATCAGGTTTTATGCTGTTCGCTGCTCCTCAGTGGTCTGGAAATGAGGACTTTATAATTAAATTTGGTAAGGTTTAACTGTGGTTTTCTGCAGATCAGGCTTTATGTGGTACCTATTGAGTGCGTCAAAATGAGTCTATATGAGGGAAAGGGTTATATATCATAATAACGATTCAATATGTAAATACAAAAATGCGTACAGAATGGTAGTGTATAAACTTTGATACTTATCATTTTAACAATGAAATTGTTAGCTTGTTCATTTATTCTATGATAAAATCTAAAATGTGTTTTTCAATATAACATTAAACAAAATTTCAGAAGAATTTATAACACAGCATAACAAAAGATATAGTAGGCAAGGATAGAAATAATACAAAAGGTGCGAACGACGCAAAATATTGATACGAGCGCAATATATTATGGTGCTGTAAAAAATAACACAGAAATAGGAATAGTAATAAAGATGGATTGCCAGAAGTATTATACTGTATAGAAAAACTTAAGTTGAAGATGTTAGACTCAAATTGTTCGTCACAAAAATCGTGACACACTCATGATGACTTGACCATATGAAACATTGTTTATAAGACGATGTGCATTTCATAACATTGCATCCTTTTAGTGTAAGTGAACATAACTCGAAGTATTTTGTCAAATATGATACCATCATTAATAAGACACGTCTTGTAGAATCAGGAGATTTGCAGGATGGAGAGTTCATATTTTAGCACATTAATGTTTCAGTTTAAAGTGTGTACATGTACATGCAAAGCAGATATTATTTAACGTTATAATTTGCGAGTTAACAGAAAAATTGTACAGCAAATCTTTTGAAGGGATTGACATGCATAAGTTTCAAGGATGATGATTATAAAGATGAAGATGATGATTACTGTTATTCATTTTCTAGATAATAATTTCAATACTTAACAACGCTTTGTGTTAAGTTAATCTTCATTGTTCTTTTTATATACGATGAATGTTTAAAATAATGACAACACTACTCTGAGAAAATATGGGGCTTAGTTTCCTCTTATTCAAATCGCTTTTCATCTTCCGATCTTTTTAGATGTATTATATTTGCCGTGTTAGATAGTCAAGCACGTGACTGACACTAGAAACAGAGTATGGCCATTTTTGATAAGGTAAACAACATGTTTATAAGTATTTGTAACTATGCAACACATTAAATAAACTCTTTCAACTTAAAGTTTTCTTATCTGATAAATATGCACAAAGTGGTACAAAGGTATGTGGGTACGTGTCTAAAAGGACAACCGTTATCTTGACCTCAATAATCTGCATATCATATGCATGTATTTGAAAGCCGTGCACACTTTCTTCATATAGTCGTTGAATTCAGCAGTTCCCGAATTCTATATAAATATTATATTTTTTATCATGATTGACGAGTTACGCACTGATAAGAATGAAAGCTAAAACCTTATTTTAAATGCACCACAGTGCTTACAACATGGAAAGGAATCGATCAATGACAAGTGTACCGTTATTTGGATATGGATACTGATATATACCTGTGGCCCTTATAACGTTAAAAAGTAGGAATAATAGAACGTTACCAACATTATTAAGTTATGCTAATTTTCACATCTGCATGGCACTGACCGTAACTCATAAAACATCGGTCCCTGAGATAATCCGAATTCATGCAAATGGTATCCGAGGCAATTTGATGTAATAAAGCGGGGAGGGGGGGGGGGGGGGGGGGCACTCAACAAACATGCAAAGCATAGTTTAATAAGGCAAGCCAGCACCAGTTATTGAAATGCAAAATATGGCAGGATTTAGATACATGATTTTGTGTTGGATTGAAAATTACTCATAGGATGTAAACTTTGATGGGCATCTCTCCTGAAAAGAAAGGAAAATTAAATTGAACCAGGTTTTATTTAATAGGTGTGTACGTATAATGTATTGAACTCATGCACGTGAAATGTGTCCTCGTTGATGTTAATACAAAAATGTGAAGCCTGGTCACTGTTTGCTGAAAATGTCGGGAAAATGATAGCGATGCAAACGACAAAAACAACAATGATGTTAACCCTTTCCCTCATAGAGGAAACCATGAAAAAACCTATGCGAACAACATAAAACCAGATCAGCCTGTGAGTAACTCGCAGGCTGATCAGGTTTTATGCTGTTCGCTGCTCCTCAGTGGTCTGGAAATGAGGATTTTGTAATCAAATTTGGTAAGGTTTAACTGTGGTTTTCTGCAGATCAGGCTTTATGTGATACCTATTGAGTGCGTCAAAATGAGTCTATATGAGGGAAAGGTTTAAACAAGTAGATGTATGTAAATAGATAACTTGAATATTTTAACCTCATGAAATAAAAAAAAAAAAATACGTATAAAGCACAAAACTGAATAGAAGAAAGAAGCGAGTTTGTACATATCCTAGGATGATGTTTGCCCAACTCGCCGTTGGTACAAAAAATCCATGGTTTGACAAATAAAAAACCTAGGCTGTTTGGAGAAAGACCATGGCAATACTTTAAACAAAACATAAAACAGGCTGTGCTTATTATAATAACAAATAAATGTATAGTTATAATATCATAATAGAAAGCCAAAAGGTGACAAATTATAGAAGTTATGGAAGTAACGTATTTTGATAACCCAATATACTAGTATTCATACATACATACATACATACATACATATTTATAATTATATTCAATGTCATTTAAAATCATTTCATAACATATTGCCGCATATGCATGCTAAAATATCACAGACAAGATACAGTTGAATTACATGTAATATAGGAACTCAAAAAATGACGTATACGGACTTAAAATCTTCATCTCTATCTAGGTATTCCTGTATTAGCTTATCACATAAGTACATGTTTATAAGTGGCACGGATCGATGAAAAAACATAAATAGTTTGCCAGAATCTACCGAAAGCAGCGTCTATAATGTATTGTTAGGTCTTAAACGCTTATTTATTGAGAAATAGTTGAATTCTCTGGAAGATTTATAAACTAGACCTAACATTAGTGTTGTTCAATCGTTGTTCTCTAAGGTCACGATCCACATACCCATAGACTATTATTATTTCATCAACAGCGTTAAATTTGTTGTTGCTATAATTATTATTAAGCCTTCTTTTAGCACTGATCGATTAAAGTAGAATATTGTATCTAGTCGTTTTTCTTATCCTAACATCGGTGAAATAATGTTACATGTATCATTAAATAAAATAATTATTTTATTCTTTAAATATCATATAAATCCAGATAACATTAATATCAGCTCAAATGAAACAAGTAACATTTAACAAAATAATTAATCAAATAAACCAATAATAATGCTTGTGCTAAATTGAGAATGTGTAAAAAAAACACAAAAAAACACGCTTCACCGCAGGTTGCAATTAAATCATTAGCGAACATTACATGTATGGTGTTAATTGATTCGACCGATAGGCGTAAAATACATAGCACTTTTAAACTGGGACCGGAAATTTAGTTCGAGTGTTCCAGCCATCAGCGTTCGACTCATCCCAGGTCGAACAATAAGAGTAAAGAACTGTTTTGCCGGGACCTTGAAATGTGTTCGAGTAAAGTATGGTGTTCCAGTTTTCAGTGTCGAGTCACCGAAGTTCGGCGGTATTTCATGGATTTTATTTAGAGATGACTTTGATGCCCTAGAAGATTCCCCCCAATTCCCCCAAATTAAAAATTTTGCGGGATCAAATGCCCTCCCACGATTAAATTCCCTCCCCCCCACCACCCGGGAACTTAAGAAAATCTTCAAACGACCCTTCCCCTTTTGATATTGTTTTTTTTCCCGTGGGGAAAATGTTTGTAATTTATTTAATAACTTAAACACTTCCCAGGGGTAATTTGAAAACGTCATGTTCCCGGTGAGGGAGGGGGGGGGGGCTTGAATTTCTGGGTCAAACCGGTATATTATGCATATACATGTACATGTATAATTAAAGTGTCGTCAGGAGTACCACTATGCATGATATATAATACTGATTAGATATAAAAATGAAATGTGTGAAAAGTACTGTGAATATTGACAGTACCAAACTTTTAAACTCATAAACATATTAATAACAAGTCGTTGTAACTGAAAATATTGAACAGGGTGGCAGGATAGGTACAAAACAAGGCAGTGTCGAGAATGAAGTTATCTTACGGCTGAATGGTTGATGTGCAGTCAGAGTTTGATTTATATATTGTTTCTATTTACACGGTGTATTCTGCAATAAATGATCGGAAAATGAATACAGAAACCACCACGAGATACTTGTGATTTTGCCAAGCGTTATGATCTTTCGGCATGCTAAAGATATGTCATTAGAACAGTTGAAGCTTATCCATTTCTGCATGGACTGACTGATGAGCTCGAAGTTTATCCGGACTGAAAGACAAGGAAAAACAAACAAGTAAATTTAGGGTAAAATGGACCCTGTTTCACAAGAATTTTCAATTTGAAACTTTTCTGCATCAAAATGCGGAATATCCATAACCTCCTCATATATCGATACAGAAAGTAGAACCTGTTCCAAAAATGAAGAAAACATGATTTCGAGATTCGCGTGAAACGCCGGTCAGACTGTGCCCGTGTTAACCTATGTATCTAAAAAAAAACAAAAAAACATCTGATTTAGCTTCAAATAGTGTGTGTGTGTGTGTGTGTCAAAGTAGCCTCAATGTGAAGACGGCATTGATTTTGGTGTATCTTGGACTTTGAAAGCAAAAGTAAACATGCATATCTCTGATGAAAGTGCACGTCATATAACATTGAATAGACAAAAAATACAATAAAAAGTCTGGAAAACGCCAATAAATGATCCTGGAAAATAATTCCATTAAGATAATCAGATATTCATTAATACCAATAAAGCTTTTAAGGTAAGGCTTACTGAATTGACGTTTACGTTCGCATCAAAGACAGAAGGTTAAGGGTATGCGGTCTTTCCGAGTAATTTATCTCGATATTCTAACCAAACATCCTGATGATGTCGTCGGCAATTTATTTGTTTTTACAGATTTACTTAACAAAAGGCAAGCTTTAATGCACTGGTTGTTGATAATACAAACGTTATATCTTGCATGTTCAATCGGTGTTCGCCGGGTTCTATAATGTGAATGTCATGCTTTTGATTATGCTCGTTGTTATTCAATTTGCAATTAAATTTGTTTAAAGACTGAGAATATCGTTGATTTTGTTATTCATGTTCATATGAGTGTTTGAAGGTCTACATTGTTTTGAATAAGTCTCATATATGATGTCATTTTCGTGTAGGCACATGGGTTGAAAAAAATGAAAGCGTGCTTAGATTTAACGTCCCCCCAACTATGGCCATCTCTTGGGATTAAATATATATGACAATATCACAAAGCATGAAATCACATCCGGTCACATGATTTTGACAATGGGCCAGTCTGCCCTGGAACTTCACTTATGCAGAGCGCTAAGCAAGAGATATGTGTGACTCACTAGGGTATCAAACTGACGATCTCATATTTACAGCGCGGACACTCAAATAACTCGGACATCCTTACTGAATCTTTACTTCTAATGAGAACTCGGGTACCTTTACATACGCCGACAAATCTTTCTTTTGGTATGCCGTAAAGGATGCCTTCTACATGTATATCAAAAGCGTACGCCTTATAATGAAGAAAATGCATCAACTAGTTACCCTTTTTTATTGTCTTCGGTGTGAGTTTCTGTTTGACTATCTTTAGTGGGGGTCCCATTTCCTTCGGCGTTATGTTCTGTTTGTCTTGTTGCTGTGGAGTTCGCATTTTCTTCGGAGTTATGTTCTGATTGCTTTTTTGTAGTGCTGGTCCCATCTTCATGGTCTTCGTTGTTCGGTTGTCCTAGTGGTCCATTTTGTACTTCTAGTCATAGATGTGATTATGAAATCAGTAATAAAACTAACAAATAATGCATTGATATAAGGTAGTCATATGATCTGAATTAGGTCGATGACAAATAATTGTGTTTTACTGGTCCATCCGAACGAAAATTTTAAGCCAACCGTATTTACGTACTTCAAGATTCTAAAGGGAAAAGAAGCAAAAGAAAAAAGGCATCTAAAATACAATTGTGTAATCGGAATTTTGAAAAAGAAATAATGAATCATCTGGACAAATTTAAAAAAAAAAAAAAAAAAAAAAAAAAAAAAAAAAACACGATTTATATATAGAGCATAAACTACCTAAACATTATCAAGCATATTCCAAATAAACGAAAGAAATACCACCAGAAACACAATATTTTTTTCAGTAAGTGTTGCAAGCTTACCTCTGTAATCATCGTGGCCCACTTCATTAGTAGAGCGTGGGCAACAACGCTGAAAAGGTAAAGCATGTTTATTAACATGGAAATTCATTTCATTAACAAATCTAAAGTTTATTAAGATATATAACCTATAACATATCAAAAAATTGTTTTTCTTTGTTCGATCGGTTTGATCCATTTAATTATTGACTGATCCAAATCCATCTATTATTTTCTTTAGCATTTCAGAAAACAAATTAGTATAACTTACCTGTTTGACCTTTTCTCTGTAAACGACGAGGACCACTATGACCACTATGACCATATATGAACCGTAGAAGGACTATTATTAATACAAGTTCCCATGTTTGTAGTCCACTTCTACTGTTATCTGGATCTTGATCTGTTTGAAACGATATAAATGATAATAATGATGCTAATGATAATAATGATGCTAATGATAATAATCATAAATGTAATAAAAATAATGTTCATGATGACCTCTTTAGTCAAAATTTTTTTTTTTCAAAATAATAAATGTGATTTAAGTACATTAAATATTGTAGGTAACTCAGCAAGTATAAAATCATCACGTCACAAAACATGAATATAGTTTAACCTTTTTGGCAAACGTTATTTGCAGTATCGCACGAGTAATTAACATCACACTCGCTGTCGTCGCTGCATCCTGAAATGAACAATAAAATTAGTTATGTGGTTATTGCTGCTCTTGTTGCGTAGGCGTTTGCCGTCGCTATGACGACAGTATTTAAAGATATATATCCGTGTCCAGATAATTACAGGTGGTGGAAGACCCTGGGTAGAACCGCCGACTATCGCAAACAGACGGAAGGCTTCATCACATGAAAATTCCGAATGGCTCTGCCGGGATTGGAACTCACAGCGGTGAGCGGCTGAGTTTAGTTCAATCAGCGACGTCGCAGGTACTCTGAGATGAACCATGAAATTAGTTTGACTATTAAACTGGTACTCACATCGCATAATCTGGCCGTGTGTGACCGAAATTCATTGTTACATACCTATTTAATATAGTTAGGAAATTGCCTGTGTCTTTTTCCGCCAGTACCCTGTTTTACTTTATCTTTGGATATGTGATTTTATTTAGAAACCTCTTAAAAAAAGACTTGATTTAAAGAGCGTGTGTATAACAAGAACATTAATTATTCTTTAAACTTAAAACAGACTGCCAGAAAAGGTACCGGACTCATTTGATAGGATCAACATAATTAATAAAATAACGGTCACTCATTTATTACAATGGCTAAGAATTCACGAATCCAAATTAAGTGTCGGACACCCATCTACGATTCACCGAATATAAAATAATGAAATGGCGGAGAACTGATATGTTTAGATACTTTATCAGAAATTAAGCGCATGCGTATACATTTTTGCTGCTCAGCACCGAATAAATAAAAGAAATGACGTCATTATGGTCTGTAATTCCTTACACACATATATAAACTCGCATTCAGTACTGATTACACAAGTGAAGTAATGTAAAATCAATAGTGCTAAATGATTTATGATTAATATATGCAATAATAACCACAATACATCTTTTCACGAGTGTTAACATTTGCTTAGGCCTGAATATTTTATTAATGCCCTCGTGCCGCTTATCACGAGGGCATTAACAACATTTTCGGGCCTCAGCAAATGTTAACGCGCAAGTTAAGGTGTATTATTACTGCATGAGTGAAACAGAACTTATCTTTATTGACATGTTTACGCTCTGGACCATTGTTACCTCTCAGACACTGAGGTTCGCTGCCATTCCAGCCTGTTGGCTCCACACATGTCCGCGATACCACACCTACCAACGTGTAGTTAGCGTTACAACTGTATGTCGCAACAGCATTACTACTAGTACTTGGGACGTTAACGACGCCATTTGCTGGATTTTGGAGGCTGTCGCAGTCTTAAATGAAAAACAGTTAAATTTATGAAAATATATTATTTATTAATACCCCTAAGTTTATAGGTAATTGAAATCATAGAGAAAATCAAAGTTTATAAGTTAAAACAGTTCAGAGATTACCAAATGCACATATCAGTTCACTGCCATTCCAGTTGCCGTTTGCCTGGCAGATGCGTGTGACGTCACCAGAACTTATGACGTATCCAGTCTTACATGCGTATGTTGCCACGCCGTTATATGCTGTTGTGGATACGCTTACGGTGCTTGTACTTGTGTCTGATAATTGTGAACAGTCTGGAAATAAGAAAAAAAATCGTTCTTGAACCGTTTCTAGAATCACTCATGTATACATAATCTTTTAGACAAGACAATATATTCACACCCTGGTCTCGTGTTTTAGAAAAACATGCAAATATTATTCTTATGTATCGGTTTTTTAATTAAATATACAAATATTGGGCTTAGTAAGAAATTGAGTACGCTATTTGAACATTAGCCTGGGATCGTACTTAAGCAGTTTTGGGGACTTGTAGTAGGACAATCATGTCAATAAATCAACTGCTTCTGAGCTTAACAGATCACATATCAAAACCGAGAAATAACACCAAACTAGTATCACTATGGTGAAAGAAAATTCCGGCTACATCATGCCAGAGTACGTATTAAATTGCAGTCCTCTTAATCATACTCTATTCACGAAAGTTTTCAGCAACTCACCTCTTTATGTTTGTGGTGCAATAGAAACTGCTGATCATTTCTTATATATATATATATATATATATATATTGAAATTATTTATCAAATATTTTAAATGTAACATTTTTATATAAAAAAAAACATAAGTAAGATTTGCAGTTAGTTTGTTTTCGTTTTTATTCAATACATGGTTGTTTTTCTTTTGAAAGATTTAACTTGTTATCATTTGAAGTTATATGCGATTTTAAGTTTTGAATGAGCAAAAAAAAAAATTTAGTTGATATTTCTGTAAGGATTGATAAATCAACTTAGTTCTTAGCATCGATCTTTTAAAGGGCCTTTTTCGCACGGGTTAGTTTTACCATTTAGACTGGTAGAAAAACAATAAACATTAACAGAATGTGTGAAGTCATGAGCTTTCGATAGCTGCGCCAAAGAAAATTGGAAATATACATCAAAATGGTCGGCTTTGTTTGTGGGCCAGAGTATCACAGTTCTTCTTGTCGAGCCTGACTTACAAGGTGGACTACATTGCGTAGTTTGATTAAGAAACACAGGAATGCAGTTGTATTTACAAAAACAGAAAAAGCAACAAGCGGAAAACAATTGTGACCTGGTTGCCCTTCCATACGCACCCAACCACATATCCTCGGAGAGAAAATACCAATTTATACAAAGTGATACCTCTAAATAATATCATGGTAAGGGTTGGGCTTGATCTTGTTTGGTCAAGTTAACCTTTGATAAATAAGATGACTCGTTAAGTTTAAATAAATCATTATTTCAAAATATTTGAAATTGGGTCGGGCAACAAATTCTATCAAGATTACATTTTCTGCTCTTCGCCCTGCAGTGCCGTTTTATTCGTGCAACTGTGTTAAATGCGAATTTATTTTGAGAATTCAGCGCTAAGACATTCACGGAACTATCTAAATAAATAAAATAAATTCATTCATTCATTCATTCATTCATTCATTCATTCATTCATAAATTAAAAATGACTCAGTACCTACTATGTAGGCTTTTCCTAGCATGATATGGATTAGACTGACCGACCCATTTCAACTGCTATGTAAGTTATTTTCCCAATGTTTGTAATGCATTCAAATAAAATGCAATGATTGCAAATAAAATGCAAATGAAAAAAAGAAAAGAAAAAGAAAACAAGTAAACAACAACAATAATTGGTAATATAGGAATTAAAAATATTTAAAAAAAAAACAAACAAAAAAAAACAAACAAAAAACGGGTCGTTGAAATCGTTGAAATACTTTCGGTGTCAACAGTAAATCGATTTTGCCAAATTCTGAATATTTTACGACTTGGTTATACCAAATTTTGGCAATGGTTTCTTTCGCACAAAAAAAGTAAGATAAACGCCAGGAATTCCATGAAGATGACTAATGTATACATTTATATTCAACACGTGCTTATTATTGTTGTTGCGAAAATACGGCAGTCCTATTATGCTACCCTATTTCTTAAAGGTGGAGCAAACCCCTAAATGCACGACCAAAACCAACGACCAAACAAACTGGAAGTGTCAGTCTATGATCTTAATGTCTAATTAATATGTAACTGAATGTAAGTTCTAAATTATTAAATCGTTGTTACCTTTCATGCACTGAGGTTCGCTGCCACTCCAGCCTGTTGGATCTACACATGTCCGCGATGCCACACCATCCAACGTGTAGTTAGCGTCACAGCTATACGTCGCAACAGCATTACTAGTAGTACTTGGGGCGTTTACGGCGCCATTTGCTGGGTTTTGGAGGCTTCCGCAGTCTTAAATAAAGAGTAATGGAATATATAAAGATACAAGTTATATCCGGAATCACAGAGTAAACCAATGTTTATTGACGTCACGTTTCCACGCGGCGTCAGTATGGCATAAGTTTTAAATTCGGTCATGGACATTGCGCCGCATAATCGAAAAAGGATACAACCACTATTATTATTGTAAAATAGTATGTAATATGTTTGTTATAAAACTTATGAATCAATTACTTTTATTAACTGATGTGAAAAAAAAAAAAAAAAAAAAAAAAAAATAAGATTCAAAATACGCATGTCTTCTTTCATTATCAAAAATAAATCGACACATTGGATGGATATCTGAAAACTTCTAAAACCCTATACCACGGGATTAAACCTTAATTAACGGACCTTGCGAGCAGCCCGATTTATTAAAGCTAAGAAAAAAGTTTTAGAAGATGTTCTATGACCATAAAGTATTCAGAATTTTAATAACATAAAACTTAAAAAATAAATGAAATGAACCTTTAATGATGCATATTACAGTAGAAATTGTAAAAAAGAAACACTATGCATTTTGCCGTATCCGACTGACGGCCCCATGCCAAATATGCGGTCCCTGTAGATAATGTGCCTGAAATGGGTAAATGTAACTGAACATTGAAGCAAATGTTAATAAAGCTAAATATATATACACACACAAATTTATACATACCATCACGCTTCGCTACTTTACACTACTTATCAAGGGAAGTAATAACTATCGGGAAGATAGTAAAATCCGGGAACTGTACCTAAATCGCGTACCAAAAAAAACTTCTGTACTGTGATTACATTTATTAATTTGTTTGGTTTTTTAGTGTAATTGTTGATGTTGATGATGATGATGTCTTTATATTGACATTAACACCGCTTAAGTATATTATAGTAAAGAAAGTTCATGCCTCTTGCAGACCCTTACCTTTCCAATGATTATATAAAAAAGGAATTATTACATAACAGATAACTTGAAAAAAAAACATTTATGGAAATAAGATTGATTTACATTAACCTTTTAGAACAAACTTTTGGAAACTCTGAACCAAACGGCTACAACTTAGGATATATTTAGCAAAATGGCGTGTTTCATTGTCTAGTAGAAATATTTTGACTCGCTGTTTGTAAATATAATACTTGCATATGTTATTAAGATACTTAACATAAATATTCTGAAATGGGCTTGCTTTATTTAAATCGTACTTCCAAAATCTGCGCGACGTCTTTGATGCTTAGTCTTGTAACATTGCAGAAAGTTTACCAAATATACAAATCAGTTCACTGCCATTCCAGTTGTTGTTTGCCTGGCAGATGCGTGTGACGTCACCAGAACTTATGACATATCCAGTCTTACATGCGTATGTTGCCACGCCGTTATATGCTGTTGTGGATACGCTTACGGTGCTTGTACTTGTGTCTGATAATTGTGAACAGCCTGGAAATTAAAACGATTTTGTACTTTAATAAAAATGAATTTGTTCAAAGAATCATCTTTAGATTACGATATATTCACACACTGGTCCCGTTTTCTTGAAATATATATATATGAATATTGTATTTGGTTGTCACTTCAAGCCATAAATCAAAATGCGGCTTTCAGACTCACTAAGAACGGGGACAAATAAAGTCATCAGTTTTGGTGGTTTATAACTTCATTAAATGTGTGTCCAAGGTAAATATGTAGATATATAAAACCATGCATCATCGTTAAGAAAGCAAAGAAAGGGGCGGGGGTCTGAAATTTATATCGGGATTAATTGGATGATAACAACAACAATGCACCCCTAAACTTTATTATGATTAGACGGTGACTACATATATTTGGTGACATATACAACTAAAAATACCGTCCCCGGTGGCCGAGTGGTTAGAGCGTCTGCTTCGGGAGCGGGAGATCGTGGGATCGATCCCTGGCCGCGACAAACAAAGTCGTAAATAATGGTACCGGAATAGCTCCTTTGTTTGGCGCTCAGCATATAAAGGTTTCAGGATAATGAGACTGGGTGTGGTATCATGTCACATGTCTACGGTGTGATATTGCAGTGTGGCAGCACTATATCTGTCTCATATAGACATAGTCTCCAAATGACTGAAATGCTTTCGGTGGGGCGTTAAACCCAACAAACAAACAAACTTAAGTACGATCCCAGGGCAATGCGCAATTATCGTTCACAAATTTTTAGTGATTCTAAATTAAATTTGAATGAAATAGGGGCCTACTCTCACGTTCGTTTGAGTTGTCAAATATCTTGTTCAGCTGTGTTTGAATGAATTCACTCAATAAGTTTCTACTTTTAGCCACCAATGATTTAACAGTTAATGTATGAAAAATTAAAATTTTTTTTTTTTATTTCTTCGATTTATGTAATAAAGGTACCCGCTGTCAATAACGTATATATGAGGTCTTAATATATATCTCCAACGTAGGAGATTGCCACAGTGAGTTATGGTATTGTTTAGTTTCAGCATGATTTTGGTACAAACCATGGTCACGTGGTAATTCAGTGTGGCAGTGATTGATGCGGAGCCAATCAACTGCGCCGCAGTTTGGTCTTAACTGAATAAACACGTGATATAACAATGTACAATACTGATGTTTGAAGCTTAACATTGCTGTAAAGTATAAGAAATTTAGGTACACGAATTGGTAGACCCCGGGTAGAACCATTGACCTACTAGTCAGTCAGTTGGAAGGCTTCCACACAATAACAATCTAAATGACTAGGCCTCGGCTCGACCTCGAAATGGGTAAGGGCCTTAGACATAGTGAGTCAACAGCTATAACCTCTCATAAAATGGGATGTGGATTGGATGTGACACCAGACCAGGTACAAGTTCAAATAAAAGGACAAGGTAAATAAAAACCTGAAAATACAACAATCACTTACCAAGGTGATATTGCTGATTTATAGACGGACAGTTAACAATCAGGTCTTCCCCGGTCATAGCAGCTGTAAAGTTGATTGGTTAGAACTGGAGTAATTTTACTGAGGAAAATGCAAGAAAACATTTTTCACAGCACCATAAATGAATATTATTTACCTATGTATTATGTTTTTTTTTTTTTGTTTTTTTTGTTTTTTTTTTTTTTTGCTTTTTTATATATGCACTCTATTCATATTACTTTAAGGATGCGAAATATGAAAAATACATTGAAAATTGAAAGATACGACCATGACATTGCAGATCGTGTAATAAGTCTTTACTGACAATCGTGTGATGAATTAAAATTTAACATTATTCATAATATCTAACAGGATGCTTACTTATAGGTTTTCTATTGTGCAGTTTTCAGGTCACTTGTAACGTTATACCGAAGCAGACGCATGTATATTTATTACTTTCTATAAAACTGAATAATGTGTAGTGTTTGGCAACTGGTCTCAAATATATGATATAACATTTGAATAATCTAAATACACTCTTTTACTTTTCGAAGTTAATATCGCATTGCTTTAATAGTAAGGCTAATAAATCTACTACTGCCTCTTAAAAAAATATCAAAACGAAAATGACAATACATTAATCAAATGAGTTTATTTCATAAAAAATATATATCAAAAATACACAAAAAAAATCTAATTTAACTATAGTATTTGCTAACAGCAAGAAATATTTGGTTAAAAGCAAGAGGGAACAGTGTTACCTTGAAAACCAGTCCAAAGCTTTCCACCATTGGTAATATAAGAGTTGAGTAGAGTTAAGACAATATATGGTCCTGTAAATGACTCATTAGTTATCTTGTTGAACTCCAGATCAGCGCAATCATACGACCTCAGGATGGTCCCGCCTCCATTGCTGATTGTGAAGTTTTGCTTACAATCCGTGACGTCATACAAATCCATGTTAATGACGTACATGATAATGTCAGTGTATGCAGAGTTCTCGACGGAACAGTTACAGGAGGTATCACTTGACACAATGCTGTTACCTGAACTATACCCGCGATTTTGTACATAAACTGCTGGTAGTGCATTTGTTAGTGTTCCAGATGTGCACATCTCAAGACTTCTGGAAACTATACACAAAAGTTCATTTAAAAATCCAGAAAAACTGACAATATACATGTACACTGAACAACTGTTCTAATTGGTAATTTAGGATTTTGAATATTCCTGATAAAGCAAACTATCAAAATAATGTTGGCTTATGTCTCATTGGAGAACATTATATGGAGTAAAAGGGCTTCAAATATGTAATTATTTTGATTACAAGCACGAGAGATCTAGCGTTCCCTAGTAAGAAAAACATTAAATTCATTGTAAATCCACAATTCAAAGCAATGAGCTGAAGTAGACTGTTAATCGTAAACATAGTCATGCATCCAACTGTATCTACTACTTCCGCTAGTGAACAAAACGTATTGATTTTGTATACAGTATAAGTACATTGCTGCTTTTATCACTATTTTCGTCTGTAAATACCCGCTTAATGTAAATAAACCTTTTGTTCTTTGTTGTAACGAATTGCATTCTACCTTTCCAATGTACACGTTAAGTCTTATATTCCAAGTTAATACGTGAAATCCTTAAGAATCACCAGCGAATTGTGAAGACACACGTCAAGGCTATGCGTGTAACACACTTTGTTTGAATTGTTGGTTTCAATCACAGTAATCATTGGTGTTTAATTCTAAAAAAAAAAATATTGAAACCGGGAAAAGAAATTCTGACTCTCTGATAGATTACCACATATTGCTGTAATTTCATAGTCACTGTATCATATTTAGTACGGATCTTTATCATAACTAGTGATTTACGGAATTATTTGTATCATATTCATCGAGTTTAACAAAAGTGATAGGAACAAATTTGTATCATATTTTGCAATTAAATATTTTGATTTAAGTTCATTTTTATTATGTTTCAGGTTAAATATGGAAGAACTTAAATTTATCACATAAGAGCACAAATGGACATTACTGAAGCTTCTTACATGACTCCTTAAACAAGTATGAGCACGATTGATCATCTTCTACTGTATGTATTCTCAATACAATCGTTTAGTACAGTACAGTATTGATGCTTTGATTTGTTGTGTTGTTTTATTTCAAAACATGAATGCGATGAAATATCAGTAGTTGTCAGAAATCACGAGTGTTTAATACTATCACATGGCGCCAGTTCACATAAGGTAAATTTTCATTTCAGTCATTAGGAAGGCATTTAATTCAAAAACCCTTGATATTTATGAAAATATCTTCTTTTTTTTCAATTTAGATCGTAGGTTGCACACATCCATAACGAATATTAAACCAATGATTATACTGATGCTAACCCTCAAATGAGTGTAATAA
>CM037792.1:42428493-42478493 GCA_021229015.1 Solen grandis
GCAAAACAAAAGTTTTCTCTTGGGACACGACTGTGTCGACAGACAGACTGACAACAGAGAAGTGATCCTTTTAATTTTATACTGGAGATGTGAAGGAATAAGTGGGTCAGATTAACTTAATGTCTGATCAAGGATTTCATAGTAAAAATTGGTATAATTTTCATGAATGGTAAAGGTTTATAACTCCAGCTGTTTTCCACTAATCAGTACAGGTGAGGGAGAATGGCAAGGTGTTAGTCAGTCAGCTCACCTGGTACCCTCCGCTAAACAGCAGGAAGTGTGAAAAGGAACATATCAGGAAGCTGCCAGCTAGCAATGGTGGTTTATTGACTTCCTACAATTCAAAGAAGTTGATACAGCATCTAGCTTGTAAAGATATTGCTAGTCAATCCCTGATGAAGCTATATCACAAGTTACTCTCCATCTTCACTTCCACAACATTTCACTTGATTTACAGGTAACGGTAACTATTCAGGCCTCTTTTATGATGATAGGAAAGGTGAGTCCTTCTGACCATATCAAGGGAGTAAACACACTCTTTTTTCATCGGAGAGAGAAAAGCCCTATGTATTTTGATAAAACTGCCTTGATTCTAAGAAACTTTCAGAGGGGATGGTCAATGAATAATTATCTCAAATATGACTGAGCTCTTAAACTGAGAAGTTCTCAATTTGAGAATCTTCATGAAACAGGCCCTGGTTATAAAATCTTCATCACCTTATAGATTGTAGCAAAAAGACATTATTGATGACCAACTAAAACAGTTACTCATCTTAAACTCCCATGCATTTAAAATTCTTCAGAAATTCTGGACTGGCTAGTCTAGAAGGCTTAGAGAAACTTGATTGACAGGTATTGATCACTTCTAGGATTCTGAGAGAGAAAAGGGAAACTGTCCGACATGAAGGAGCCATATCATTTTACAATTATCAAACCAGTGATAAAATCTGAGTTACCAATAAACAGGAAACAAATAAACAGAAGCTGTCTTAGCTATTCCAATTGTAGACTTTTTGCTTAATTAAATGTTCTAAAGGGACCAGTCCAATTTCAGGTCTTATGGTCTCAAGACTTCCATCTATCTGCTTAGCTCAATGTTTTATCATTTTCTTTAACAACAGGTATAATGCATGCTATTGATCATCAGGTGCCTGTCCAATATCTAGGCAAGAGAACAATTCTCTCCTGCATACCAAATGCAGCAGATTCTGTCTGTAATATTTATTTATAGCAGAGATTATGCTTAAATCAGTCAACAATCAATGCCTTGCGAAGACATGGCATCAATGTTAATGGTTCACATTTCAATGAAAATTATTTATGCATTACCAACTTCTGTATGGATATCATGTGAGTTTTCTTTTTCCTTAAGTCAGAGTAGAATTACTCCTTGGTAATATAAGATTATGGTTTTGATGTTATTAAGTATTTCTTCTACTGTTTTGGGAAACTAATTAAACTACAGTAATATTTTCCAAACTGGGAAATTTTACATGA
The DNA here is from genome assembly GCA_021229015.1 of Solen grandis. Classification (NCBI taxonomy): domain Eukaryota; kingdom Metazoa; phylum Mollusca; class Bivalvia; order Adapedonta; family Solenidae; genus Solen; species Solen grandis. The sequence continues at coordinate 42,429,991 of CM037792.1, forward strand.
AATTGTTGGAAATGGAGAAAAATAATAAAGGAATATCACCAAATGTAGGAAATAAGAAATGGATATATATTCATTATAGATTAATATATCAAAGTTGCTGTCTCAAACTTAATCAATTTTTGGACCAAATCATAATAGTATTAATTAGGAATTTTTACATTCAAAATGGGAAATCATTTGCTTACCAGAACTGGCATTGGGAAATTACACTATAAATTTATCTGAAACAAGAGAGCCATGATGGCCCTGAATTGCTCACCTGATTATAAATGAGCAACACATGTTGGATTTTTCATATGGACCTAACTAAATTTATTGAAAAAGCATATTTTTCCTTTTTCCCCCCCCAATTCCAAAAACCAATTTAATCTAGAGTGTTAACAAGGTTTTTATAAGATTTGACGTCATGACCTACTTTTGACCCCACATGACCCAAATTCGAACTTGTCCAAGATTTTATGGAGAAAAACATTCTGACTAAATTTCATGAAGATTGAGCAAAAAAAATATGGCCTCTAGAGTGTTAACAAGGTTTTTATAAGATTTGACCTCATGACCTACTTTTTGACCACACATAACCCAAATTTAAACCTGTCCAAGACTTTATGGAAACAAACATTCTGACCAAATTTCATGAAGATTGAGTCAAAAAAAAAAGGCCTCTAAAGCGTTAATAAGGTTTTTTCTACTTCATGACCTACTTTTTTACCCCCCCCCCCCCATGACCCAACTTCGAACTTGTCATAGATTTTATGGAGAAAAACATTCTGACCTAGTTTCATGAAGATTGGCCTAAAATTATGGCCTCTAGAGTGTTAGCAAGCCAAATTGTTGACGATGCATGATGCATGTCGGACGAAGACGGACGCCGGGCAATCACAAAAGCTTACCTTGAGCACGATGTGCTCAGGTGAGCTAAAAAAAGGCCTTGTACCGATTTTTTGAAAGTCAACAGAAGCTGAAGGCTTTAGCAGCTGGAAATCAAAGGCAATCGTTGCAAGATTGCTGCAGCCACTCTGTGAGGCTGAGTGTGCTCAGAAGTATATCCACACAATGCAATTATATGTCAGCGAAAACAGGAAATATGTTACAAAGATTGTTTAATCATAATAGCTTATTGCTTTTTATGTGTTGTTATATTTTGTTAAAATATTTTTCGTCTACAGTTTTTGGCACTGGAAACATTCATTTTACGAGCTATTTAAGAAACATAACAGTTTAAATACATAAAGATCTTTTCCTGCAAAAGCAAAAGAGCTTCGCAAGTATATGTAATTTACACAAAGAGGTTCACAAGCAAGTTTGCAAGATTTCATTCAGTTAAACCTTCCATGACATCACACAGTTTGGTTACTTTGGTTGGCCATATATCTAATAAAGTATCTTAAGCTTGTAATTGTATTAAAGACATCCATACACACTTATGCAACTATTACTGAACACAATCCAGTTTGATTCATTAAATCAACTAAATTCACATCAAAAGATGCCCTAACTCAATTCCATATCAAAACTGTGTGTCTGACAGTCTTACATATCACTATCTCATGTAAACTCTGTCAGAAGCCTCTCAGTGCCTTGTGCACTTTGATTAATTTGTATGCAAAATGAATACCTTAGGAGCTATATGAGGACTTTTAGTTGGCATGGTGTTTAAACACACAGCCACTGGTTAACAGTCTTACCTACTGGTGCACCTCTATCACCAGGTTCTTCCATGACATACAATAGTGTCCATTTTGACCCTCAAATTGTCAAAATGACCCCAGACTTGAAGTGGATCTCTTAACCCATTATCCCATGAATATTCATATACAATTTCATGATTTGATGAATATTAATTGACTGAACTTAAAACAGCAGTCAAAGTTTGCACAAGCTAAAGTCTATAACGCTTTACAAGCAAGCTTGTTACACCATGGATGGATCCATAAAACTGTTAAATATGCTTTATCTACAAGCATAGACAAAGCGCAATATTTGTGTGTAATTTCTATTGTATTCAGAGTATCCACTCCGATCTATATATATCTCATGTATTATATAATTATTATACCTGAACAGGTATTTGGTTGTTCATCAAAACTTGACTTCTGCGATTCATTTTCATCAAAATATCTCTTGTGACTTCCACAAATAAGACAAATAAAACCTTTTTAAATTAGTATTTCAACATTTATTCTACAGGAAATGCTCAACCAACTAAACAGTTATACATCAGTTTCCATTTCACACAGGTGTGTGAGATATATGATATTAACAATTTCCAGTGAAAATATGTCTGTCTATAGAATATAACATGATACAGACACATAAATATCCATGACAACTTATCGTTCATAACAGAAGCCATTTCAAATTCTTTTTTCATTCTATTTCGAGAAAACTGTTGAGGGTCCATCTAAAACTGAGGCAATATAATGCCACGAATGATTCAGAGTTGTACAATACTGATAGCATTGTAAAAGTATTCCTATAAAGACGGAAGTAACCTGTTGGTCATACTATATCCTTTGTGCATTGTTAACCCTTTCCCTTATATATACTCATTTTGACGCCCTCAATAGGTATCACATAAAGCCTGATCTGCAGAAAACCAGTTAAAACCTACCAAATTTAATTACAAAATACTAATTTCCAGACCACTGAGGAGCAGCGAACAGCATAAAACCTGATCAGCCTGCGAGTTACTCGCAGGCTGATCTGGTTTTATGCTGTTCGCATAGGTCTTTTCATGGTGTCCTCTATGAGGGAAAGTGTTAATACAGTGAAATGGTAAAAAATTTAAGTTACCAAAATATGACCAACCTTGATAGTGAACACTCATTATACATCTGAACAGGGTAGATAATTTTCTTTCCTCAAAACATGACCCCCTTTTAGTGTTGGAAACCTTATAACATTTCTATTTAGAAAAAAAATGCCAAATTGATGCATTTAATCTGAAAAGTTTTATCAAAGTGACTAAAATTGTAATTTGATATTCACAAATGAATATATAAGTGTTTTGTTATGTTTATTTTGAGCTAACTGTTTCAATTATCTATACAGTAATAATACCTATTCTATGGAAAACCCCATATACAATTTATTTTTGTAGCTTCTGTTTTTCGGGTTATTTTTTTGTAAATCACAAGCAGTTTAAACCCACCTAAGAACATAGAAAATCCATCATGGAAAAGTAGAAGCAATTCTCAGTCTGAAGAAACTTTACATAATTTCTCTTCCATTCCAGATGATAGGAGGATGTCTTTACCCTTTATTAACCTCAAATAAATGAAAAACAGAGGAGACCCAGATCAGACAGCTGATGTGATAGTGTAGCTCTGATTTTACACAGTCTGTATAGCAAATAAAAATCCATTGTTTTATTTACCACTTAAAATTCAGTTTATGAGAACTACTCATCAAGTATTATGGTTCATACTGTAACATTCTAAGGGTTTTTTCTTTACTTTGGGAAAAGAAAAGTTCTGGGATAAACAGCATATCAAATTGGGGAAAACTGGTCTGCATGAATTAATGAAATTTAAAGAGGAAGATGAAAATGACATTCAGACAGGTAGCAGATTCGCCAGTCTATCAGTTGAAACAATTATCGTTGGGTAATTAGCGGCCAAACTCCGTGCACCGGTTACATCACGCTACGCTACTTTAACCACTGCCACCAAACAAGTCACGTGATGATAGTTGAAACCATGTGGCCAACACTCATAATTTTATAAATTAATATTATTTTATTTTATTTTTTACTTTTCTCATAATCACGAATGTTATTTTCATGGTATATGACGAAACTGATATAAAAATTCAAAACTGAAGTCAAAAGTGAAATAGTAAATCCGGCCTATATCAGCCGAAATCTACTTGTGAAGGCAGTGGTTATCTCAACTGTAAGGGGAGGTAACTACTGTGGCGGAGTTTGATTAGCGGCTATAAAGGCAATACTAAAGCTAGAATGAGTAAGGTTAGAATGCATTTGGTACATCGTAATAAAGTCGTAAATGATTGCTTTAAAGTATATCTTAGCATGGTCAAAAAGGTCCCGGAGAATAGCTAATCCTTACTTACCGGAAGTGTAAACAATAAATGATAATTAGATCAGCTGTTTACCAATCATTTAAATCTTAACAAAAACTCATCATATTGACACATCATAGAAAGTACACCTCAGCTAGCGGTAAATTGCAAATGAAGTACAAATTTCACACTGATTTGATTAACAACGGATATCGTCTGTTGAATAATATAATGAGATGTGATCGGAAGAGTTGGGTAACCACTTCATAACACCATACCGTACACGATAAATATTTTAAGCTAAATAGTATTTTAGCTTAAAGCAATTCAATTTAGAAAAAAGAAAAGAAAATACAGACAGAAGGTGCAAATATTATTAAATATGATCTAACTCTTTATCTTTATTCATCCCCATTAATTAAAACCATATGATCAGAAATCATTCAATAAATCAAAGATACTGTATCAATTTAAATGTGTTTGATGTTAATGGCATGATCTCTGATCTGTTACAAGGTAGTGTTGCATTTAATGTGAAACAGTGATTGTGGAAAGTTAGGTTTCTAGTTGAATTAGATCTATTAATAAATTTTGAAATTTTTTTAGACATATTTTTAATGGTATTTTCATTAAATGCAATAAACAGTATATAATATAAACTGTTAATAAATTTAATGAAGGGGTAATAAAATGTGTATTTTTTTATATTTTTTTATGAAGAACGTCTCTTTGATATATGTCGTAAAATCTCCCTGGCTGGACCCCAAATCTCCCTGTGAAAATTTCAAAACCTCCCTGGGAGACATACTGAAAATATGGCATGTATGAAATGTATGAAGAAAATTATAAATGCAATCTTCTCAAAGTAAATGAGGAGTCACAAATAGTATAAACCCAGACCAGCCAGGAGCATGCATATACCAGATTTCAGGTTTTGTACCAAGTGTGTAGATCATTTCCTTGATAGCTTTCATGCGGTACAGAAATGAGATAAATTGCTGCATTATAATACATGTAATTATATTCTATTTTGTTCTCATTAGGAATACCAAACAAGTTTGATACTACCAAATAATTGCAATGGCCTGTTAATCATATAGCCACTCAGAAAAAAAAAGCAGTCTGAAGAGAAATAAACAGAATAACTAACAGTGAAACTAACTCAACCAGACAATCAATATCCAATGGTACACTACAAACAAACCAGCAGAAAGACTGAATACAATGTTCCTACAAAGTCTACCCTTCAATGGGATTGACACTGAGTCAAATATCTAGGACAATTTTCCCAAATGGTATGTAGTCTAAACTGTGTCTCCAGTAGTGGTTATGCTGAGTTAAAAATCAAAATGTGCAAGTGTCAGAGAGACTGAGAAAGAGAAAAAATATGCATATAATGGGTCTATCATTCTAGTAGTCCATCAAATCTTAAATTTTTATTATAACTGATAAGATTTGCCTGGTGCCTACAGATCTTTACCTAAAAATGTTTCTCTTTCCGGAAAAGGACCAAAGTCTATTGTTTGTTTGTTTAATGGGTTTGACATTCTGCTTGCAGTATTAAATCATTTGGAGACTATGCCATATATATGACTATATTTGGAGATATAGCTCTGCCACACTGTGATATCATGCAGTAGACATGTGGCATGATACCACATCAATTCACATTATCCTAATACCGGACCAACAAGTCCTGGGACTACCCTTATCCCTTATATATATGCTGATTGCCTTGCAGGGAAACTATACCAGTACTATTTTTTCGACTTTGATATGTTGCAGCCAGGGATCTAACCCAAACCTCCAGATTCTGGGACAGATGCTCCACTCAACTATCAGGACTGGCCCAAAGCCTATTGTTTGACTGTGCAGAAAGTAAACATTTACAAATGTACAGTTTCATTGTTGATTACATTTCAATAATATATTAACAGGAAAGAAAATATCCCTTTTCATAAATGTTGTTTCAGCAGACATAACTGTACTCAGGAAATGAATGCTTGTATAATGAAAATTTGTTGTTATGAAAAATGCCAGGCCTATACTTAAGGCTGTTGATAAATGAAACATTAACAACAAGAAGACAGCTTATTTAAAAACTACCGATACAAGAAAATTATGTAACAACATGAACTTCAACATTCATAGAATAATGACCACATACACTGCCACCAGAGACATCGAGATAATAAATTGTGACAACTGATGAGTTATCAAACTTATACACTTTGTAAAAACTTTGGACTAAGTACTGCATCATTAAAGTCATATGCTTATCAATATGACTGTTTAAAGGCTTATTTAAATAACCTACCTACTGATAGAGAGCACATTGGTTTATATAGTTTTCTTTTTACTTTCTTGGATTAAACACAAACATCATCAATCACCTGGTGACTTTGCCAAAAACGTGGGACATGACACCACAGCCAACACCTGTCACATTATCTGGAAACCAGTTCAATGAGTCCTGTAAGTATCACTATATCTTGACCACACATCTGAGACAATTTTAACACCTTTGGTATATCATAGCCAGGAATGAAACACACCTCCTTAAACTCCAAGGGGCCTCCATGGCCGAGTCCCTGACTTAAACACTCACTCAGCCCCTAACCGCGTGGGTTTGAGTCCCGGCAGGTCACTCTGATTTTCATGTGAGGAAGCCTTCCAGCTGGCTTGGGGTAGGTTGGTGGTTCTACCTGGATGCCTCTGTGCATTTGGGTTCTTCCTCCACCTGTAATTAGCTGGACGTCGCTATTTGATTGAAATACTGTCTTGGCGATGGTAAACTAAATAAATAAATCAATCAGTAATTTCTCATTGCAAATGCTCTAAGTCACTGAGACCATAATAGGCTTTATGATGTAGGACATGAGTAAATTCATACAAAAAGCAGTGTGTTTTGAGAATGACATTTTAGCAAAGAATTTGCCTTGAAGTGTCTTATTACAAGAAATAAGACTTGCTTGCAATTAATCAATTTATATATCCTCCCAACAGCAGCCTGTCTGATTATAAACATTTAACTGCTGTTTATAGAAGTTGTGGGCAATAAATATTTACCTTGATGTTTGAAGAGAAAATATGTTCAAACCATACACAGTTCAATCTTTCTAAATCTTTTCATAGAAAATCTATCAGTAATGTTTTGTTTTTTTTGTTTTTTTTTCTTCATAATTTTGTAACAACCTTTTTAGCACATATTAAAAGGTGCAAGTATACCAACATGTTCAACCTCTTTATAGGGACTTGCAAAGGTCCTTAATTGCATTATGTTTAATTAAAAGTTTATATAAATAACGTACATGCCAATATACAGTACTTTTTCCTAATTGCAACCTCATCATAACATGTGTAAACTAGTTACTGTAATATAGTAACTATCAATATGTTTAAACATTTTCTAAGATTATTAATTAATAATAACAGACCTTAATAAAAATTAAAATGTGCCTTTAAAGATTTATTCATAACTACAGACATTCATTTTCACCATACAGTGAAGAAACATTATTTATTTTAGCCTCTTCATAACCTACCATGTTTTGCGTACTCATTAACCCTTTCCCTCATAGAGGACACCATGAAAAGACCTATGCGAACAGCATAAAACCAGATCAGCCTGCGAGTAACTCGCAGGCTGATCAGGTTTTATGCTGTTCGATGCTCCTCAGTGGTCTGGAAATGAGTATATTGTAATTAAATTTGGTAAGGTTTAACTGTGGTTTCTGCAGATCAGGCTTTATGTGATACCTAATGAGGGCGTCAAAATGAGTATATATATGAGGGAAAGGGTAAAAGTCTCTGAGACTGCAAACTAAATAAGACTATTGTAGTCTATGATAACAGATCGATTCAGTAATTAGGTCAAAATTTCATCAGTCTGATTATATCCTCTTAAATGAAAGTTGGAACATTCATCCAACCCAATGATTGGACAATACTGTATGATATTACACATAATTGTTGAAGATTTACAGTTCGGAATTTTGATTTTGAAACATTAAGAACGTTGAATTTCATTTAACTACAACATAACAAGTAGGAAACAAAAAATGGTGTCAATAAAACGGAATATATAACTAAAACAGGGCATCGGCAGTTAGTAAAGATACTATCACTTGACACTTCTTTAACACTTCAGTGACTCTAAAACTACATAAAGATCGAACATAGATACTACTAATAGGATACAGAGATAAATCCAGCTTCCGGCTTGCTGCAATGCTTACCTAAACATATCCAAATATTCATCAAAATTCAGTTTTTTGCATTTTTTCTCGCTCATCCAAAGTCCCACACGTTTCATGATTGAAAATTGACGAGTTCCTAATGTGATCAAGTCATATATCTCATGTAAACTGCATTTGTTGTGTCACATAGTTATGAATGAACGTAGAATGAATTAGGGTTAATCATACCCAACAAAATCAATACACAACGCTCGTGAATTTTCAACTAACCGTAGACCCGTCGAGTGCCCGGGTCAAACAAGGGAAGTCACTCTAACAGTCTTTACAACAGTCTGCGCTAAGATTGAAACGTGTGGAAGAGAGAAATAAAATCATACACATGCAGCTTGTTTAAAAAAGTACGTTTTGCAGTTCATGAGAGTTTCGTTATTAAATTGTCATTTTGATCACATCCCTTTTTCAATCTGCTTCATTTGTGTGGCCTAGGACGCCTAGATAGATAAAGTAATTAGATTTCGCGGATCTACAATCTATCCATCCCTTCTCTCCCCCCCCTTCTCTCTCTCTTGATTACTACCAACCCTCTTAAGAGGATTATTGGTAGAGCAGGTGCAGCGTCGAAGAGTGTTAGTTTTTTTTTTAAAGTAGTGGGGAAATGGATAAAGTGGGACTTTTCCTTCATATTTAACACTATTTTGGAGTGATTCTATCTATCTATCTATATATACTGCACAAACTCCCATTTCGGGTATTACTGGCAGGTAATTCAAGTGCTGATTAAAATGTTCAGTACATTTTAGCTAAAAACAGGATAAAAACATTTAGTGCTGCATCAGAATTGTATTTGTGACACTGCCTTGTTGAACATGTCAGGGTCATCTATGACAGCAATGTGATGAGGGAGGTTACCAGTATTCCAGAGGATTACTGCATGGGGGAAGAAGGAAAAAATTTAGGAAAATCACGGGGGTATATATCATCTGCTGATTCTGACTGGAGCTTGATGTAAGTTGGTAAATTGATGGCTTCAACATTATGATAGATTTTGTGAAACATAATAAGTCTATTATCCATTCTGCGATGTTCAAGAGTTTTCCAATTTAGTTCTTTCAACATTGAGTTTACACTGGAGTTATATGAGTAGTCTGACCTAACCAACGTGCTGCCCTTCTTTGAAATTTATCAATTCTTTCTATGTAAACCTTTGTAAAGGGAGACCACATGGTGGAGGCATATTCTAGTGTTTTATTTTCAGAAGGCAGAACTGTGAGAATGACAATTGTGAAGTCCATTCTATTTATCCAGTGTTTCCTCTTGATGTCCTTGTTCATTTGTTACGTTTTAGTGTTATGTATTGGTAAATTTTATTGCTCTGAATACTCAACAGGTTTAGAGTATTTTATTAACTCTTATAATACATCTTCCATTTATCCACTCCCGAACCTCACGAAAAAAAAAAAATGCTTTATTTACAAGGCAACAAATTAATTTGAAATTGAAATAGTTTGACAAAAAAACAAAACATAATGAATTTAAACTGTGTTTTATTATGTGTTTAATTAGTGTACCAATTTACGTTAAGGGGTTCAGAGATTGTAAGTCAACCCTAATAATAATAATAATGAAAACCTGACCTCCATAGTGGATTGAACCAAGGACACTTATTCAGGAGACCGACACTCTTTCCTCATTATACAATGCAGGGCAAGATTCTTGTGACATGCTTGGTTCGAACCAACAACATTTAGATTCACAGACAAGGGCACACTGCTTTCTTTAACCCTTTCCCTCATATAGACTCATTTTGACACACTTAATAGGTACCACATAAAGCCTGATCTGCAGAAAACCACAGTTAAACCCTTACCAAATTTAATTATAAAGTCCTCATTTCCAGACCACTGAGGAGCAGCGAACAGCATAAAACCTGATCAGCCTGTGAGTTACTCGCAGGCTGATCTGGTTTTATGTTGTTCGCATAGGTCTTTTCATGGTGTCCTCTATAAGGGAAAGGGTTAAGAACTAGCCCAGCAGCAATGCCGTTGAGAGTGCCTATATGTAAGCCAATACAGTTTGAACCCGGCAGAGTCATTCAGATTTTCATGTGAGGAAGCCTTCCAGCTGGCTTGTGGTAGGTCGGTGGTTCTACCCGGATGCCTCCGTGCATTGGGGGTCTTCCTACATCAGTAATTAGCTGGACGTCACTATAGGACTCAAATAGTCAAGTCAAGTCCAATACAGTTTGTTTCAGATATTGTAGAATATGTCTTTTTTAGACAGGTAACATGTGGCACTATTTTATATGACTGGTATGCTGCAGCTGGGCAATGTTAAAAATGAATGGATGTTTTATCCCTTAAATAAATGAAGACTTTAGAGTGGGACTTGTGGTCTTATATTATCTGTTTAGTATAGATATTTTAAATAATTTTCACCGACCCCTGACTGGAGTGAGTCCGTTTGGCCAAAATGATTATCCCACTGCTCTGGAAAAATTCCTTTTTGAACAAAGGTTATTCTTTATGTAAACTAGATGTGTAGATATTTATATGTTAGTCAGGTTGTCAAATTCTGAATGTGCTGCTTTCTGTCAAAGTCATGTTTATTTACTGGTATATTTGGGTTAAATTATTGTTTATCAAAAAATGATATTTAGATAATATGAAACCTTCTATTACACATTAATAGATAACAGATGAAAGATGTGGAACAGAAAAGTTCTTTCAAAGCCACCTGTTTGTGATGTTATGGTTGAGGTCACAAAAGAAAGTAAAGGTAATGTTTATGCTAGTTTATAACTTTTCAAACTTGCAAGTTTACCCATATATACTTTTTTTCCATATAGATGGCATCATGTCTAAAAAGTTTTATATTTTTCTGGGATTTGAATTGTTCCAAAGGACCATTGAAAGATGGATCATGTGAAAATGTGCCAAGTCTTATGAGAACATGTAGATAACAGTGTGTTCAGTTATAAATAAATAATTAAATAAATAAAGTTTAAAATAAAAGGTTTTTTTATGATATTTCCATACAAGTGCCAAGGCATCAAAACAAGTGTGTATGAAATAAAGGGTGATTTCATTATGATGTAATAATGTACAGTGTAGGATTAAATAAAATAATCATTGAATACCTGTCACCAGTTCTTTGTCCACAATTAGTGTTTTTACACTCTAGCAGTTTCATTTCTCAAGCAATCTTCAAATTGGTAAAAATATTTTTGGCCTTAATCTTTCAGCAAAGTTTTTTTTGGCTAATGTTGATGCAGTAGATCAGAGTTGGCCCTTGACTTTAAAAAGAAATACCTCATTCTACTTCATCGTGCACTCTTGATTAAACTCAATATCAATATCAATGAATACAATATCTCAGCCAAATGAAATTTGATTATTGTTGAGGTTGAAATGATATAACTAGAATTATACCTTTTTTAATAATAGAAAATCAAATAACTTTAATATTTTTACAATCTAGCATCTTCATTTCTAAAGCTGAATCTCTTCTTCAAACTGAGTGACATTGTTTATTGCTAAGTTTGAGTATGACTGATATTGACCAATCATAGCAGGAGTTTTGGCCCTTTAGTTATGGAAAAAAACCACTCTAGCATTTGAGCATGTGCATTTATAAAGCCATCATAATCAAAATAATGGCCATAATATCTCAGTCAGGTTTGGTAATTAGTGATATTAGACTGAAAGATAATTGCATATAGAGTTATGCTCTTGAAAATTTGTCTTGTTAACACTCTAGACCCTTTATTTTTTTAACAATTTTCTTCAAAGTAGGTCAGAACTTCAGAAGTTAGGGACCTAGAATTACTTAAAAATACCAGATATCAGCTGCATTGGTCAAACTAAGTCACGGTCTTAATGAGTGTCTTTATGAATATCAGTGATACTCAGGATCTAAGAACTTTGAATCTGCAAGTGTAAGGCAATTAAAAAACTTTTTTATGAGAAGTTTGTGCCTTGTCCTATGAATTTCAATATCATTACACTAGTCTTAGGCATTAAGTGATAGGGAAAAAAAGGGGGGCTGCATAGTCAAGATATATGCTTAAAGGCATACATGCACAATGCAGTAATTTTCTATATAGACACAAAAGGAAAATAAAAAAAAATAGCCATGATAATTTTCTAAAAGTTGATTGCATGATTGAAGAGAATTAGATTAGAAACTAATTTATGGGGGAAAAATTGGGGGTCACTGTTATACTGTTTCACTGTTATATTTTTTGTGTTACCTGCCCCTGGAAACAAGTTTTTTGCTCTTTTATGCCATTTTCAAGGGCAGATAACCCCAAAACAAGCCTATCAATTCCTTAATTATTTCACATTATTGTTTGTCGTTTCATTTCTAGTCATTATGCAAAGTATAAAACAATTCTGTTCAATAGATATTTCATTTATATTTTATATGCTTCAGCAAATAAACATACTGCGTTTTTTAGCTCACAACTTGCTCATGATTGGTTAGCTATTGTGATTGCATTTTGTCCAGTGTCCGTCTGTGCATGCATGCATCCGGCGTCCACAATTTTCTTTAAACGATATCTCTTAAACCACTGGGCTAAATTTTATGAAAATTGCCTGGGATGTTCCTTGCATGAAGTTCTACCAAAGTTGTTCAAATAGTTCTGGTCTGTTGCATATCTGGGTCACAGGAGCTAAACAATAGAATTTTGAAGTGAAAGCTTTAAAAATCTTTTCCAAAACCGCAAGGCCTAGAGCTTGGATATTTGGTGTGTGGCGTTGTCTTATGAACCTCAATCAAGTTTGTTCAAATCATGGCCCTGTGGTCAAAATTGGCCCTGCCTTAGGGGTCACTTGATTTTACATAGACTTGTGTAGGAAAACCCGTAAAAGATCGTCTCAGAAACAACAAAGCCTGGAGTTAAATTACTAGTAGACCCCAACCAGATCTGTTCAAATCATGGCCCTGGTGTCAAAATTGACCTCACCCCAGGGGTCACTTGATTTTATATAGATTTATTAGAGTTATGACCTTCAAAATTTGGATGGCAGGTACAGTTTTTGTGTGAAATTTAGATGATCTTGCTGTATTCTACTTCTTCATGGATTGTGTATTCAGTATGACTCCTAATACAATAATTGTCAATGAAGGCAATGTTTCTCAGGTAAGCGATTTGGGGTCATTTTGGCCCTCTTGTCTTGAAAAAAAATAAAGAAAATTTCTATATATTCGTGCATGTGACTATAGTATAAAATCTGTTGCATAGAATTTCAAAAACTTTTACACAGTGACATAGAATACAGTACCAAACATCAAGTTAAAATTAAATGAAGTATTGCTAGCCCATAATACTGAGTTATCTGCCCTAGAAAGTAACTGAAAAGAGCACACTAAAAAAACTCACTTTCAGGAGCAGATAACCCAAAAATAGAATGGTAAACCCACCCCCCCAATTTTTTCCCACAAATTTGTTTCTACTGTAGTTCTCTATAATCATGCAAAGTTTTAGAAAATTAACATGGCTAGATTTAATTTTCCTTCTTTGTCTATGTAGAAAATAACTGCATTGTGCACATATGCCTTCAAGGTATTAATACCAAATAGCCATCAATGCATATAACTTCACAATATAAGCTTTCAAAATGTCAAACAATGGAAATTTTAGGGGCAAATTGACAAGTTATGTAGTGACAAGTTTTTTTATTATCTCTCCTTGAAAATTTTTGTTTTCATGAGTTATTTTCCCAGAAAACTAATAAATTGACTTTCTCCATTTTCCTATGGTGAAGTTAAGATTTTTTTCATGAAACTTTAAATAGACCATTGTAATACATCTTTCTACCATGAGCTATATCAAAAACCAAACTCAGTTTTTCATATATACAGAAATTGTTTGTTTCCCATGCGCTTCAATGTTAATTGAAATACAGATTATCTCACCCAAGTTTAATAAAACTTGAAAAATAAAAAACCTCTTGGTAAAACATATTTATTATGCCCCCTTCAAACCTCATAGGGTGATTGGTCATGACTAGTAGATGACCCCTATTGATTTTGGGGTCACTTGGTCAAAGGTTAAGGTCACAGTGACCTCAAAAAATCGTTTCCAGTCAATAACCGGAGAACACTGGGCCCACATTCCTCAAACTTCATAGGGTGATAGGTAATGACCCCTATTGATTTTGGGTTCACTTGGTCAAAGGTCAAGGTCACACTGACCTCAATGGGAGTGCAGGTAGTGAGAGGGTGGGTGTCATTCCGACAAATCTTGTTTCTGAATGTCTTTAAAGTGACAAAGTTTCATGGAAATATAACAATCCAATGGCAAGATATTGAATATGGCTATTAGTGTGCTTATACCAATATCATAAGTCAAAGGTATAATGAATGCAACTATGGGAAACTGTCCACTGAGTTTGTTATGTCTTGTTGAAACAACATTTAGGAAAATTGTTAGAAATTTCAGGTCTTCTGAACAATGCCAGGAACCACTGCAAGAAGGCATTGTCAGTAACAGATGACCACCTTAGGACCCTCTCCACGGAGCACTTTGTGCTGAAACGTATTGTCTACAAGCTGGGTAACCAGTTCAGGAGTGAAAAGTCTATGAGGGGCTTAAAACAGGTAGGTAATAATTCCAAATGGCCTGAATACAGAATTCTGTTCTAACTTCTATACAATACCATATTGACACTTGGATCTTAATGTGTAAAGACAATATTTATCATAACTTAGAATAAGATTCCATTTGAGGTTGGGCTTTATGTTAGTTTATGAATACTGAATGCCTTCCTAGCAGTATACATGGCCAACTCTGGGGCATCCTCACATATTTTCAATGTTTGGACCAGTACTTAGTGCCTGGGAAGGTCATGAAACATTCTTGCCCCTATCAGGATTTGAACTCGAAACATTCGGATCTGCAGTCATGTGCAGTACCACTGGACTGCTGTACCCTTCACTTAATATAAAAGTACATGTATCTGTGTTTTAATTTATTTTCAAGTTTCATAACTACAGCCAAATTGAACTACTATAATCAAGGATTATATTTGAATGATTATTGTGCTTTTCCAAGCAGAACTGTTATCTGGGATACAGTTTACTTCTCATTTTCTTATATTACATAAAGAGCCTTCTAGAATAATTTATGTCAAAAGCATTAAATTCACATTTTTTATAGATGAAATCATGCCTGAACAGACTGATTGATCTAGAAATGCCAAACCTTATTCGAGGTGTAGAAGACATTGTAAAACTGTAAGTATCCATTTTTGTGGTGAATACCGTATATGGATATCTTAACCCTTTCCCTTATATAGACTCATTTTAACCCTTTTCCTCATATAGACTCATTTTGACGCACTCAATAGGTACCACATAAAGCCTGATCTGCAGAAAACCACAGTTAAACCTTACCAAATTTAATTATAAAGTCCTCATTTCCAGACCACTGAGGAGCAGCGAACAGCATAAAACCTGATCAGCCTGCGAGTTACTCGCAGGCTGATCTGGTTTTATGCTGTTCGCATAGGTCTTTTCATGGTGTCCTGTATGAGGGAAAGGGTTAATAATAGTTTTATGTTTAGACTTTTTATTCAGAGTCATGCTGCCTGCCAAGGCTGTACACTATATGGATGTACCATGAAGTGATATAACTTCTGTTGGATGTTTCTGATAGGAAATGATTAGATGTTTATTTTTTTTTCTCTTTTATTACATATGGGTGTGAAAAGACCCCATGATATACCATGTAAATCATGATAGACACATGTCGACCTTGGATAGAAACTGATTTTCCCTGACTTGTGCAGACCACACAATGACCAGACATTGTGATTTGGTCAGAATCAAAGATGTGCCTAGCAATGGTTGAACTCACTTTTCCTTGGGAAACACGCCATGAGGAAGGTTCAGAGAGGTGCCAGGGGATTCCCTGCGAAGTCCCTGTGGAGACTATTCATAGCCCTTGGTGTGACAGGAAAGGAAAGACAGAGAGCAGTCAGCAGGCTGGGAAATGCAGCCAAAAGAGCGGAGAGAGGAGAGGAGCTGGAAGCCAACTTCTGACATTTAGTGGACTGTTAAACACTATGGGTCCACCACCAGGAGACTGTTTCAGGATTAAAGAGCGGAAACACTCTAGGATCATTGGATATTGACTTCGGACATTGGTTGTTCCAGCAGTTTTCATGACTGTTCAGCATTGTGGATAGAAATCTTCAATCATTTTTGTACTCCTCAACACTGTCCAGGGCTTTTATTTAACCACACCCACTTAACATATTAAAGTAGGGGACATATAGGAATCACGCTTGTCACTTCATGTACCGTCCCGTTCTACACTCAGTTTGGTATCTGTTGTTGTTTATGTCTCACATCAGAAATAATGATTTATTTTGACCAATCTGCAGACCAGTGCAGATAGCTATTTCAAGATTTTGTGAGAATTATAGCCCTTTTTTTGTGTCAAATCAGTATGCTGGGTTACTAATCACCTTCATTGATAGTGTTATTTAAATGCATGCAGTTTTCTCCAAAGTTGCTATTTACCCCATGATTGGTCTTTCCCCAAACTAAAGAAAAAGGAAAGGGTGTGTTTTATCCCTCAAGGCCCTTCCTCGTCATATAAAGTGGCTTGCTGACAACTTGCTTTATTGGAGATATCCAAGTCAAGAATATCATTTTGATAAGTGTCATTTATCAGTCAGGTTTTCCAACATAAACATCCAACATCTGGTAATGAATTTGCAATGATCGGATATCAACTTTTGTTGCTTTAATTGAATCATTGAATCATGCACTGTGATATTCAAATAACTTGTGATGATTTTTCCTCAAGATGAATTAGTATGCAGGTGCATGACCTTAAAAGTCAAGGTCATACTTAGAGGTTGAAGGTCGAGAATGGGTACATTTTGTCCAGATG
This sequence comes from Solen grandis, assembly GCA_021229015.1. Lineage (NCBI taxonomy): Eukaryota > Metazoa > Mollusca > Bivalvia > Adapedonta > Solenidae > Solen > Solen grandis. Next base: position 42,447,115 of record CM037792.1, read on the forward strand.
GAAAACCTGGTCTTAGTAGTGTTTCCATATCTCTTGTTTTATTTTGCAGGTGTCCATCCACTTCTGGAGACAGTGTTTACCTGCCCTCACGTCAAGTGCTACAGTTTAACCTGGTCAGACTGATGGGTGTGGCAGGTCTTCTCACCCAGTTGGCCCACTACTCTACAGCCACCTTTGTGTATCCTTCAGGTTTCAGTAGCCAGATCAGTGCTAAATAGATTTCTTCTATTAACATTAAAGTTTCAAGATTCAATATATTTTATTAAGCAACGTAAACTTATACAAGTTTCTGGTTGCATACAATGAACATAATATCATATAGTAAAATCATGGTCAAGACAATGTTACAATGTTATTAAAAATGAATAATTCGACCTGTTCATGCTACACTGACAATATATCAAGAGGATGGATCACAATAAATGAGTTGTATAGTGAATTAAGCAACAACGGTAAATAGCAGTTAAGAAACAATTAATTTTCAAAATGGAACACCAAAAGTCCCAGTGACCATGTGGTTAGAGCACCAGCCCATAACTGGGTCACAAACCACAGTCATTAAATATTATACATATACTATAAATCTCTTTTGCTTGGCACTCAACATATAAGTCACTTGTTAAAACATTGCAAGAAACTGTGCAATAGTAACATGAGAGTCTAAATAGATAAATAACTGGTGCGTGGTGAAAAATACTTGCTCAGGTACAAATTAATGGTCCAACGCTGGATCCATCAGACAATTGAAATTTGACCTCTACCTGGTTTTCTAATTGGTATATTAACCCCGTACCTTAATATATAACCTTGGAAACAGAGCGGAACCTGATATTATAGCTAACCTTCTATACAGTCTGCACAGCCAAGGAAAATCCATTGTTTCGTATATCAAAGTTAGGCAAATTAATATTCATCAAGTCATAAACTTATTCATGAATATTCATAAGATAAAGGAATAAGTGGTTTACAGGTGATGTTGATTATTTCTAGTCTTGTAGAGGATTATATCTTAACAGCCACTGCACAGACATGTGAAGCAGCATTTAGAGATTGGCAACATGATCCCGCAGAATGTCCTCATGCTGGCCCTGTCCTCCAGAATCTGGTAGGTCTGACTCTACCAAAAGTTGCATTATCATATTTTAATGTATTAATAGGATTTTGGGCTGTGTAGATCCAAGAAATATTGATTTTTTAATGACCAAAATCGATTTTTTGCTTATATACACATATTTTTTTCCAAGGGAATACCTCGTAGTATTTTTTGCCTGTGATTGGCTTACATATTATTACAAACATTAAGGAAGTGTTGTTTTAATGTAGTTAATTATGGAACATATTTAGTACCTTCAGCCACCTGCTACTGAAATATTGAGTGACTATTTATAATTATCAATAGTGCAGGTATGTCTTTTGGTTACAACTGGTAGTATATGTAAAATGTATATACATAATGAGGACTTTGTACATACTATTATAACCTATTCTTTATTTATATGTAGTTAACAAAGTCTTGCACCAGTCCTGAAAATATATGAATGTACATGTAGTTTACTGCCCATATACTGAAGTAAAAAGAATTGTAATTAACAAAGTACAGGTAATTAAAGGTACTTTATATTTTAGATACAGCAAGTTGGCATGTAGACACAAGTAGTTAAATATTTCAAACAAACGGTATGCTTGTGCATGAATGTATCTACACTCCTGGTACTCCAGCAAATGTTTTATAAGGCTACATCTTTTGCTGAAGAAATTCAGAGCTTTTTCTCACCATTAATAAAATATGTTTTTATGTTGCTGGCACGAAACAATTCTAACAAGAAACGAATAAAATAAATTTTTAAGTTGCTGGTATGAAACAATTCTAACAAATAATTTCTTGATTCAAATCATCATTGAAAACAAGTTCTATTGACAAGTGAGTTAGCTGAACGTCTAAGTATGTTGCACACTTCAAAAGAAAAAAAATGTACTGTCAATAAAATTCTTTGGATCTCTTTCTGTACTGTTCCTTTGAAGTATTGCCAGGCTTGTTGTGTTCATTTATTTTTCTAGATATGGAATTTCACCCAAGCAGGGAAAAAACCAACAATACAAAACCTCTGAGTTGTCACACTTTGTCACTATGCCACAGCTGCAATTCTTTACAGTCATTTCTTTGAAGTCATTGCTCAGTCACTGTTCCAAATAACTGAATTTTCACCTAAACTTGAAAAAAAAAAGTGAAGATAAAGAAGAGCACAAAACTTAAGTTTAAAGAATATACATCTACCAGTGATTCAGATCTGCATCATGAAATTTGGAATTTTTCTTGCAGATTAGAAAGTGGATTTACTATTGGGAATGGTACCGTTTACCGGAGGTAGTTACTAAGGAAACAAACCCCTGAAGAATAATACTCAATAATTTCTCAATATAGTTTTGCACTCTCCAAAAAAGTCTTTGTCAGTGAAAGTGTTGATGACATACAGTTGATATCTGTAACTGATGTGTGTATTTTTCAGGTATGTAAGCAAGTCCCTGTGTAACTACACATGCCAGTGGTACAAGGTCCTGTTGCCATGTGAACAGGTTCTTCAACCAACACAAGTTCCCTGGGTAGGTTTGTCACCATTAGGTTAAAATGTCTACATGGTTAAAAAGAGTCAGATTAAAATAAGTAATATCCATGCAAAATGACTCGCAAGAATTATGCTAATGTCTTTGTTTAGTTTGTAAAGCCTTCAGTGGATAGCTTATTTGGCTAGCCCAAAACCAATCTTCCTAAGGGAGACCAAATGAAACTGATATACATATATTTGTTAATAGATCCTGGTGGTAAGAAATCAGATTCATCAGGGAATCTGACTTTGGAACTATTGACAGAAGATTGCTTTCTTCTCGAATGAGAAAAAAAAAGGGTGGCACTGGCCTTTACAGTTAACACTGCAATCAAGTAATGATCTGCCTGGTTTGCTAGTCAGTCACTAAATTTTTCAGCAAGCACCCCATAAACAACTACATGTATCTGGTAATGGTAGAGCCTTAAATGAAGAAAGACAATTCCAAAATAAGAAATTAAGCATGGTAAGAGTTAATGTATGTAGTGTTGCACTTCAAGGCTAGCTCTTGTAAAATTGTGGAGCAGCTTGCTTACCCCAAGTCCAATAGTGCAGAACTCAGTACATATACAGGTCCTGAAAAAGATTTACATATTCATAGAAGACACACCCCTATTGAGTATGAAAATTGTTTCATTGGAGTTTCTACTGTTCCAGCTTCCCGAGACGGAGGTCTTACCTGAAGACCTGCCAGCCTGGCTCCTGGCAACATTTGATAAACTTAACTGCCTCAAAACAGAAAGGTTGGCACCCAGACTTTACTTGTTAACTTTTCTCCTCACAGATATATCATTTGTAAAATACTAAGGTATAAATATAGACCCATTGGTTTTTTCCTTTATAAAACCTCATCAGAGCGTACTAAATACTAATCTGGTTTCATATTGGTCAGTTTTTCCTTATTAGCTCTCAGGTGGTAAACTTATTGTATAATTAGAACTCCTTAAAGTTTAAGCTCAGCATTTCTGACTAAAGTATGCATGCTCTTTGATTACCTCTCATTGGCTGTTGTGATTTTTTTTTTTTAAGTCGGTTGCAAACTAAGTTCTTTAAACTTATATTTATCCCTCTTATTGATTCTTAGGTTGAACCAGTACATTGTGTCTGGGAAGTTCATGAAATATTGATTAATGAATAGATTAGGTAAAACAGAACTTTGAATATTTGCAGCATATGAGTGTTCAGTGATGGATGGTGATATATTGGCATCTTTGTAATAGATCTGCCCTGTTTAGCACACACTATTTTGATATATGTTATTAAGAAAGTGATTTGATATTGGCCCTGTCATTTGTCCAAGGGCCAGTACAAGTGTCCTGAGGACAAATAAAAGGGCCACTATCAAATCACCTACTTAATGACAAGTTAACCCTTTCCCTCATATAGACTCATTTTGACGCACTCAATAGGTACCACATAAAGCCTGATCTGCAGAAAACCACAGTTAAATCTTACCAAATTTAATTACAAAATCCTCATTTCCAGACCACTGAGGAGCAGCGAACAGCATAAAACCTGATCAGCCTGCGAGTTACTCGCAGGCTGATCTGGTTTTATGCTGTTCGCATAGGTCTTTTCATGGTGTCCTCTATGAGGGAAAGGGTTAATAACATAACTCTGTAGCCACTCAAATAGCAGGAAAAGCAGGTACAATAAATAATATCACTTTCAGCCCCGGTCTGACATTGATATTTTTGTTGGCCTGCTTATTGAGATCATCAGTGTATTATTGAAAAGGCCTCTTGAAATGTTATAGGGCTCATAAATAATTGTTACAGTATAATTATTGTTGTTATTAAAGGTAACTAGCATGTTATATTAGCATTAGAAACATGCCCACACAGATTAAGTGTGATTCCAATTAGTCAGGAGCAGTAACTTTGCTATGTCTTGATAAAACCCTAGAGACATGCTGATGAATATTTCTGTAAGGTTTTATGACTAGCTGATATAGTTTTGGTGATATGCAGAACACAAGATTTTGTGTGACAGAATGGACAGATGGATAAAATGATCATCCTTTAGAATGATTTACACGTGGTGAAATGTGGAATGTTTATGATAGAGAAAAGAAAAAAAAATCAGTAGTCTTATATAATTCTTTCAGGGATATGACAAAGGCAGCTAATACCCTATTGAATACTGAAGAAGAGATTGAAGAAATCACTGGTGCTGCTTCCTCATTTATCTGTACAGAAGATATAGGAGGTAAATTTGTTGACCTACATATACAATGGAATGGCATTACATGAAGTCCAATAAGCAATTATCTGAGTACCATGCTGAAGGGCTTATCTTAGCTTTTCTTCTTCTGGCAGTAGAATTTTCTGATTTTCATTAATGATATGTAATTTTTTTTTCAGAAAATCTTTCAATAGATTTTTTTCCTTTTTCTTGAAAATTTTGAATGGTTGCTTGATCACAATAATGAAATAAAGTAAGGTCACTAAGTTAAATTTTGAGATACTGAGCTGTTTCCGTAGGAACTGTGAAATGTAAACAAAAAAACAAAGTGTTCAAAATCTATTTGACATTCTTAATTCACTTAAAATAAACTATTTGAAAAGAAATTGTTATAAATACCATCACCATTGGAACAACCCTATTAGCGTATTGTCACAGATTATATATGGAGTATCCGAATTATGTTACACTTACTTGTCTTAAACATTGCTATGGTTAACTGCAACATACACCCCGGAGATATATTCTTATGTATCCTTGAAACTTTATACACAATTATGTTCTCTTGGTTATCAAGCCTTGTGATAATTTGAGGATTTTATATTCCCTTTTGGACCTCAAAATATTCTTATTTTACAATGATACAGGTCTAGTAGACTGGCTCAGCCTAGTGTCAAATAAAGTTTGTGCTGTTTCAGTGAAATGAATGAAAAGTATGTTGCAGTCAGTCAAAAAATCATTTCAGCAACATTTGATCATTAATCAACATTTCAATATTTTTTTTTTTGATATTATTGTTAAATACTGTCAATCAATTTCAACATAACTCTGTACCTTTACAACCAAGGCAATTAGAAGCAGGTCAGTACTCATTATCTCCAATATGGGACAGTTACACTAAAAAACTTCAGACTGAGGACTCCAGCATGTCTAATCAGGCATCTCACTGATCTAGTTTGGAGTATATTGATGTGTTGAAATAGTAAAGTGTTGAAACTTAGTAAAACTAGAACTATCACTAAAGGTGATTAATAACCCCGCATTCCTCACACATTGTCTTTTTGTAATTCGAGTGTTGGATGTGACGGGATGAGCATTATTCCTATATTGTCGCCATTTCTGTAAAGTGGGGTCATAAAGAATGTAGAGGATTTTTCCTATTATCTTTAAACATTTTCCCTCATATAGACTCATTTTGATGCACTCAATAGGTACCACATAAAGTCTGATCTGCAGACAACCACTGTTAAACCTTACCAAATTTAATTACAAATCTGTAATCCTCATTTCCAGACCACTGAGGAGCAGCGAACCGCATAAAACCTAATCAGCCTGCGAGTTACTCGCAGGCTGATCTGGTTTTATGCTGTTCGCATAGGTCTTTTCATGGTGTCCTCTATGAGGGAAAGGGTTAAACAAATTTTAATCACAACAAAACACTTTTCCAGAGGCAATCAAAAGACAGCCACTGCCAGGATCCTGTCATGAGAGTTTAAATACTGAATCAACAACCAACAAAAGTGATTGTATTGATGAAGGAGACGCCCTTCTGGACCTCAGCACTGCTACACTGGAAACAATGCCTGCAAGTGGTGATGTAAGGAAATATGTTAAGCAGCTCCTAAAATCACAATTTAAAACTGTGGAAGATGTTATCATTTTCAAAAATTCTGTGAGCAGTGCAAAAAATATTAAATTAGGGAGATTTTGCATCAGACTGTCAAAAATGGGGAAGAAAAAGATTTTGAAAAAAATCTCTCTATATGAAGAACACTTGAATCAGGCACATCCAAAATTTGGCCATAAGCAGTTAGAGACACTTTGTGGAGTGCTCAGCAGTATGATCTCGAAATATAGCAAAAAGGAGAACACTGCAGCGCCAGATGTGATAGCCACTAAAGTGGAGCAGGCAGATGAGAGGTCTGAAGAGGAATGCATGTGGTAGATGATGATGGAGATGATAATAACAGTACTGTTCAGCAGTCTACCAGTGTGACTGACAGTGTTAAGATGCTGATAAAAAAGCTAAACAGGTAAAGAAAAAGAAGAAAAACAAGGATAAGTTGTTGCCAAAAGATTTGAAACATAATGTTAAATTCTGCAAGAAAATCAATCAGAAAGTAAAGAAAAAGATTTCTAGATGAAATATGTTTGCATTTTTGCAAATTCATATGTTTTGTGTGTACTATTCAGTAAGAAAAATAAAAGGAAAATTATTTCTATATAGAATACGATCTAGGGAGGATCAACCTAACAAAAGATCTCACTGAATTTTGTAATGTCTGAAATTTTATATTCAACAAACACAAAATGTTAGGTTCTGTTTATCATGAATCCCATGCCATCACCTTTTTTTGTTCACTATTTAAAGGATCTACATAGAAAATAAAAAGTAAATTCAGAATTTGTGTATATATGCAACAATGCCATTTTGTTGCGAGTACTGATAGTAAAATGTAAGTATTGCAAACTGTAGCATATTGAAACAAATGAAAGAATCCTGAGGCTGGGATATTCAACATATGGATAAATACCAGTGTATCTTCTGAGTTACCAGGTTAGGTATATCCTATGTGTGATAAATAAACCATGGGACCAATGCTCAATTTCACATTTGTTCTGAAATCCTTCTTGTCTTCAATATGATATGTGCAATAGGATGCTGAGTGTATAACCTTACTAAGACCATACCAACTGGTTCAACAGGTAGAAAAATTATTTTGAGTGTCACCCTACCATGACTTGACAATAAAACATCTTAATTGTAACGCTAGTTTTAGGATTTTTAGAAACCATAAACAACCGTTTTTGTTTGTTTATTTGTTTGTTTATTGGATTTAATGTCCCACTGACAGTATTTCAGTCATTTGATGACAATGTCTACTTAAGACAGATAAAGTGCTGCCACACTGCAGTATCACTCCGTAGACATGTAGCACGATACCACACCCAGTCACATTATTCTGACAACGGGGCAAACCATCCAGGAACTACCCTTTGTATGCCGTATGCCAAGCAACGGAGCTATATGGTACCATTTTTCAGGATTTTGTTTTGTCGCAGCCTGGGATCAAACTCACGACTCCTGATTCCGGGCTGGACACTCTAACCACTTTGCCATCAGGAACCGGTGAATTACCTTTTTTATGCTGGCTGAAGTATAGATGAAAGAACCTATTTATGTGTTCTTTCAGTCTTAAATATTTTTTTATACTTGTCAATCATACAAAATGAACTCATTTAAAAAAAAATTTGGAAAATTAAATAGTAGATGCAAAAACATAAACATTAAACCATTGATACATATATGTATCACAGTCACTTTCTAATAAACAAGGCATGTGTGCAACATTACAATAGTCTAACTTCATTATAAACTAATACAACAGTGTCCTTAATAGCTTTTGAATAATATGTCTGAATATTACCCAAATTCATCCTTTTGGAAATAAGTTGACATTTTGAAAATGATTCTATGTCTGCATCCTTCCACATGAACTCAAAATACAGTCATAGATATACAATGATGTTTATGCTAATTATACCAATTAAAAATGTGCTTGATGAGCACTTAATCCTCCATTTTTTGGCATAAAACTGAAGCCCCATCTTTTATTGATTACCTGTTATCATGGTCTAATTACTGGATAAGACTGAGTCAATCTGAATACATCTGTACATGCTGGAAAGCTTCATAACACTTCATTAACAACCTTCAAACCATGTATAAGACTGATAGTCAAATTGCCAAAAAAAAAAGTATACATATTTATATTTTTTGGACAAATAAGTAAGCTGGCACAATATACTGGTATGCAATATGACATTGTGTAATGCTTTTACATCTATTTGCAGGACTATACAAAGTCATTAACTTTAAGATCAGAATATAGTGCTGCTATTAGCCATTTCTGACTCTTCCACTCTGAAAAACACCTCACAATAGCTGTCATAGCTAAAGTTTACTGCATGATCCAAGACCTGCACAAATGACATTCAACACCTGCTTTCTATGACATTTTTAAACCCCATGCACATGAAAAATTAAATCTTATCTCTGATGCTTAAAATAAATGGATGATTGTCAAACAAAACACTAGGGCTATCTTTTTGCTGCAGGTCTTCTAGTTGACCCTCCAGATGGGTTTCTCGTCTTGGATGATACTGGTCTTTGCCTTGGTGGTAGCATGTTTTCTCCCTCATGATGTAGACTGTGGTCTCCACCCATCATCTTCTTCCTTCCTGCACACATTGTCTTTAACATTTGTAACACTGCTTGTGGCGAGACATTCATTTTCAGTAAATCGAGAATTATTCTGAAAGAAAAATAAAATACATGTATTGATGTACTATAATCCTGGAAAGTGTAATAAAATCATGAAAATATTAACCAAAATCTACCTAAATGGCATTGCTGTGGTTGATGTGACATGTTGATCAGAAACAAGACTTACCTGAATGTGGCCGGTTCCATGTTGATCCCAGCCAACTGTGACAGCTCATAGAGTTCCAGTTCATCAAGACTCAGCAGATTTTTGCTCGTAAGTTGAACATTCATTGTGTGACTTGTTAACCCTGCCATTGTGGTTTTCACGTATCTCTTACTGTTAATATTGGGAATAAATAATAATAAAAGAAAAAGACTCAGTAATAATAAGAAGTAATAGCAGCGAAACACTTGCTTACAATCAAGATCATTATTAGTAATAGAAGATAACTGAACTTATCAATTAACTTAAGTGATCCTAAATTGGTGAATTGTAACCAAAATGGATCTTGCTATGTATTTAGATATTAATTTATTATATACTTTCATACCAAATATGTAGTCTTTCAAAAGTTATTGTGCGAAAACTAATTTCACATAAAATATGCCTATAAAGAGCACATAACTGTAACAACTCTGTGGATAATCTGATTGTAACCAAAATCAAACTTCAGAGCTGTATCTTGATATTATATACATGCTTACCAATACTACTTTTAAACATGAAGCCTGTATTTAAGTCACTGCGTGGAAATGTCTAAGGTGAAAAAAACAGGCCTGACAGACAGAAGGATGGACAGACAGCACCATACAATAATACTGTCATATTTGTTTTCTCAAACTAGAGCTACAAGTGGATGTGATTCATGCCTGAGATATTCTTACAAAGCCCTCTCATCCCACCCTACATGCTCTGGTGTGCTAAAATAACAGAACAAGTAAAATTAAATTAAATGCTACATTACAAATACAATTTTCATTTAAGCCTTAAGGCTGACTAAATGCACCTCTAATTAAATTTTAGAAATAACATAATGTGCACCTAGTTACATCGAGGTACTGTGCAACATGCTGGTCACACTCCTTGATAATGTTTGGTGCCAAATGTAACAGGGTGAATGCTCTACCAGCTGAGCTACCCAGCCAAAACTACCAGGCCACTGACAAACACTTCTCCCTTATTATGAATTAACAGTAGTGCCAAGAAGTAAAACAATTTAGCTATTTACAAATATAAAAAAGTGGATTTAATAGGTTTATATATTTGGAAACATGACTGGTGAAATAACGTAGCACTGAGCCTATACTTGAATGCTTTGTTTGAATTTCTAGACTTCGGTGCTACTAGTATCACTTAGTTGTTTTTCTTATATGACTGTCCCATCAATAAATTTCTTCTTTTATGTTCATGTAAATTTGGAAAAGTCTGGTGTTGGAAGTGCTGGTCAAACCCATCAATCACCTGGTACAGCAACACAAGTCTAAGGCATCTATCTAGGAACATAACATTTTAGTTATTCTGTTTTGGACATAGACTCGGGATTTCACTTTCTATAAATCTAGCTAATCTTATTTTAAGGTGGGCCTCTAATATATAGAGAGAGACCCTGGTTTTAGATTCGCCTTAATTTGTCGATGTCCTCTGCTTTTTGGCAGGGTTCCAAAGCCATCGTTTTTTTGTTTCAATGCTGACATTCTGTAGCTTTTTCATGAATTTCATGACCTCCCACTCCCAACATTTTGCATTGAGAGATTAAGATGGCTTACTGATAGTATATATAAAGAACTCTCCTACAGATATAATATAAAAAAAAACCATATATACCACCGTTTGTGTATATTACTATATATGAACACTCGACAGGCACTTGTGACCTTTCTTGTGAACTAAAGTGAAGAGTTAACTCGGGTTAGCATGTCGGCTATTAATGTCGTTTAAACATTAATTCTTGGCTTTATAGCTCATTGAAAATATACAACAGGAATTGGAGCAGACATGAACAGTTCCAATATCTGATCTCAAGGCACTTTCCAGAGATATAAAAGGATCAAAAGTTAAAAATATAAACCTCTCCAAGTTTCGAAGTTTTGTTTTCTTTTCTATATCGGTGTCGTTATACATACATTCCGTATTTTTCCGCTGTAAGATCATCACGCTTGTAAAAAGTAGGACGTATCTGCCAGGGGCAGTGTGATTTCACAGACAACGTGCCGAGCACCTGTGATATAACCTATCACAGGTGCTCGGCACGTTGTCTGTTCAATATAACACCACCGATCACTACAATACCAGTTAACATTTCCAGCGTTTAAAAACAACAACAACAACAAAAAATCTGGTAATGTCCAGTATTGGAGGACGATTTTTTTTCAACCGCTCAGGTTGATTTTTTTTATCTGCTAAAACTTTTGTCCTTCATTGGATTGCTTCAGTATTTGGACAGTGGCTTACGTGGATAGAACTTTACATTATGCAGTTGACCTTGACCTTCTTTTGATAAAAAGCGGTGTCAGTGCTTCATTTGATTGCTTCAGTATTTGGACAGTGGCTTAAGTGAATGGACCTTTACATTATATAGTTTACCTTGACTTTTAACCTACTTTTTAAAAATGAAAGCGGTGTCTGAACAGGTTTACATTTTGCTTGATCTGCTTTAACTTCTAAGTGCTTCATTCATTGGATTAATTCATTATTTGAACAGTTGCTTAAGTTGGGATGGACCTCTTCATGCAGTTGACCTTGACCTTTGACCTCCTTTTGATGAAAGAAGCCCCCCACCCCCCAACAAAAAAAAATTAAGTTCTGGTTTATTTAATTATTATTAAATGATTTGATGAGTTATTGTTTTATTGGGATTTAAGTGAATGGACAAGGTATTATAGTGACCAGGCAATGTGCAGAGTACCTGTGTGTTACATTGGCAGAAAATTAAGGCAAGAGTTATGGCCCCTTCACAATGAGATCACTATTTTGAGATGTCCAGGGGCCAGTACATATTCATTTATACAGGGAAGGCGTTATCTACATATAGAAGGTCTATCTACGTGAACTGCACATCTCTCTTTCCATCTGAAGTGTTTTCACAATTATTATTATTAATGACTATATCTTTTAAATGTTTCAGTCAAGCCAATGTAGCAGGGGTATTTATCATCTAATCTTTGTGCCATGGCCAAGAGATGCAATGCAAATTTCCAAAGACTGGAGACCTAACCAGGGACATTTCTATTTCATGACCTTCTCTGGTACAAATAAGTGATCCAATACATGATTGGAATTTTTTTATAAGCTGAATGAACATCTCAAACAAACTTAAAAGAAATGCTTTAACATTCCATTATTGTGAAGTTATTGACACATAAATAAGTAATCAAGAGATTTCGAAGTCTGGATTTTTTCAAACTAACTTTCATTTCATTAATCTTGGAGAGCAGTCATTTTAACAGTAAAGATCAGAAGTCAGAATATAAATGGGTAGGTAGGAAAATTTGAAGAACTTATAAAATATCCATGTAAAATCCTACTGCTCCTAGTTGGAATTGACCTTGGCAAAAACAAGTCACATTATCTCAACACTGGGGCAAACTACTGGTAGTTCTGGAATTACTGTCTGCAGTGTACCAAGCACAAGGGAGATATACCAGTACCAATTATAACTATGTAAGTGTTGGGACCATCTGATTTGCAGACACTAACAAGGATACAGCAGTACCTTGAGTTTTCTTTTTTTTTCAAACAGAGGTGCTTTCAAGTCATTGTCTCAAATAAATGGTTTACAAAGTACTGATTAATGCATTGGAAGTTTGCTTATAGGACTCTTTTTTTCCATTCAATGGGCAAAAAAAAAAAAAAAAAAAAAATATATGAGTACAAAAAATCACAAATAGTCAAATATTGTTTTTTTAATTTTTATTTTTTAATAACATCATTTTCTTATATTATTGGTGAACCAATATCTACAAGAGGTAACAAATCATTTATAATGTGATAAACAATGATGTATGAACAATTTTAACAAATGAATCAAAATCTTGACAGCTGAGTGAGCTACAGGAGGGAAATATATCTTCAAATAAATAACCAAATAAATGCATGTATAAATTATATGATTTTATCTATTAAATAATAACAATTTGTTTACCCATTCAGTCAAATGACAAATACCTAGGTAAACAAAACCTGACACTTATCCAATACAAATATATAACATTTTACAGAAAAAAAATCAAAATTAAGTCTTTGTTGTGCCATGAAATATATATACATGTGCTATTTCCATAAATGCTTAGTCATCTTTTAAAACTTGGCTGTATTAGAAACAAGAGGGCCATGATGGCCCTGAATCGCTCACCTGAGTACCATTGCTTCAACTGATGTCAAGGTTTTTAAACAGACAAGGATTCTGATATAACTTAATCTAAAACATTTTTCCCCTGACAATACTACACACTAAATATCTAAGCAATGGGCCATATGGTTTCAGAGAAGACTTGGGCGCAGGGTCATTTATCACCGTAGGGCCAAGACTTTGAAAATCTTTGTAATGAACCATTAGATGCTACTACATACCAAAAATCTTAGCTCTAGGCCTTATTGATTCATAGAAGAAGATTTTTTAAGATTTTCCTATTTAACTCTATGTAAAACAAGTGACCCCTGGTGTGGGGTCATTTATCACCATTGGGCTATGATTTGTACAATCTTGGTAGTGGCCCATAAGATGATGCTACATACCAAATATCTAAGCTCTAGGCCTTATGGATTCATAGAAGAAGATTTTTTAAGATTTTCCTATATAACTCTGCGTAAAACAAGTGACCCCTGGTGCGGGGTCATTTATCACCATAGGGCTATGATTTGTACAATCTTGGTAGTGGCCCATAAGATGATGCTTCATACCAAATATCTAAGCTCTAGGCCTTATGCATTAATGGAAGAAGATTTTTTAAGATTTTCCTATATAACTCTATGTAAAACAAGTGACCCCTGGTGCGGGGTCATTTATCACCATAGGGTTATGATTTGTACAATCTTGGTAGTGGCCCATAAGATGATGCTTCATACCAAATATCTAAGCTCTAGGCCTTATGTTATGAAGAAGATTTTTTAAGATTTTCTATATAACTCTATGTAAAACAAGTGACCCCTGGTGCGGGGTCATTTATCACCATAGGGCTATATTTTACAATCTTGGTAGTGGCCCATAAGATGATGCTACATACCAAATATCTAAGCTCTAGGCCTTATGGTTTCATAGAAGAAGATTTTTTAAGATTTTTCTATATAACTCTATGTAAAACAAGTGACCCCTGGTGCGGGGTCATTTATCACCATAGGGCTATAATTTATACAATCTTGGTAGTGGCCCATAAGATGATGCTACATACCAAATATCTAAGCTCTAGGCCTTGCAGTTTTGCAGAAGAAGATTTTCAAAGTTTGCATTTTTAAAATCTATTTTTAGCTCCTGTGACCTAATTATGCAATGGACCAGAACCATTTATACAACTTTAGTAGAGCTTCATCCAAGGAACATTCCTGCAAAATATTTTTCAAATTGGCCAAGCCGTTTAGGAGGAGATGTTGTTTGAAGCAATTGTTGACGCCGGACGCACGCACGGACGCACGCACGCACGGACGCACGGACGACGGACAAAAGGCGATCAGAAAAGCTCACCTTGAGCACGTTGTGCTCATGTGAGCTAAAAATACAAAAGTTGTATCAATGGTGCATACATTTTTTTCATGAACAAGCAAGTCCTGCCAGCAGGAAATGCAAGCTGTCTGTTCATGCCATTAGAAAATGACTGATATGCCTGGGAAAAAGCATGCATGTATTATCCTTATTGACAACACAATTTCAGGAAGAATTTGTCAACAGTAATTAGCTTTGTGCATCTCTCAAAACAATGATGAAAATATAATTGTCCCATACCATACAAAATCAAGACATCATTATCCTGATCTTATCATTGGAAACTGCCGGCTGACTTATTCCATTTCGCTACATGACATACCATGGGGAAAAAGGCAAGCAAAACTTATTACAGCAGTCATTGACTAAAATATTGACCAATGCAAACACGTCTTATAAATAAAGAACTCATCGGCACAGAGGCTTGAAAGTCACGTAAACTAAAAAAATTATTGCTGGGTCAACCACTGTATAAAACGATCATTTTTGATTGGTTAAAAAATATGATGGAACAGATGAAATGGCATAATTTGACATATCTTAAAGGCATATACAACCAATACATTTTTTTTTTATATAAAGACAAAGAAAGAATATTAAAACTAGACAAGATAATTTTCTTAAACTTTGCACGATTATAAAGAATTACACCAGAAACAAATTTATGGGGAAAAACTGGGGATCACCATTCTACTTTTTGAGTTATCTTCCCTTGAAAGTGAGTTTTTTGCTCTTTTCTGTCATTTTCAAGGGCAGATATAGGGCCAAATAACAGAAGGTGATGGAAGTTTTATGGTCAGCCATGAAATAACACAAGCAATCAAAGGTAATATCAATGAAAAACAATGATTTTACAGTGCATCATGTACTATTAACCTGAAATTAAACCCAACTACTTTGAGATATGCCATCAAAATGTTTGTGACAGTGAGTATTTCTTTTAAAGACTTGTATGTGATATGTAATATTAAAACTGCAAAATCAAAAATCAATTCTACTTTCAATCACTTTACATACCCTAATCTGAAATGTATTAGTAAACAACACCTCATGATAACAAAGAAACAATTTATGGGCATACAAATTCAAACACTTGGTAATAATCTATAAACAATTAAACCTGTGTCAACAACCATAAGTAGTAAGCAGTCAGCTTTCAGATTTAAAAAAACTTAATCAATATTGCAGCCACCTACAATGAACAGCTGCTTTGTCTTG
Source organism: Solen grandis (assembly GCA_021229015.1). Taxonomy (NCBI): domain Eukaryota; kingdom Metazoa; phylum Mollusca; class Bivalvia; order Adapedonta; family Solenidae; genus Solen; species Solen grandis. Next base: position 42,463,083 of record CM037792.1, read on the forward strand.
TTCCCTCATCTGGTTGTAGCAGAATTAACACAATCACTCTCGTATAAATCATAAGGAAAGGTGTAAAAAATGAACAAGATTTATTTGTAAAAAGTTGCATTGTACTTGCAAGTTGATCAGACTGTATCGTTTGCTTGGGTTTAACATCCCACCAACAGTAATTTAGTCATATGGAGATTTTTGTCAACATGAGACATAGTACTGCCTCTCTGCAAAATCACATCCTAGAAAAATGGAATGATACCACACCCAATCTCATTATCTTGACATTGGGGCCATCTAGTCATGAAATTCCCCTTAACCCTTTCCCTCATAGAGGAAACCATGAAAAGACCTATGCGAACAACATAAAACCAGATCAGCCTGCGAGTAACTCGCAGGCTGATCAGGTTTTATGCTGTTCGCTGCTCCTCAGTGGTCAATGAGGATTTTGTAATTAAATTCGGTAAGGTTTCACTGTGGTTTTCTGCAGATCAGGCTTTATGTGGTACCTATTGAGTGCGTCAAAATGAGTCTATATGAGGGAAAGGGTTAACTGCTGGGCACCAAGCACAAGAGAGATATACCTGTATCAATTTTAACAACTTTGTTGCTACTGAGGATCAGGTATTCATGTCATATATCATTCTGCTCATAGGTTCTATATAGAGGCTTCAGACATGCATGTCATCTTCAGATACAAATGATCACAGCTTCCACTTACAGGTCAATGGACCTCAGTGTGCCACTGTAGATATCACACACAACAGCTTGGGTCTCCCTGAAGATCCGCTTCAGAGCTTCTAACCAGTTCAGGTTGTCAGACTGGCAGATGTTCCTGTAGAATGAATGTTAAACACTTTTATTATACATAGAGTACAGGGGCCTGTATTCACAAAGCAATTTAAAGTAAAATCTTTTACTCAAGTCAAAGATCAATTACTTCTGAAAGAGGGTATTTCTGTTTATCATTCTTAAATTTTGATTAAATTGCTTATATTGTTACATGTTCATTCCCTTTATCTGGCAAAAAAAAATTATGGTAGCTGTATAGTCTGCATGTGAAACATTTCAGAAATACTGGATTTATCAAATGATGTTTTCCTGATCCACCACTAATTACTAATTCCGAACCTGTACATGTATTTGAGTATGAGGTCCACTCTCTCCAGATTCTGGTCTCTGACTAAACTGTGCAGGTAGGCTACCAGGACATCCTCATCTTCACACTGAGGCTCTGTTATATGGAGGAGCAATGCTGCAGTTTAACTTGTCTGCTAGTTATATTTACAGTAAAAAAAAAAGCAAGTGTAACATCCCTCAAAATCTAACAGAGAAGTAACTAGAGCTGTCACTAGCATTCTTGATAAAGGGCATATCAGCATAAGTGCACAAATGAAATTGACCGATGACACATTTTACGTGATATTTGAGCTTAACAAATGCGCAGTAAAAAGCTTCCATTTGATAAATGATTGTTGAAAAAAGTGTACCTTTGCTTATGTGTACCATAAAATTTTGCATACTTCTAGATATTTCTTGTTCAATATCCTGCTATTAGTACTTTGAGAAGCACTACTGGGGCGGGCTTTGTGATGCATACCCCGACATACACCACCTTAACTCAAAAATATGAAAAGATATTGAACATTTTGCAAAATAGGGTACAATTTGAAGGCACTGGACGCAATGCCTTTCTACCAACTTAGCTTTTCTTAAATAACAAAAGGGAATCAATAAGATTTCTGTACAAAGTTTATACCTTTTTGTACCTGGATAGTACAAGGATTCAACTTTGTAGGTCACAATAGCATATAATGCTCTAAAACCCTCACTCTTGGACCTATAGTCCTATGCTTCACTCCTGAACCAAGGACAATCAAGTACCTGGACTAGAGTAGATCCACTCCTTCAGTAGAATCTTGACCTCGGTCAACCCCACAGCACCACACAGGCTGACTTCTGTATCCACAACACCAGCGGTGATCTCTTTTTCCCTATTGCTACCCATGGGTTTAATGTCTGAACTTGAAGAAGAGGCATGGGGTATATTAGAAGAACAGGGGTTGAAAGGATTTGATTCTATAGCAGCCTCTGGTAGGTTTGGATATCTTCAACATTAATACACACATCAGGTATAGCCTCAGTTCCTTCAGGTCTCTGAAACACACAAGACAAGCAGTCAGTCACTTTAACCCTTTCCCTCATATAGACTCATTTTGACGCACTCAATAGGTACCACATAAAGCCTGATCTGCAGAAAACCACAGTTAAACCTTACCAAATTTAATTATAAAGTCCTCATTTCCAGACCACTGACAGTGAGGAGCAGCGAACAGCATAAAACCTGATCAGCCTGCGAGTTACTTGCAGGCTGATCTGGTTTTATGTTGTTCGCATAGGTCTATTCATGGTTTCCTCTATGAGGGAAAGGGTTTAAGGACAGCTAATAAGTAAAACAGTTTTTAATTGAAATTAGATTACATATTCTACATAAACTTATATAAAAACTTACATCTTCCTACTCTTTTGTCTGAATTAGACTGAAGTCAGGATCACTGCAAACCAGTGTTTCTCCTTATTTTTACCATTTTTATAAAACTAAATTGAACACCCTTGTCATAACAAAACGCAGTTAATGAGTGACCACACACTATTATTTAAGTAACTTATCAGTTTAATTTTCAGTTGATTGTAGTGATTGTACAATGCAGTAAAGAGCCTTCTAAGTGTTCAATTGTAACAATGCAAGTGTTCAATTGTAACAATGCAAGTGTTCAATTGTAACAATGCAAGTGTTCAATTGTAACAATGCAAGTGTTCAATTGTAACAATGCATGTGTACAATTGTAACAATGCCAATCAACACCATGGACCCCAATCCACAATTGTTTTGTGTTGTCATTCTATTTTAAAACAGTCCAATATGATAGAATATTTTGTTTAGACCAAAAATACAAAATTACAAGAGATTTATGGTTAAGAATAAATTAAATAAATATGTAGGAAATAGAACAGATAAATTCAAAAGAGCATGTTAAATCCTTGATTAATGACTCGTACTTGCCTTAAATGAAGCTAAATCAACACTCAGCTTATAAAAAATTTATTTTGTCTGAAAGATTGTTGGTATAGGGGTAGGGGTAGACCCTAAGTGCACAGAGGCACCTGGGTAGAACCTACTTTAAGCTAGCAAGAAGGCTTCCTCACATGAAAAATCTGAGTGACCCTTCTAGGATTTAAACCCATTGCTGTAAGGGGCAGAATTCACCACAAATTGCCCCAAGTCTAAAAGAAAACAATAAAATCATACTGACCTCATTAACACCACTCCTCTGTGGGTTCTTAAACAAGAGTTTCTTGGAGATACCCTTCTTACGACCCCTTTTACTGGGCCTTCCTCTTGGAATTTTGAACTGCGGGGAACGCTTAGATGGAGACCTGAAAAGAGATTTAACATTTGTACAACAAGATGCCATACAATACCATGCAACAGTGCATTCTTTTACTTTGAGACTTTAATCTAAATTAGAGATATTATGCCGCCTGACTGCAATATCTTGATGTAGCTATTCAGTCACATTATCCAGACACAAGCCAACAAGTGCTGTATCAAGTACAAGGGAGGTATACCAACCCTGAGTTCGGTGAAGGATTATGCTTGCGACTGTTTGCAACTATTAGGGAATTATTTTCCTGCTTGTATTCTATACGCTGCAATACAGCAGGGATGCAAATGCTTATATATTAGATACTGTTACCGTTACTTGAATGCAGAGCAGTACTATCTGTAAATATTTCTCAGACAACTTTGTCACTTTGAATATTTAAAGAAGTTTGTCAAGTAAAATTTGAAATGCAAAATTTATTGTTGATTGTCAGCATCACCTTTTACTGGGAGACTTGCTTGGTGACCTGGCCTGCTGAAGGTTAAGCATCCTATTACTGGTTCCCACAGAAACTGTAGAGTCTGACTGTCCTGGGCCCTGCTCCTGTCTGGCATATGCCTGTCTAATCTCATCCTGCATCGAGTCTGGGAGGGCACTGAGACAGCTCATGTCAATCTGCATCACCAAGTAAAACTGCAGGTTAATCTAACATCTCCAGGTAAATCCGCAGATTAATGTAACATCACCAAGTTAAACTGCAGGTTAATCTAACATCTCAAGGTAAAACTGCAGGTTACTCTTACATCACCAAGTTAAACTGCAGGTTAATCTAACATCTCCAGGTAAATCCGCAGATTAATGTAACATCACCAAGTTAAACTGCAGGTTTATCTAACATCTCAAGGTAAAGCTGCAGGTTAATCTAACATCACCAAGTTAAACTGCAGGTTAATCTAACATCTCCAGGTAAATCCGCAGATTAATGTAACATCACCAAGTTAAACTGCAGGTTAATCTAACATCACCAGGTAAAGCCGCAGGTTAATGTAACATCACCAAGGTAAAGCCGCAGGTTAATGTAACATCACCAAGTTAAACTGCAGGTTAATCTAACATCTCAAGGTAAAGCCGCAGGTTAATGTAACATCACCAAGTTAAACTGCAGGTTAATCTAACATCACCAGGTAAATCCACAGATTAATGTAACATCACCAAGTTAAACTGCAGGTTTATCTAACATCTCAAGGTTAAACTGCGGGTTACTCTTACATCACCAAGTTAAACTGCAGGTTAATCTTACATCACCAAGTTAAACTGCAGGTTAATCTAACATCACCAGGTAAACCCGCAGATTAATGTAACATCACCAAGTTAAACTGCAGGTTAATCTAACATCACCAGGTAAAACTGCAGGTTACTCTTACATCTCAAGGTAAAACTGCAGGTTAATCTTACATCTCAAGGTAAAACTGCAGGTTAATCTTACATCTCAAGGTAAAACTGCAGGTTACTCTTACATCACCAAGTTAAACTGCAGGTTAATCTAACATCACCAGGTAAATCCGCAGATTAATGTAACATCACCAAGTTAAACTGCAGGTTATTATAACATTCTTATATTAGACAAGTAGTAGAGGTATCAATACAGACAACAAAAAGATTCTAGACCCCCTGCAGCAGTTACTTACCTTAAATTTCAGGAATAACTATCATTATCCAAATCACTTGGTGACATTCAAATAATGAAATGGTAAGAATAATATTGAAAAAAAACAAAAAACAAGGGTATCATTTATGCCCCCTTGCAATAAATGTTGTGGTCTTAAAAAACAACACTTCATATCTATAACTATGTTTGACCTTCAACCTACAGGTGTGACCTTGAACTTGGAGCTATTAACCTGAATCATGTGTCTGCACACAATCTCAATATGATGAACAATTAAAGAAAGTTATCTTAAAATATCTCAATGTATGACAAAGTTGTTAAGGTCCAGATGGCAAGATAAAGAAGTTTACAGTCAAGCCCATGAGAGGGTGATATCCCAACATCCAACCTTGTCTTCATGTAATGTGAGTGCAGGTTGGGATGTGACACAGTGAGCATGATTCCTATATAACCCCCACTTAGTAAAGAAACAACTGCACAATACCTGAGACAGAGATGGCAGAGGGACAATTGCATCCTTGGAGTAGTCAGGAGTGATGTCAAAGGTCACAACATCTCTCTCCGGTTGCCAATTGGAACACCCAGGGCCAGTTGGCTGTTGTCGGGAATCCTCCTTCTTTTTCTGATGACTCTTCATCTCCTTCTCTACCTGCTCCCTGATGTCAAGAGGCAGTTCATTCAAAACATTGGGATCCACCTTGATGATTCGGAAGAAGAAAATTAAATCTTAAGTTGCTTGAAAATATGTGAGGAGGGATAACCTATTTGGCCACTGTAAGACCACATAATACTGCGAATTATTCAATATTCATATAAATCTATAAATAGATTTCAATGTCACATGAAGGTTTAAGGGCAGAGGTTTACACCAGGCTGTGACAAAAGGAAAAGTGTGTGTGAATAGGAATATAAATTTTTATGGGATGAAATAAAGAACAATTTACTTTGTGTGCCAAAAGATATTCCAATGTAAACAACTTAACAAATACTTCATGTGGTTGGAAAGAAATCTAGAAAAATGTCCAATGGACACGGGATGCCCTACTATGCACCATTTTCACTATGTCAGGAGCAAAAACTATGGTATGACTATGAATTTTAAAAAGAATATCCCTGTAAAGTTATATGACTCTAGCTCATACATTTTTTATATAAAATTCTGCTACGGATGGAAGAGAAATAAGTTTGATATGCTTACAGATAGTATATATTTGGTTACTCTATTGCACATTTCATTGTTCTAATAGCCACACAAGAGAAAGTTATGCCACCAAAGAGAAATAACCCTAACCCAGTTGTCCCTTAGCCCACTTAGTCTTATCTGTAAGCACAGAAAGACAGACAGATGAACAAGGGCTACCATAATCTAAATCCCCTGTCATTTTAGGGTGGAGTGGGGTGGGGGCATAACTTCTGTTTGAGACCTACCTGTGATGGGGAAGGGAAGTAAACATACCTGGGGTCATATTGGATTGTCTCCCATGTTGTGTGAACTGAACACACCTCTTCATTTTATACCTATGTTTGACCTTCAACCTACAGGTGTGACCTTCAGCTTGGAGCTATGAACCTGAGTGATGCAACTGCACACCATTTTGAAGAACAATTATGCCAGGTTATCTTAAAATATCTCAATACATAATAAAATTATATTTGAGACAGCCAGAGAAACAAGTTTACAGTATAACCCAACATGTCCAAGTCCTAATAACCACACATTTTTGTTGGAAAACCTGGTTTAAAAAAAAAATTCATGAAATCGCAAAAGTGGACCTTCAAGCCCATATCAATTCCTTACTCTACTTCAATAATGGTGATATAACTAGAACTATCACTACAGGTGATATCCCAACATCCAACCTTGTCTTCATGTAATGTGAGTGCAGGTTGGGATGTGACACAGTGAGCATGATTCCTATATAGCCCCCACTTAGTAAAGAAACAACTGCACAATACCTGAGACAGAGATGGCAGAGGGACAATTGCATCCTTGGAGTAGTCAGGAGTGATGTCAAAGGTCACAACATCTCTCTCCGGTTGCCAATTGGAACACCCAGGGCCAGTTGGCTGTTGTCGGGAATCCTCCTTCTTTTTCTGATGACTCTTCATCTCCTTCTCTACCTGCTCCCTGATGTCAAGAGGCAGTTCATTCAAAACATTGGGATCCACCTTGATGATTCGGAAGAAGAAAATTAAATCTTAAGTTGCTTGAAAATATGTGAGGAGGGATAACCTATTTGGCCACTGTAAGACCACATAATACTGCGAATTATTCAATATTCATATAAATCTATAAATAGATTTCAATGTCACATGAAGGTTTAAGGGCAGAGGTTTACACCAGGCTGTGACAAAAGGAAAAGTGTGTGTGAATAGGAATATAAATTTTTATGGGATGAAATAAAGAACAATTTACTTTGTGTGCCAAAAGATATTCCAATGTAAACAACTTAACAAATACTTCATGTGGTTGGAAAGAAATCTAGAAAAATGTCCAATGGACACGGGATGCCCTACTATGCACCATTTTCACTATGTCAGGAGCAAAAACTATGGTATGACTATGAATTTTAAAAAGAATATCCCTGTAAAGTTATATGACTCTAGCTCATACATTTTTTATATAAAATTCTGCTACGGATGGAAGAGAAATAAGTTTGATATGCTTACAGATAGTATATATTTGGTTACTCTATTGCACATTTCATTGTTCTAATAGCCACACAAGAGAAAGTTATGCCACCAAAGAGAAATAACCCTAACCCAGTTGTCCCTTAGCCCACTTAGTCTTATCTGTAAGCACAGAAAGACAGACAGATGAACAAGGGCTACCATAATCTAAATCCCCTGTCATTTTAGGGTGGAGTGGGGTGGGGGCATAACTTCTGTTTGAGACCTACCTGTGATGGGGAAGGGAAGTAAACATACCTGGGGTCATATTGGATTGTCTCCCATGTTGTGTGAACTGAACACACCTCTTCATTTTATACCTATGTTTGACCTTCAACCTACAGGTGTGACCTTCAGCTTGGAGCTATGAACCTGAGTGATGCAACTGCACACCATTTTGAAGAACAATTATGCCAGGTTATCTTAAAATATCTCAATACATAATAAAATTATATTTGAGACAGCCAGAGAAACAAGTTTACAGTATAACCCAACATGTCCAAGTCCTAATAACCACACATTTTTGTTGGAAAACCTGGTTTAAAAAAAAAATTCATGAAATCGCAAAAGTGGACCTTCAAGCCCATATCAATTCCTTACTCTACTTCAATAATGGTGATATAACTAGAACTATCACTACAGGTGATATCCCAACATCCAACCTTGTCTTCATGTAATGTGAGTGCAGGTTGGGATGTGACACAGTGAGCATGATTCCTATATAGCCCCCACTTAGTAAAGAAACAACTGCACAATACCTGAGACAGAGATGGCAGAGGGACAATTGCATCCTTGGAGTGGTCAGGAGTGATGTCAGAGGTCACAACCTCCCTCTCCGGTTGCCAATGGGAACAGCCAGGGCCAGTTGGCTGTTGTCGGGAATCCACCTTCTTTTTCCGACGACTCTGCATCTCCTTCTCTACCTGCTCCCTGATGTCAGGAGGCAGCTCATTCAAAACATTGGGATCCACCTGGATGATTCGGAAGAACAAAATTAAAATCCTTAGTTGTTTGAAAATGGGTGAAGAGGGATAACCTATTTGGCCACTATAAGACCATGTAACCCTGCAAAATTTTCAATATTCATATAATCTATAAATAGAATTTCAATGTCACATGAAGGTCAAAGGGCAGAGGTTTACACAAGACCGTGTCATGTGAATAGGAATAAAATCTCTTATGGGATGAAATTAATGACATATTACTTTGTTTACCAAAAGGTATTCCAATGTAAACAACAAAGAAGTCACGTGGTTGGAATGAAAACTAGAAATGTGTCCATTGGACATGGGATACCCTTACTTTGCACCATTTTCATAATGTCAGGGGCAATAACTCTGGTAATACTATGAATTTCAAAAAGAATATTCATGTTTTATGACTTTGGCTTGTACAGTTTGACACAAGATTCTGTTATGGATGGAATGACAGACATGCTTACAAATGGTATCTATGTGGTTACTCTATTGCTTATTTCATTGTTCTCATAGCTATGCGAGAGAAAATTATGCCACCAAGGACAACTAACCCAGTTGTCCCCTTGCTCCCTTAGTCTTATCTGTAAGCACGAGAAAACAGACAGATGAACAAGGGCTAATCTATACCCCCCTCATTTCAGAGTAGGGGGCAAAAACTGCTCAAGATCTACCTGCGATGGGGAAGGAAAGTAATCATCCCCAGGGTTATTTTGGATTGTCTCCCCTGGTGTGTGAACTGAACCTCTGCGAGGTTTCTTTGCACTGTCAGGGGTCCGGATTGTTGGGAGACATGGCAGTGGTGGCAGGATCTCTGTGTTGGTTTGTCTCCTGAATAAAAATACATTGTTTCATTCATCATTTGAAATAAAATAAATTAATAATCACAGAGTCATAAATTTGTATATGAATATTCATGAGGAAAAGACTTAACTTAAAGGTTAAGAGGATATTTGTTGATTTTTTTATAGGATTGTATTTTCTACCACAGCAAAAAGAAAATACGATCTTACAATAAATCAATAATATTCTATTTATTTCATGCTATTTTAAGGCATTTTTCATAATTTTCTTTTAAATCTTTATCTTGTGTCTTTGAAATTCCCATGGGGAGCTCCAATAATACAATGTTAGGTCATTTTTAACTAGTTGACATCATTATATATATATATATATATTTTAAACCTTTCTCAGTCAACACTTAAAAACTGCAGTGTACATTTATCCTAATGGACATAACATATTGTCTTCTACAGTAAAAGACATGACTCTAATGAATAGATATTTCACAGTCTTTTCACCAAAAAAGGAGGGAAGATACACCAATTCTGTTGATTTCACTTACTTTGCTAAATCCTCCAATAGGTTGACATCTGTGTTGGTATCATAGCTCCCTTCAGATTGGAGATCATGTTTATAACTTTCAACAACATCGACAGGTTCTCTCACCATCTCCCAATCATCAGCTGCCCCTGCAATCTCAGCTGATTCTGAAGCAGCCTCATTTGAAACAGCAACTGAGACATCTGCAGGTGAAGTAACAACAGGAGAGGACTTTGTTGACCTGCTGGACCTGATCTCTAGCCCGTGTCCTCCTAATGAAGGGGCTGTGACCGACTCCCGTCTGTTTAGCGTGGATATTGTGGACTGTTTGGTGATGCTGGGTATCCTGGCAATTGTTTGGTCTTTCTTGTCTTTGCTGACAGTGAAATTCAGTATACTTTGGTTCTTCGACAATGACTGATTACCTTGGTTACCCATAGTTGCAGATTCAAGCCTTGTTACTTGGATGCCCACCTGACAAAACAGTATGGTAATACATTGTACACATGTAATGAATTAAATGGAGTCAACAAAATTTAATAGCAACTGCCATATTTTCAAGGTAATCATGAGTTGTGTACCTTAAGAGGAAGATAACATACAATTTGCTTCTTCAAAAGTCCAGAAAAATGATTTTTAAATGTCAATCCTGGAAGGAAAAGAACTGCCTTTTAATATGGTATATGAAGGTGCAAGTCAAACTTTTCAAGACACTTGTGAAGAAAAGTAACATTTAAGAAAAAAAGTTGTTGCAATTTATCACCTGCATGATACTTTAAGCTAGTCTTTTGAAAGTTTAACTCTGTGGTCTTTGTCTACAGACAAAGGGAATATGGCAACAGACTTGAAACTTGTGGGTTCCACCTCACTGGAGCAAGATTCTTGAATAATTTGCTACACTAAGTACTGGTAATCGGACCAAATTGTAAAATTAGTCTTCTTTCGACCTCAATAATGCAAACGATGGTCCCGTGAAAAAGATTTAAGTTGTCATTTTACGACACCTGGTTTCCAGTACAGGTGAAGGTCACACGTGCCGTAATTCGGATGTTTTGATAACACGGTAAATAAGATCCGATGGTGAGTGAAAACAATGGGTGAGGTGGGTAATATTACGTAACAGAGAGCAGTCTTGGGATCTACGGATGTATTTCCCGTTAGGCTAACGATTATTTGCTATATGTCCAGCTGAGTTGCCCCTGATTAGCATTAACAATCACCGTGACGCGTTTCTATTGTCTAAAGTTTTGACAGTTGTTAACTGGCATGAAGACTTCCCACGAAAACATAGACTAAAATAGAATTAGATATCCCGTCATATTAGTCAATAACTCTTTCCAAAAACTTTTACTTAAAACTGAAATCAAACGTTAAGATCTTTAAATTGAAAAGAAATCGCATTGATTCAAAACAGCACGGGGAAAAGTCAGAGGCAACTAGATGATTAAAAAAAAGCTTATTACTTCAATTAAATAAGCAAATATAGAAAAAAATAGAGAAATTTAAAATGGGTAGACTTTTAATCGGTATGATATGACTATAGATTTTAATTTTAAATTTGATAAAAATAATAAAATAATCAGGATTACATTTTTAAAAACAATAATTCAAGAGATGTTATTTTTCATCCATCATTTTGAAAAAAAAGTATTGCATTTGATCAACATTGAAATGAAATATTTATGAAAAGACCGTAACTCAATAATGAGACCAACTCAATAATAAGACCACTTTCAGACGGACCCAATAGTGGTCTCATTATCGAGGTTTTACTGTACAGGCTAAAAATAATTATAGGTGTCCCTCTATAAAGGTTTAATTCCCTGTGTGACATCATATGATACTTCCAGTGAGACCACATGTCACACTCACAGTATGACATCATGTAGCACTCCCTGTGTGACATAATGGACACTCTTTGTATGACATTATGTGACATGTGACACTTCTGATGTGACACTCCTTGTGTTACATCATGTGACTTCCTATGACATCAAATGACATTCTCTGAGTGATATCATGTGCCAATCCCTGTCATACTCACCCCTCTCAGGTCTTCTGCTGGTGCCCTCATCTGTCTCATGAGACCCACACATTCCTTTCCCAGAATCTTGTCATCGTCTGTTGCCATGGGCAATGTCAGAGACTTGGAAAAGTTGTCACATACACCATGACCTGCAATATAGCACAATGAACACTCCATTATGATCAGAAAAACAAAAGCTGTCAGAGGACAGCACACTCGACTATTCAAAATGCTTGTTGGTAAATCAAATGAAATCTATTTAAATTCTTGCCCTTCATAGTAATAGTAAAAAATGATATACCTTGATAGTCTGATACCCCTTAATATATTTATGATGTCTAAAATCAATCCCATGCCTAGTTACTGAGACATAAGTACAATAACACTGTGCATGCAAAACTTAAACCAAAAATCCAAGTTAGAAAAGGGCCATAATATGCATCAGTCCAAAAGTTATCCTCCTGTTTTCTGATGCCCTTGAAGACACACCTTAACTTTCTAGTCAATTCCACAAGCAGTTTCTGAGATATAAGGTGGATAGAAGCTTGAATTCAAAAATTTAACCATAATTCTAAGTTAAAAGGGGGTCATAATTTTTAATTTTATTCCATCAAGTGTTATCTTCCTTTATAGCCATGAAAGTATGATACCCCAAAAAAGAGTATCTTAAAACTTTAAAAAAAGTTAAAAAGGGGCCATAATTTGTGATATATTCCATCAAGAGTTATCTACCTTGGTTGTATGATGCCCCTAAACATATTCATAAACTTTCAAGTCAATACCATGAATGGTTATTGAGATACAAACTAGATAGTAGCTTGCATGCAAAACTTTAACCAAATTTTCTATTGCATGCAAAACTTTAACCAAAATTTCTAAGTTAAAAAGGGGCCATAATTCATATTAAATTCAGTCAAGAGTTATCTACCTTGGTTGTCTGATGCCCCTGAACATATTTAAAAACTTTCAATTTAATACCATAAATGGTTATTGAGATATAAGGTTGATAGTAACTTGCACCCAAAACTTTAACCAAAAGCTGCAACGCCGACGCCAGGGTGACTACAATAGCTCTCATATTCTACGAATAGTCGAGCTAAAAAAATTTGCAATGATTTGTGCTGTAGAGAAAACAGTTATAAATTATACATTCATATTTAAAAGTATAATGTTCCTTACATTATCAAGGAGTAACTTGAAATCAATTTAACACATTTCAATATCAAGCCGTACTCAAGATGTTGCATGTTCAAAGTGCCATGGTGTTTCTATTACTTACCCATAAATTTGGATGTCTCAGTTGGGGCGTCCTTCCTTCTGACCATTAACTTCAGGGTCAACGTTTTACCCTTCATGTTGATGTTCTTAAGTCGATTGCTAACCTCACCTGCCAGTTCAAGCAGGAAATCATTCGCTTCTCTCTCCTACAAAAATAACTCACTGTCACTAATGACTCTATCATTATGACGTACACCATCATCATCATATTCATTGTTGTCACCATCATTTTTGGACCCTCAAATTAAATTTTAATACATCATCATCATAGCCATCAACGTCTTTGGATCTCTATAAAACAGAATTCTAGTATTCCCAAGTTTAAATGTGTTATTTGAAGCACATGGTTGCAAAGATTAAAGAAAAAAAAAAACTTATCTCTAAAAAATTCTCATCTTTACCAAGAAAGGTGTTAAAAAATCAACAACAGATGGTTTTCTCTTTTTCACAAGGATGTTTCAATTTTAAGTATGCACTGTTTTTTAATTTATTTTTTTATATTCTCAACATGCTCAATTACATCCTAAGATAAAAAGAAAGAAATGAAAACTAGAACTATCACTGAAGACAATAAACACCTCTGCATCCTACCTTGTTTCCATATAAGTATAGGACAGGACATGATGAGACATTACAAGACAAGACATGTGTGACTCCTATAAGCCACTTCTTCTGTAAGGCTTGAGTTTAAAAAAGAATGAACATTAAGATATTAAAATGCTACCATCTTAAAGCGTATCCCATAATTCACTTCTGCTGAGACAGACTTCCTCTGCTGCTCTGTTTTGATTGGTCGCTCATCTTGACCCCTGCAATACTTGTAGAGGGACTGTCCACTTTTTGGTCCAAACTCTTTCTGCAATGTTTCCAAGGTGACAGACTGGAGGTCACCACAGGTACGTACATTCATCACTTCAAACTTCTTTGTGAGGGACCATCCAACACCTGCAATTACACAAAATTCATTAAAAGGTGAAATCTTTATCAGTTTTGTTGTTTTTGCATGTGTGTGGTGTGTTACCATTTTTAATTCAATGATACATTCCATGTATTACTGATTAGCCTGAAAAACATTGACAAAACTGTAAATTCAAGCTTACTCTAGGCACTAAAGTATTACTGAAACATAGTCATTGTCTAGTGCCACCACTTCACATTCCTCTCAATTGAAAATTTACTATGTTGATATGCATTTACAAAAATAGCAGTCTGTTCGTTTGACATCCAAACATGCCATTTTTTATGCTAAGCAACCACATTGAAATTATCTCTCAACAACTATGTTGTATTGTTGTATTGGGGTTTACCGTCGCTGCGATAGTATTTCAATCATATACTTTTATGGCCCTCCCTGGCAGTGGTTTGTAATAAATTGAAAAAGATGCTGATGATCTTATTAAATGGATTTAGGCCCTTCTGGCAATGAACAGGAGTACAAAGTTTGATTGCTGTTCCTTGAAGCTTTTCAAGATTTTGAAGTTTTGATAATACAGGACAGACTTCAGCAAAAAAAAACTTTTATAGAGAGAAATGTGCCTTTAAATTGTAATGAACCTTATGTCATTGCATAAGTTTAATTGCTATTCCTAAAGGAATCACAAAGTATTGACTTTTTCTTTGAAACAGAATGCATCTTTCTATAAAGCATCCACTTAACTATGTATATTAAAGTGACATCAGAGAAAAATTATAGACATTATCCACAGAATCTCTTGCTACTGTTATTGTAGAGTTTACCTTATTACTATTATTGAATTACATACAATGCAAATATGTTTAACACCTGATTTGTAGGTCAGTTTCGCTGACAAACAACACAAATCAGAAAAGTTTATAAAATATCTGCATGTTAACAACAGTGTACACTTTTTTTAACACTTAAATTTCAAACTGACCAAAAAATATGAAACAGACAAAATAACATTTGAGCACAAAACAGACTTATGAGATTTTCCTGAGAGAGTATAAAAGCTGCCACAACAAACCAGGAATTTCCTTCACAGACAGTGGTCTTATGTAGGTGTCCACCAAGTCTGGTGTCAGATGGAACTGACCATTAGGCTTTGCTTTTCTGGTAGCCATCTTAGCCAGAAGTATATTTGA
>CM037792.1:42478593-42528593 GCA_021229015.1 Solen grandis
CTTGTATTAATTCCACACATTGTTCAATGGAAAATAAACATACGTTTGACCTTGACCACTTAAGTGGTTTAGATTATTTTATTGCGTCCATTGTGAAACAGGTTCTTATAACTCATATAATCCCTGGGTTGGACCAATACTTTTTGCCTGGTCCAAAGGTCATGAAAAATTCTTGCCCAACCGGGTTCGAACCCACTCCCAGTTGGGTATATATTACCGCTGAACCACGGCGCCCTTACACGATGTAGATCTATTTGTCATGAATTATATCCAATGGTTACACTTTGATAATTCATATGGCCTTCTATATCAAATATATGAAATGTCTATGTTATACATGGTAAATGAATATTGGCAGCGATGTTTGTCCGCGATATTTTTTTATCATGATGTTTATCAATAAAGCTCAATTATTTTTTAATAATAATTTTAAGTATTGGCCATGACATCACAAATTAAACTCAGCTGATCTCATCTATGCATGGTTACCAAAAAGATGAATGAATCTCCAGTCGCAAACAAACAAACAAAAAAAATCTTTTTATAATAAAGCGAGAGACCGTTGTAACTAATCGATCCGTAGAATAAACTAATAAAAATAAATACTGAAAGGGAGGCTACTCTAATTAAAATTAAAATGGCTCTGCTCCTTTTAGGACGGAGGTGTAGGACAAATTGTCAGTGGCAGGGTCATTTTAATTTTATCCGTGCATTAAGTTTACACGGACAAGTAAGTAAGAATGATACATCTTCAGTTAAATTTCGGGGATCATCACACTCTCAACAGGTATGATACTTTATAAAAAATAAACAGTTTTGGCTATATTACTATCAACAGTTTAAACAAGTTTAACACGTCTGACAGGTTTTGATATCTACTGATGATCTATAGTTTGATGGATTGAATTGTACTTGTAGTAGTATAATGCTTTTAAATCTGAACTTTTGGATAAGCTATAGTATACTATGGTTTATTGGTGGATTCATTTTTCTTTAGATAATGACACCATTTCAACCATTTGGGACTATTTTGATTCCATATTTGACAGCAATATTATCTAAAAAAACAACAAAAAAAAAACACAGGCTTTATGCAAGCATTGTCAACCACACCAAACCATACTGACAGCGGAGGCCAATTCGAAAAAAATAACCGGAGCGGATCTCAGTAGAGATTAGAGACGAACCATCCATTCAACTACTGTAACACTGGGCAGTAAAATTCCTAGGATTATCTCTGGTCCTTCTGGCCCCGTGTTCTTGAAACTTAAAATTATACTTAAGTATGAATTTCATACTCAAACTATGTCCATTAGTTTTTATAGGCATTTAAATATGATACTCGAATTGAGCCTGAGATTGTATGTAAGTATTTTTGAGAACATGGGGCCTGGACTTTTAGATTGTTAAATTTAGAAAGTATGAATAAATTTTCTGAGTTTTCACATGCTCTGCACTTATGTTAGCTGGCAAGTTGAATTTTACACCCCTGCTTTTTATTCTTTCATATACGGTATAGTATCAGAAGGTTAAACTTTACCATGATACTTCATCTTGGGGTTAGGTACCCAGTACATTTCTTAATTGTTTCAATAACATACCAAGATTAGATCTGCACAAGCTGAGCGAGGAGCTGGTATTTTATCTCCCAATGGTCATTGCTTACTAGGTATCCAATGAAATGAAACATTCTGTTTTAACTTTCATTTTTAGATATGACTGAAAGCTCCAATATAGTTGGTGTTTGAGACTTTGATGCTCATCCATTTTTAGCTCATCGGATTTGAAGAAAAAGTTGAGTTTTTAAGATCGCTGTGTCGTAATTGTTTTTGTCATGGTCGTGCAAAAACTGTAATGTAGCCCATTTCTTAAACTCTTTTAAAGGTATCAACACCAATCTTGGAATACTTTATTATCATGACAAGGTGCAGTTGTAAGACAAGTGGCGTTATTCTGAAATATTTATTTTCAGAGTTATGCCCCTTCTAATTTTGAATTTTAGTCAAAATTGCTTATTAAGTAGACTGTTTTGAAAACTCTGAAAGTTATCAACATAACTTAGAATACTTGATAATCATTACAAGACGCAGTTGTAAAGAAGGGGTATTATTCTGAAAGCTATATTTTTGGAGTTATGCCCCTTTTTAACTTACCGGTAATTTTTTGTCAAAATTGCTTATGTAGTGGAATGATTTGAAAACTTGAAAGGTTTCAACACAAAGCTTGGGATACTTGATAATCATGATAGGGGGCAGTTGTGAGACAAGGGGCATTATTCTGAAAGCAATATTTTCCCCTTTAACTTAGTTTTTTTAAATTGTTTTTATTCAAAGCAATTACATTTGTTCTTTACAATGTATAATTTTTTTCTTCATTAATTTTTCATATTTACTCAACAGTTACTCTTTATACCTTAGGGTGTTCAAACTCTAAATCTCAAATATGGTACCCCTTTGTTGACATGTAAAACAGATGAGTATTGGCACCGCTCTGCGGAGCTCCAGTATTGGTTAAGGTTTAATGGAAGTATTTTTACTTTGGATAGAAATGGTATCAAAGATATCACACTTTGCAAGCTTTGCCAGGTCTATGGTCAGTAATTGGTACTTTACTCTACCAGAAACCATGCACTGAACTCTATTGTTCTGTGAGGGTCCTGTACAGTTTCACCCCTAATATAAGATGAGTTCCGGGTTCTAAAGGGAGGGGTTCATATTTTCTCCCAAGATGTGAAGTTAAGAGAAGCTAGAAGTCCAAAAGTGCTGTTACATAGTACATTGTAAGTACTTTGATAAGGCGAGCATAGTTTGGGACTCAAACACAAGACTGCCAGAACACTACCACAGCACTCAACTGGTTTAGTTAACTGCTGGTTTCCACTCTAATTCAATATTACCATGTTGTCATGTGTTTGAAGCATCTAATTTAGTGGGGTTCATATTATATTCTGATTTTCAGAGAACATCCTTCAAAAGCTGTACAAATGCTCAGACACCAAAAATATTACATGGTCGCCATGGCAGACTAAAGGTAAGCCTAACTCTTGAAATTTCAGTCCATGATCTTAGTTTTGTTTGGTTTAAAATAGAACACATATGCTATCAGTTATTTGGTTATAATATTTTAGCATACTTGTGTTTGATTTGACCTGATCTAAATTGAATGCTCATGTTTGTGTTTATTGAATGTAATATCTCTGTATATACATGATGTATACGGTAGATATAAATGTAGTCTATCACTGACAGGTATATAATTATGTACTTCTTCATATACAGATATTAGTACCCTAAAAATCACCATCTTATACTGCATATGTCTTACAGCAACCCTGAATTTAAAGTTTACCTTGCAATAGAATTACATGTATCTGCATTTGAATATATGCTTCCCTTAACTTAAAACTGTATTGATTTCTTTTCAACAGCCCCCTCTGCATCTCTTAACAAGATCATGTTTCCACCCGGGAGCTTCCACTCTAGCCCCTAATGAGGTGAAGGGATCTAAAGAGCAGGAAGTGAAGAGCACAGACATAGTGAGAGCCATGTTTGGCTATCTTTGGCCAGCTGATAAGCCCGGTATCAAGGCCAGAGTGGTCCTGGCAGTGGGTCTCCTGGCAGGGTCTAAGGTGGGTTCAACTTCTCTTTAAGGTTCATAGGAGAAATTCACCCTTGTACAAAGTTCACACAAATGTTCACTAATCTGTTTTTCTTCCAGGCATTTCTAGTAACATTGTACTTAAGGATTTGACTTTCACTTGTCCGTAGGGCAAGTTACTTTGAACATTTAGTTGCCCCCCAGTGAAAACAAGTTGCCCCATCTTTAAGTTGGTGTTTCTTAATGTTTAAAACAAAAAAAAATGTGTAATATTAAGATGAATTATAGTTAATATGAAACAAACACAATGTGCATGCAACTCACTCCCAATATAATGTTGAAAATAAAAAAATAAAAAACGAAAGATTATATTATAAAAATAAACATGCCCACCAAGCTATCTTCTTTGAAAAATCACTTGCCCAGGGTGATTTTAACCCGGCACGGGCAAGCGTGCGTCCACTTAAGAAAATCCCTGTTAAGTATGTTTCAATATTTTCCAAGTGCTATTTTCAGTCTCTGCTTTAGGAGGATACTTTATACTAGTAAATAATTACATGTTTTGCTTCTGCTCCAAAATGTTTTTAAATAAGAAAAATGCAGTAATGCTGGATTTATGCCAAACTAGATATTTTGATATGTTGAGCCCTGAAGCCTCATTAATTTTCAGGTTTCAAAGCTTAGGAATATTCAATTACAATTAAAGCCTATGTGCTTGTTTTCTGATGCTCAAAACCTTTTCAGGTATCGTTTTTACCTGTATGTTTTACAAAAAGATTTTAGAAACAATATTTTATGCTCTTTAATGATTTAGAATATGCATTGTTGTCATGCATTGTTGTCATTTGCATACATTACTTACTTGGTGATTTAATAAATTGCTTTCTTTTGTCTGGACAATATTTAGTACATAATAAAACAGAATGATGTAAAACATGTAGTTTTTATATCATTTTTGAGAATTTCTTACTGGCAGAAACTTTTCATGTCATAATTCAATGCATATGTCTTAAGTTTTGCTTGATTTGATATTTACAGATTGTGAATGTACAGGTGCCCTTTATATTTAAATATGCGGTAGACTTCCTGAATGAGCCTAACAATTGGCTGAACCTTGCTGACCCTTCCTCCACCATCATGACAACAGCAACAGCTGTTCTGATTGGCTGTAAGGATCAGCTTTCTTTTTCTATCAATTCAGTATTCTTTGTTTTCATATATGGGTTTATTGAAATACAGTTGGTACTTGTTATCTCCAATTTGCGTATATCGAATATTTGGCTATGTCAAATTAATTGACTTGGTCCAGCTAAAATTTATTTATTTCAAATTACTACTATCTCAAAGTGAAAATTTGACCCTCCCTTAAGGGATTTTTTTTTATTTAAATTCTTGTTTACTTGCCTGGTTATTTTTTCACACCTGTCAGTCAACTTGTGATACTAGCTTGGCACGGGGCTATCTGTACGACAAACCATGATTTTAGGCTTTCATTAATTACCAAATTATGTTTTGACGAAATATTTGCATGGTAATTAACTGATCAAACACAATCCGTTGTGCTTGGCAATTTTTGCTCAAAATGAGCCAGATTTGCTTTAAATCCCATTGTAGAATAAACCCAGGTCATAATCCACAATGTCTCTAGAACCTACTTGTCCATCTATGAGCGCTGAGCAATCTGGCGCTGTGCAAAGTGCTTTGAATATTGTGCATGTATATAAGTGCTCTTTATTTGTAGAATGCAGTATTGTATAATTTATATAGTTGAAAATAATAGTGCTTTTTGAAAAGAGCTGACCATATCCTACACTTCATAAGTGCAGTTATTTAAGTAATCTTCTGTTTTCCATAACTTACAGACTTTATTGGCAATATATTTATTTGAATAATGACTCAAGTCGCTTTGAAAATTGTGTTACAGATGGAATAGCACGAGCCACAGCTTCAGGTTTTAATGAGCTACGAAATGCCGTGTTTGGCAAGGTGGCCCAGAACTCTATACGCAGGGTGGCCAAGAATGTCTTTCTTCATCTCCACAACCTTGATCTCAGCTTCCATCTCAGCAGACAGACTGGTGCCCTATCCAAGGCTATAGACAGGGGAACCAGGTGATTGGGCTTATATCAGATTGATCAGGAAAACTAATTTTTGACATGTTGGTGAAAAGTGATACATTATTTCTTTGACTTCATTTTATTGAAAAAGAAGAAAATTACCATACTGATTTGATGAAACTTGGAAGAGATGGTCTGTACAAAAGTTGCTGAAATTGAATTTATTCTATGCCAGAATTTTATTTTATCAATTTCATTTGGCACAGACTATCACCTCATGCCCCTCTACTAAAGCTGCTAAACAAAGTTGATCCATTAACCCTTTCCCTCATATAGACTCATTTTTGAAGCACTCAATAGGTACCACATAAAGCCTGATCTGCAGAAAACCACAGTTAAACCTTACCAAATTTAATTATAAAATCCTCATTTCCAGACCACTGAGGAGCAGCGAACAGCATAAAACCTGATCAGCCTGCGAGTTACTCGCAGGCTGATCTGGTTTTATGCTGTTCGCATAGGTCTTTTCATGGTGTCCTCTATGAGGGAAAGGGTTAAAGAATTAGGTCTGAAAATTCATTAAACTATAGATCATCATTATTACTTACCTTTTCCGTAATTTCAAGTTGACAAGAGGTTGGCTTGTTTCCATATATATTTTGCCTCATTTCAAGGGAAAATAACTAAATATTTTATTTAAAAGAAAGTTATGACACTATTTTTCATTTTGGAAAGCAAGATACATTATAACTTTTAAGAAATAAAGAGTACTGTAATTTCTTATTTCAGTTAATATTAATTTTTTTCTTTATGTGTTTCAGAGGAATCAATTTTGTTCTAAGTGCTCTAGTTTTCAATGTTGCCCCCACAATATTTGAGGTGTCCCTTGTGACAGCCATACTGGTAAGTTGTGTCGTAAAGTTTTGCAGGATTAGTTTTTGTATACCCCTTAGATATAAAAAAAGAGATGACTTGATTATGTTCATGAAGAGAAATCAAGAGTTTAGATGTCATGCACCAAACTGACCAAACGTGTAATTTTCATCAGAAAATGCAATTTCATTCAAAGTTGCTTATGGCTCCCTTACTTAGTGCTCAGCATATAAGGGTAGTTCCAGGATTGGATTGCCCATTGTCAGGATAATATGACCAGGTGTGATATCATGCTATATTCTTAAACCATTTGTAAGTAAGTTCATCAATTTCTTTGTTGCCAGTAACATAGCACCTGTGTTTTGCATTGCCGTGAACATGGTTTTCAATGTCTTTAAGTACTTCATTTTTCCGTTTATGCAAATTTTGCACCTGAGTCTTACTCCAAACCATTCTGCCTTTTTATAAGCTGGAACCCCTTGGTCTATTAATTTTATGGCATCTATTTTCTGACTTAATGTCAGCATCCTTTGTGTTTTTGCTTTGTCCGCCATTTTATTCTTGTGTATGCACCTGTGGCGACTCCAGAGAGAAAATCAGTCAAAAAGATTGATAATGACCCAAAAGGTGTGAATAACAGCCGCTAACAACAGCCGCTAATAACAGTCTCGCTATAGAACAAAGACCCATTTGGGGCCAAGCATTTATGGTCTTTTGTCACGTTATAAGACAGGGAGAATCTATTTACAGTCTTATTATATAGAAAAATGAAATTGGGGTGGGTAGGGAAATTCTAATGTTGGTTGAGACAGACCGTTACTAATAACAAACCGTTGCTAAGACAGACTCGACTGTAGTTGATAAAGTTAATAACTGGTTGATAAAAATATTTTAGTGCTTAGCTTGAGTAAATGTCTGTTTGCAGTACTACAAGTGTGGACCACAGTTTGCCCTGGTGACCCTTGGCTGTATATCGGCCTACACTGTCTTCACCCTCCTCATCACCCAATGGAGGTCAGTATCTAGGGGGACCTGCAATGTGTGTGTAGAATAATTTGTATGATAATCCACCCAAAAACTCAAGAAAAATGAATCCATCAGCAGTATTAATTGCAGAGCTGCAGATATTTTTTTCAGTGTAGGATATTTTTCTCTCTTAGTTATTTTGGAAATGGTAATCTGAAATACAAAGAGGTTATGCATTTACTCAGTATTATGGGTTTAAGTAAGTAAAATTGTTAATGAAACATGCAACAGATTCTATAATGAAAGGGTATTTACACTCCGAAGTTTTAGAATTTATGAGTACTGTGTTTGTAAAATTAAGATGGGTAAATACCCCAATATGGTACACTCTTTATTTGGAGCTCTGTGCTGAGGTCCAGATAAATTTTTTGGGTACCCGGTTTAGTGTATTTTACTCTGTCTTCATTTTGGAATACAAAGGGTATGTATTCCGTATTTGATTTAAGTAAGTAAAATTGTTAATAAAACATACAACAGATTCTATTTTGAAATGGTATTTTCACTCTAAGGTTTTAATATTAATGAGTATTTATTAAATTTTAAATGATAATTAGAATATATATCTCCAAAGTGTGTATGTACGAGGGTCATCCAGAAATGAATGAGAGTTGCTTAATTAACTACAAGTGTTACTCACAAAATCTCTTCATAGTCCCTTAGTATAATCTCCCGCGGATGCTATGGTCGACTCCCATCTTTTTGGCAGATTCAGAACTCCTGTTGCTAGGCAACCTTTGTTGATGTCCCTAACGACCGTGTTCACGGCGACATATAGTTCAAATCGTCATATCAGACTCCTCGTAGTGGTTCTTTAAGTTTTGGAAACAGGTCGTAGTCGGGGGGACTTAAGTCTGGCGAATATGGCGGGTGATTAAGAACTTTCCAGTGGTACCGCTTGAACATGTCCCTAACAACACCGGACTTGTGCGGCGTGGCGTTTTAATGCAAAAGTAATGGCGTCACCTGCAAAAGTTCCGGTTGTTTGCGGCGTATTGCTGGTCGAAGAATTTTAGTCAAATACCAGTCATAGTACTCTTTATTAACTGTGCTTCCATGTGGAACTCTGTGTGTTGTCAAAACGCCGTAAATATCGTAAGCGAATATCATTAACATCTTTGGACAGTTCATACTGCGGTGTTATTTCACAGGTCTTGACAAGTTTGGAGTATGCCATTCAGAGCTTTGGCATTTCAATACCGGCTCAAATGACCGGATCCATGTTTGGTCGATAGCAACCACTCTGTTCAGCATCATTTCACCTTCCTCTGAATATCTATTCAATAATTCAGTGCAAATTTGAACACATTTGTCTTTTTCAGTTTTTGAGAGTGCGTGCGGCACCCGCTGCGTGGCAGTCTTTCTCATGCCTTAATTCTGCGTCAGAATAACGGAACTCTTATGTATCCCTGATTCATATGCAATTTCCTCGCATGTAGATCGTCTATCAGAGTTGAGAAGTCGAGCAACAATTTCGGTGTTATCCGTGTCTGTAACTGTCACCGGCCTACTGGAGGAGGGCTTCTCGTAAGACTCTTGCCGTCCATTATTGAAATCCTTCACCCATCTACAAATAGTGCTAAATCCAACTGCACATGTCAGGTCAACCTCCAGGAGTACATTAAATATTTCAGTCGCTTTCTTTCCACGGCTACTCTCTTTCTTTACATACGCATAAATTTCTTCTTGCATCAGCACGAACGCATCGTCTACAATTGCGTTGTTTAATATGACATCATCAAAAATGACATAACGTCATGATGCTTATTAACACGTGCACTTACGTGCAAAGAGTTAATTTAGTTACGTGCCAAGTTTTGTGGCTTTATGTTGTTTCAATCAAAAGTTACAAACTAACTCTCATTCATTTTTGGATGACCTTCGTATTTATTGATGGAAAGGTTATAAAAAAAAAGTTGTAGTAAAATGATTAAAACTTATTTCTTTATTGTCAATTTGCATTTTTTTTCAGGTTATACTTATCGTTTTTGAAGTGTTCCTGTGTTGGATGAGTACTCTATGTCTTCAAAGATTTAAAAAAAAAACCACTTGAATTAAACTCCTAACCTTTAGATCTATAGTGATTGAATATTACCTCTGCACCATGGTGCCATGGTATAATTCTAACATATAAAACTTCATTATTTTCATTTTATATTGAACACATATCTATTTACCATACGTGTTTATATTTACATTATTTCAGGACCAAATTTCGGGTCCAGATGAACAAGGCAGACAATGAGGCTGGAAACAAGGCTATAGACTCCCTTATAAATTATGAAACAGTGAAGGTAACTGACCATATGTCACTGAACATCTTTTTTGATGTCACAATTGTTTAAAATTACTAGTACATGTATTTTCTATTTATTCTCTACTGTCTTCTTCTTTACTGTAATGGCTAGCAATCATTTTCTGATTATTATGGCCATATTTTAGACCTTATGGTCAAGGATTTCCCATGTGTGTGTCCAGTTTCATTGTGCTCAGGTGAGCATTTGTGATCACCCGGCATTGTGCGTCATCTGTCGTCAACAACTTGCTGTAAATGACATCTCCTCTGAAACCGCTGGACAGAATTTGAGAGGGATGATCCTTGGGTGAACTTTCACAAAAGTTGCTAAAATAAAACTTGATCCATGTAGAACTGGTTGCCATGGCAACAGAAAGAAAAATT
This sequence comes from Solen grandis, assembly GCA_021229015.1. Classification (NCBI taxonomy): domain Eukaryota; kingdom Metazoa; phylum Mollusca; class Bivalvia; order Adapedonta; family Solenidae; genus Solen; species Solen grandis. The sequence goes on from CM037792.1 coordinate 42,488,824, forward strand.
ATATGAAAGCTTTAAACATCATCTCCTTCAAAACTACTGGCCAGATCTACAGTGTTTTTCCACAGTTGTTCCTTGGGTAACCCTATACTAACGTGAGCAATCCAGGGCCTCTATGACCTTCTTGACAGCATTGGAAGAGACAGTGGTTGGATACAAGGGAGTCTGGTTTCGATACCCTAGCTCATTTTAAAACAATCATTGTCAAACAATCTGTTTATCTATTCTCAGTGTTTTTATGCCCCCTGCATCGATAGATCAGGGGCATATTGTTTTGGTCTGTCTGTTTGTCACAAAACTTTAACCTTGACCATTAAACAAAGGTCCTCCCACCTACAGCCTCCAAACTTTACAGGTGCATGCACTTTGATGAACACAACCTGCCAGGCGACCTTGACCTTCAAATGACCTTGACCCACAAGTCTAAGGCCCCCCTGTTGGGGCATGGCATTCATACGAACATAGCTTGTTTCATATTGACATATGCTAAAGAAAAAGAAAAACAGAGATAACATGTGTTTGCATGAAGGAATGATTATTAGGCATTATATAGATTATGTCGATGATGCAACTATATAGACACAAAATATTACTTTAACAAGGATGGTCCCTGTAAGTATGAGGTTTCAAGAAGGTTGGGCTAGTCATAGGTTGTTTAAAACATAGTCAAAAACAGTTTTGCTGTAGATGTTCACGCATGAACAAAATATTTTTTGTCAACCTTCCCTTCAGGATACATATTTAATACTTCGGACAATATGTTGTGTAGACTTTCATATGGAAAGTCAAAGTTTAAAGATGATATAATAAAAATATGATAAGGATACGGTTGAATATTTTTTTTCATATATATCATTAAGAAAATCTTATCTTACTTTTGTTTAAACTTAGCTTTTTTTACAACGATTGGGAGATAAGTTCTCATAACTTTTACTACTCCTTCTTGACGGTTCCTGATTGGACCTGTACTTTGGGAAGGTCAAAAAATATCCTTTTCCTCAATCGGGATTGAACCCACACAGTTTTTGGATCCACAGTTGGGTATGTTACCACTAGACCATGGCATCTCTTTTTTATTTGTGTATTCATGTTTTAAGAAGTGTAAGGTCTATATAAAGAACATGTTTTTGTGCAATTTTACAGTACCTCATGCAATGAATAAACATGTTTTTGTGCAATTTTACAGTACCTCATGCAATGAATAAACATGTTTTTGTGCAATTTTACAGTACCTCATGCAATGAATAAACATGTTTTTGTGCAATTTTACAGTACCTCATGCAATGAATAAATATGTTTTTGTGCAATTTTACAGTACCTCATGCAATGAATAAACATGTTTTTGTGCAATTTTACAGTACCTCATGCAATGAATAAACATGTTTTTGTGCAATTTTACAGTACCTCATGCAATGAATAAATATGTTTTTGTGCAATTTTACAGTACCTCATGCAATGAATAAATGTATATATTTTTTCCCAGTACTTCAACAATGAGCTGTATGAGACAGAGAAGTATGACAAGTACCTGGCCAAGTATGAGGTGGCCTCTCTTAAAACCACCACCAGCCTGGCTCTCCTCAACTGGGGACAGAATGCCATCTTTAGTTTCGGACTGGCAGCCATCATGGTCCTAGCCAGCCAGAACATCATGGCAGGTATGTGGAGTTGCTTTAGGCATCAGTCTTATAGATTTTTTGAGTGACCTCCAGTTTCAGTCTTGGCTGATGTTGAGCTTTTTGAGGCTTGAAAGCAATACAAGAATAACTGAACTGAACTAAAACCATTACTGAACTAAAACCATATCCATTTAATTGGAACATTTTCTACAGTAGAAAAACCTACCTCCAGGATTCAACTGGCCCTCTCTTGTTAAAGTTTGGGAGATCATGGCATTGAAATATTAACACAAATTTGAAAATGTCAGATAACTATCTGCCTTTTAGTTGACTGTTGCAATATATTGCAATGGACAACTTTCAAATCAGCACTGTGTCACTCTCTCTTATAAGACAGACGCTGTACTCTCTTGTAACTGTTGAAATTGATTTGTCTAAGTTTTGATAAATTCTGTCAAAATACATGAAAGATCAAAGATAAAACATTTATAAGAAACAAGTAGCAACCACATTTGCATATTTATAACCTTCACAAGCTGTAGATACAGAAGATAAGAACCTATTCAGTTTATATTTCTATAAAGTTTCGTGCCTCTTTGTTTAAATCATGACATGTCCCCACATTTTATCTTGTCCTGCCCCACCCCCAGGGACCATGACGGTTGGGGACCTGGTGATGGTGAATGGGCTCCTGTTCCAGCTGTCCCTGCCCCTCAACTTCCTGGGCTCCGTGTACCGTGAGGTCCGGCAGTCTCTCATTGACATGACAACCATGTTCTCCCTCCTTAATCTCAAACCAAATGTTGTGGTAAGTACTGAAGTAAAGTTGTTAGGTGCTCTAAAGTGGCACATGAAAAGTGATCAACGTATTATCAATATTGAGTAGCATAGAAAATTGTCAAGTATTAGTTAAAACAAATTCTTTTATAAAACCTGTAGAAAAAACTCAAGAGGAACTATTGGAGTTGCACATCCCCCCTACCCACTCATGGAAAGTGTGTTAAAACTGTCTTCTAGTGCAGCAGGATTTAACTCGTAATCTGTATGTACAATATGTGTATGCTATCACTGATAACTAGAAAATATCATGGAAAGAAACCTTCAGTCATGGAATTTTAGTTTCAGAATTCTGTATAAACCATGATACATATATGTGTATGAAGCCAGTAAAATGGGTCCACCTGATATATATTATCTACTGCCTTTAGATGGATGCCAGCAGTCCACCCCTACAGGTTCAGCCACAGGAGTCCAGCATCTCTTTTAACGACGTCCACTTCCAGTACATAGAGGGACAGAAGATCCTGAATGGTCTAAGTTTCTCCGTACCCTCCGGGAAGAAGGTTGCCATTGTAGGAGGCAGTGGATCAGGGTGAGGTCTTGTACTTTTCCTTGTAGACCAAGAGAAATATTGAAGAACTTATCTATTCTATCTGGATACAGTGGTTGATCTGAGAGGAGGTTTAAGACATGCTTATGCAGTGAATGTAAGAGATACAAGGAAAATTCAAAATGGAACCCATTTCTTAGCTGGACTTTTCTTAGAATCACAAAAATCAATGCACAATATTTGATTGGAACTTCTCACATGTTTTTCCAACCGTATTATCTACTGTCCCAAATAAGAATTATAATATTTGTTTGTATTTATTCAAATTGCAACCTTTTTTCTTTAAATTTTGGTTAAAATTATCTCAATAACCATTAATACATATAGGATTGAAATTTCACAAATTGGGTTCCTAGCCCTGTTACCTACTATCCAGAACAAGAATTGAAAAATGACAAACTTATTCACCTGTTGTTGGAGTACATGATTATATTCAAAGTGGGAAACAATTCAAAAGGGCAAGTAATGTTTGCAGTTATGTCCTTTTTCAACTTAGATTTTGTATTTGCTGTTCATAATAAAAAATACCAGATTCTCTTGAAACTTGGAATATTTTTGGTAATAATGTTTTTCATGCAAGTTCTTATTTCAGTAAGTACTTAAGCTAGGGGATTAAAAATTCTAGCATGTGTTCAGGATCAATACTTTCAGTCACATATTTTTCATGTAACACTACAAATAGTAACAGCTTACAGTATATGATCCAGCAATCAGAAAAATGGAGTGCGCAGTCTTAGAAGAGTTTTTTTTAATGCTCTAAAGTGATAACTACTTTATTTATTCAGGAAGTCTACAATTGTGCGTCTCTTGTTCCGGTTCTTTGACCCTCAATCTGGAGAGATTCTGATCAACAACCAGAACATCCGGAATGTGAACCTGGACAGCGTTCGGCGGGAGATTGGTGTTGTACCTCAGGTTGGTATGCAGTAGATATGTTGTGGTAGTGTGGAAGTTAAGGGATGTACTTCACATTTCCTGAAGGGGCCTCTGTGGCCAAGAGGGTAAAGTCGCTGACTTTAACACTCACTCAGCCTTTCACCATTTAGGATCGAATCCTGGCAGGGTCATTTGGATTTTAATGTGAGGAGGCCATTCAGTTGGCTTACGGTAGGTTTGTGGTTCTACCTGGATGCCTCAGTGTATTTGGGGTCTTCCTCCACCTGTAATTAGCTGGACATGGTTATATGACAAATACTGTCGCAGCGATTGTAAACTCAATAAACAATCAATCATCAGTCACATTTCCTGCACTGTTTGAGTGTGGGTGTGACCTTACTTTATTTATATGAGAGTCAAAAACAGTATGTACAGTCAAGTAACATAAATCACTTGGTTGACATCATGTGTTATATTGACAACAGGTGTTAGTCTTAGGGTTTTTCCCTTCAGGGAGTAACTTTTTCTAAACAGTTCTTGAGGATAAGATTGATCCTGTTGTATCATGAAATGCCATCACTCATTGCCTGAATATCTGCTGTGTATTTTGTTTAACCATTCCAAAAAGCATACTATCAGAATGAGCAGTTGTCTTAGGCATTTGTTAAGGTAGATTTTCATATTTTCCATGTTCAGTTAAACATTTGAAAAATCTTGAAATTGTTCTGCATTTCTTGATCTTTTGGCTGAATAAACCTCTCTCTGATAGAGAATCAGTAACCTTTCCCCCCTGTGTTGGCAATTTGTTTACCATGTCATGTCATATTTACTTTCAGGTGACAGCATTAACTGAAGGGAAATAACTGTGATCATTTTTATTTGTGATCGATTAAATACACAACACAGATTAAATCCCTTGCATTTTATTAGATTTGATAAACCTGTAGAGGAGAGCATCCATAAACAAAAAATGACATCAGTCACAGTGGGATATAATTTGTCACTCAACTGTATACATGTAAATACATTCTGACTCAAGTTTTTGCATTTCTTATGTATATATCCAAGAAAATCATTAATTTTGCAAAGAAACATTTTTTCTCAGAAAATACCTTTGTAAGAAATATTTTCTTATTCTTGTTTTGATTGAAAAAATTAGGTCATTCATTGACAAAGTTATAGATACTTTAAATGTTGGATATCCGGGCCTATTAAAAAAAATTAAACATTGTTATATGTTATACCTTCCAGCAATGGGAGGTAATTGGTTTGATCCCCAGTCGCGACATACCAACATCGTAAAAAAAGGAACTGGTATAGCTGCCTTGCTTGGCGTTAAGCATATAAGGGTAATTCCAGAATCTGTTTCAGGATGATTTGACTGGATGTGGTATCATGCCATATGTCTACAGCTTTATACTGCAGTGTGGCAGCACTTTATTTGTCTCAAGTAGACATAATCTCCAAATGACTGAAATACTGTTGATGGAAAGTTAAACCCAATAAACAAACAAATATGAAACTTGGTTTAATTTTTCTTTTGGAAACCCTTTGCTTCTTTAATGAAAACAAAAAATAGTTCAATATAAATTGTTGTTAGCAATTGCATTGACATTTTTTATGTGCTTGCACGCTGTATTGGCTTGTACATCAGTTCTCTCCTAATGCTGGTGAAGAGAACATTAAAATTGATGTATGAACCTTTACAGTAGTGTAATTGTCATATACTATATGTGCACTGTTTGAACCACAGGACTGTGTGCTATTCCATGACACTATATATAACAACATTCTGTACGGAGACCTGTCCAAGACAGAGACAGACGTGTATGAGGCTGCCCGGTCAGCGGAGATTCATGATACCATCATGAACAGGTTCCCTCTGAAATATGAGACTCCGGTTGGGGAAAGAGGACTTAAACTCTCAGGTACGTTACTTTGAAAACAGAATGATAAGAATTACAAAAGGTGTGTCAGAGAGGACAAAGGACAAACACTCCATTAATATATTCAGTATGGAAAATTGATAAGCTACAAGGAAAATGAATAATGGTTTTACCACTTGCTTCCCTTTTTGTGTTTGGCAATATGAATTTAGGATGAACTGATTGGTTTGCTCTATTTTTGATTGCTGTAGAAGTGTCAACCTCATATTTTCAGGGGTTTACTTAAGGATTTGACATTCACTTGTCCAGGGGGCAAGTTACTATGAAGATCTACTAGCCCCATTCAAAACAGGTTGCCCGATCTTTAAGTTAGTTGGTGTTTGTTAATGTTTAAAACTAAATATGTGTAATATTAAGTTGAATTTTAGTTAATATGTATCAAACACAATTTGCAAGCATTTTACCCCTGATATACTAAAGAAAATAAAAAAAACTGAAAGATTTCATTTACAGAAATAAACTTGTCCACAGGGCTATCTTCTTGAAAAATCACTTGCCCGCAGTGATTTTAACCTGGTGCGGGCAAGTGGGCATCCATGTAAGAAAACCCCAGTATTTTATGCTCTTCTCAAACTGTGCTTGTGTCTTTATAGGAATTCTGTATCCCATCCATTCATGAAACGGTCCATTTTATAAAGAAAAAAAATCAGCTCTAGTTTAACTTGCTTTTAAAGGCTTATGGGTTGACATTATTGTGACATGCTTAACCCTTTCCCTCATATAGACACATTTTGATGCCCTCAATAGGTATCACATAAAGCCTAATCTGCAGGAAACCACAGTTAAACCTTACCAAATTTAATTGTAAAATCCTCATTTCCAGACCACTGAGGAGCAGCGAACAGCATAAAACCTGATCAGCCTGCGAGTTACTTGCAGGCTGATCTGGTTTTATGCTGTTCGCATAGGTCTTTTCATGGTATCCTCTATGAGGGAAAGGGTTAAAGCTTGGTGGGACCAGTGATTAGCATTGAACTACGTAGATAAATGTAGAAATATTTGAAGTATTAATGAAATGCAGAAATATTCTATTATTAATTATTACCACAAAGATACTAATGCTTCTTAGCTTGTTAATGTTGATCTAGTTTTTCTTGATATTTGTTTACTCTATTGATGTGTACTTGGCCATTACGGCCCTCAAGTTAGAATTTCCACTTTGTGGTGACATTAATGTTCTGCATCATATTTTACTTGTTTATTTTCCATGTATACCTTCTGAGGCCAAAAAATGTGATTGATATATCATTATGATCTACATTTTGTGGTGTTTTTTTTTTTTTGCACTGAATAAAGAGTAGGAAATAATGACCTGGAAAAATTGTGATATGTGACCTGTGTTGAATTTATCAACCGTACTGTACTTAGCTCTTAGTAATACTGAAATACTCAAGCAGTAATGTCATTGCTGTTGTTTCTCTAATAAAGATACCTAAATATTTCATTTCTGAACAATTATTGTTAATAAGGTAATAATTTATGCCAAATTAGTCATGTAATTAAACATTCTGTAAAACTGAAATATTTGTATGGTTTCAATCCAGCTGATAAAATTGAAGTACACATGTATCCAATTGCAAGTATTTTAGATGGAATTGAAGCCTGGAGTTTGATATAAACAGGTTTGATATATCTGGAGTGTACTGTAAAAAATAAAGGAAATTCCCATAATACTGATCCAAGAAAATATATCAAGATTGTTCATTGTTTGACGGATATTAATTTTTCCAAACCTTCTATGAAGCCACAGGGCTTTAAAAATCTGTGAAATCTTTAACTCCCCAGCAGTTTTAACTGATCAGTAGTCAAGGTCAGACCCTTGAACTAGGCTATTGCTTAATTCTCACACAACCATGAATGTTTTTATCTGACTCCAGGGGGAGAAAAGCAGCGGGTTGCTATCGCACGTGCCATAATGAAGGACCCACCCATTTTCATCTACGATGAAGCCACCTCCTCATTGGATACCATCACAGAACAGGTACTTCATGCTGCTTACTTATAATTTGATAATTTTAAAATTGAAAGAAGAAGAAAAAAGGAATATGGTATGAATGACCTAGAACCAGCCCCGATTCAGTAGGTGGTTAGGACTCCTGTTTTTGAAATGGGAATTAATAGGTTCAGTCCCTGGACACACTCTATCAAATTCATCAAAAGTTTTGTTAGCTTCCTAGTACATAGTACACAAGGGTGGCTAATGATATGGTGAATGTCTGGATAATGTGACTGGGTATGGTATCATTCCACCTGTCTGTGGTGTGATAAGACAGTGGGTCATATAGACTGATTAACTGTTGGTGGGATGTTAAACATAGCAAGTAAACAAACAAATGATTTAAATATATTATTTGTTTATAAATGTGAATGACTGATAGCATGGTATCTTTTTGATTATTATTAAAGAAGTATGTCAAAACTGTATGAAAAAATTAAAGGATTGTCTTTATTGATAGATGATATTTTTAACTGTATTTTTTATATTGTGGATCTTGAACACTTCCCCTCTGAGTTCATGGGAAGACAGGATTTCTCTGTTGGTCATAGTGGCTGACTTTCAACTGCCTAGTTCCTCACTGCTGTGGGCTCAAGTCCCCAGTTTGAGTGACCATCACTCAGAGTTTTTATGTAAGAAAACCTCCCCGCTGGCTTGTAGGTTGGTGGTCCCACCCAGGTACCTCTGTGCACCAGGGGTCTTCCTGTAATTAGCGAAGAAGAAAAAAAAAGTTTCAACATGAGGTTTTCTTATTCTGCATCACCAGAATCTTGATCTTCCTTTGAGATCATAAGTTATCTTAAAAATGTCTCATTTGATTTCAGAATATACTTCAAGCATTACGACAAGTCACAAAGGGTAGGACCACCATAGTGATTGCACATAGACTGTCAACTGTAGTGGATGCAGACGAGATCCTTGTACTGGAGAAAGGGTGCGTGGCAGAAAGGGGCAGCCATTTTGAATTGATGGCCAAACCAAACAGTCTGTACAAGGATTTATGGGAGAAACAGAGCGCTGTGCATTTAGAATTTCCAGACAATAATGAGCACCCTGAAGAGACAAAACTGTGATCATATGTTTTTGTTGTTACTTGTTGATAGGACTTTTATTTATTTATTTTTAATTATTACATATTAAATCTACAAAATCAGATTTGACTATTTTCAAAGCGCTGGGGCTTTTTTTTTTACTTTGTTGAACTCTTTTGATAGTTCATAAAAGGTTATGCATTGAGGTTTAGAGTAAGTGGAGAAAATCTCTCATTGGCTTGTAAGTTGTCAAAGGTTGTATATTGTTGTCTGTTTCTGATAGCTTAGACAAGATAAATATTGTATTTAAACCAAATCAGGTTGAAAATTACTATATATTTCAGAAGGGGAAAAGAATGAGAGGGTATTATTTGTTTTGTTTGAAGGAATGTATGTTGATAAAGGTATAAAAATAAACAAAAAAGCTTAAGATCTCTTTAAACCCTTTACAACATATAGACTCATTTCGATGCATTGGAAAAAAGATCAGACCCTAATTATACTGATCAGGGTCTCCTCAGTTTGCTCATACAATGTTATAGCTCAGATCTTAAGCAGTCTGCATGGTACATGTAAATAAAAAAAAGCATTATTTTATATACCAATTAAAGTTAAAAAATAATATTCATTGAGTCATAAACTTGTAAGGTAGGTTAAAATTTCGGCTTCTCGGAAGTGAGGGTGGTCATATATTGTGAACATGAAACTCATGCATATTGCTATTGAGGTTCATTTGTTAGCAAAGTACATATATTACCTATTTTGGTACCAAATATTTATTTTCCCCATCAGTGAAGTTTCTGTATACAGTTCAAATATTACAAATGTTTGTCCATTGGGTATTGAAATATACATTTTGTCCAGTTAAACAGTAACTTAGGATGTTAATGGAAGCATGAGTCAATCACTGCCATTGTTCTCTCCATAGAATTTCATATCAAGATATTCAAGTTGTGTATACATCAGTTGAGACTTAACAGACAGTTTTTAATGTCTCCCCACATACTTGATGTAAAGGTAACAGTATGATACCAAAATGACTAATACACCTTTATTTGATACAAAATATTTTTGCAAATACATTGTCTGCTTATTTTTTAAAATAGAGATTTTTTTCTTCTCTTATTTTATCATTGTTTTTGTTTAATATTTAAATCTTACACTGCAGATCTGTCGGAATCTTAACCCTTTCCCTCATAGAGGAAACCATGGAAAGACCTATGCAAACAACATAAAACCAGATCAGCCTGCGAGTAACAGGTTTTATGTTGTTTGCTGCTCCTCAGTGGTCTGGAAATGAGTACTTTATAACTAAATTTGGTAGGGTTTAACTGTGGTTTTCTGCAGATCAGGCTTTATGTGGTACCTATTGAGTGCGTCAAAATGAGTCTATATGAGGGAAAGGGTTAAGACAACAAAACATTTGGAGATGTGTGAAAACCTTGAGAATCCGAAATATCCAGGATAGATACATATATTGTTAGTATATTTATTTATGTCAAAACTAAAATGATGCAGAATAAGATCTGCTGGTCTGTAAAACCTACATATCATCTTCAGCAGTGGGAAATACACTTGAATCTGTATTAGCAGTCACCTGTATTAAGAGGTCAACTTGCATTTAGAGGTCAGATTAGATTTTACCAAACAATAGCATGTTTATTATGTTTAACCTTTATTCAGTGGTCACCTCTTTTAAGTGATCATGTTCTCTTGTTGCCTTGACTGTAAAAAATTATCTACTTACTATTTTTAAAGTAAGTCTGTCATAAAAACTAGCAATTGTTTGTGCGGATAGCTCCTTTTTCATTTAATGGCATTATTTCATACTTGCATTAATGCATGAGTGATTAATATGGATGTGCAATTGTGCACAAAGGTGAGATAAGTTTGGATTGCATTTTTTTTCTGGAGTTATTTCCCTTTTTGTATTTTCTTAAGCAAATTCTTATGCAGATAACTCCTGTATTATTTAACAAAATTTCTTCATACTTGCCTAGAGGATTGATATTAATGTGCAGTTGTGCATAAACTTGAGACAACATAGATTGAATTATTTGCTTTTAATATGTTTACCATTATGCACAACTTCATTTTCTCCATCCTGACCTCTGAAGCTTCCTCTAAGAGTGGCTTGTCTTTCAGGTGTATAATTCTCCAACTTGTCTTCTAGGTACATGTAAAGTAGCTTGTGATATGTTAAAATCCGGGTGACATGTGTAAGATTTTTCATGTTATAGAATAGGATGAAAAGGAGTTAATTGTTAAACTTTTTTCTGTGTATTCTGAATTTTCTTGTAACAGTTTTATTTGGAATTTAATGTTTTTATCTCAAAATTATCATGATATGCAGATTTATTGCTCTTATTAAATAAAAATATTACAAAATGATACTCAAGGACATTACCCCCTTTGTGTAAAACTTGTATTTAATAATCAAAGAATGGATAATAGAGATTGTGTGTGTGTATTTGAGACTAGGCTTGAGATCCACCAACAATACTTAGCACTCAAAAAATACTTAACCCTTTCCCTCATATAGACTCATTTTGACGCACTCAATAGGTACCACATAAAGCCTGATCTGCAGAAAGCCAAACTCAATCCTTACCAAATTTAATTGTAAAATTACCAGACCACTGAGGAGCAGCGAACAGCTTAAAACCTGATCAGCCTGCGAGTTACTCGCAGGCTGATCTGGTTTTATGCTGTTCGCATAGGTCTTTTCATGGTATCCTCTATGAGGGAAAGGGTTAACCTGCTGAATTTCTCAAATGGACTTAGCCGGCACCTTTTTTGGAACTGTCCATTATCAATTTTAGGGATAACAAGATGAAAACTTGTAGTTAGTCAGCCAACAGTAAAGAGCCAGGCCTGGCTCTTTACTGGTGGGAAAGGTTAGCACTTACAGTTCCAGCAGGGTAAGAGTTAAATACTTAGGAACGAATTTCCATATTCTTGTTTCTCTAATAGGATGCCCATCTATTTTTGTTCTTTATAAATTTTACTAGTTGTTACAGTGTTTATTTAATTGGACTTAGTCCTGTACATGAACATTTTGAAAAACAGTAATGGTGGCATGCGTTTCTACCTAATTTTAAGTATTATTAAGTGCTAAGTGTTATCGGTGGAAATAGAGCACGTATGATACATGTACAAAGATTTTGATATTTCTGATGTATGAAAATAATCTGACTGCCTGTGAGGTGATTGATTATTTAATTTCTAACAATATCTTTATCTGTGTTGTTATCATTCGGATATCCTTGGGTAGTTCCATCTCAGTCACTCAGGTGTCCAAATTGTGTGTGTGTGATGGGTTATTATTTTCCACATGTAGTATTTTATTAAAACATCCGAGAAGAAAAAAATGTAAAACAGCATAGACTTTGTCAAGTCTTGTGTCATTTCCTTTTTCCACACTAGTTAAATATAGAAACTACGATTTCAAGACATAAATAAAAACCTGGGTTCGGGAATCTTTATCTTACATGATTTTACGCTCTTGTTTTGCAATTCATATCTTCCAAAACCCTTGCATCAGTGTCTGCCATGGGAGTAGGAGGTCATGGACCATAACATATCATTGTCATAAAAAAATAGAACTGGTATAGCTCCCTTGCTTTGGGCTCAGCATATATGGATAGTTGAAGGACTGGTTGGCCCGGTGTCGGGATAAAGTGACTGGGTGGGGTATCATGCCACATGTCTACAGCGCAATACTGCAGTGTGGCAAGTAGATGTTGCCTTCGAATGACTGAAATACTGTTGATGGGATGTTTAACACAATAAACAAACGAACATAGCCTTACATCACAACATGAAGTGTGAGGTAAAAATCCTGCCCGTTACATCCTGTTGGTTATCTCTTGGTTTACGAAAAAAATCAGTACCTTCATATTGTTGATCCAACGGGGTATTCGTCACCCTTAGTGTTAGCTTTAGGTTGTCTTACTACTAAATATGTACTTGTAGGAATTAATAACGGGCTCAAATTCCATCAACAATACCTAGCGCCAAGAAATACGGGCAAATTTCATTATTTTTTTCCCCAAGAAAATACCCTAAATTCTTCATTTCTTTACAAATATTGTTAGTTAAGAAGGAAATAATTCATGTTATCTTAATCATTGATTGACTTTTTCTGAAAAAAGGAATGGTGGAATACATTTTTACCTGATATAAAAATGAAAAAGTACTCGGCGATAAGAATTTTGATGGAGTTCAAGCAACACTTCAAAATCAACACAAATTCTATACCATGTACAAATTTCTGCCTGTATTAACGTATGCCTTGCAAAATGGCTGCCAAAAAGTGTCTAAACAGTGTCTATGACATCACATGGGAACTATATATATTTAAGTATGACTATTATACCGTATAGCATTTCCCTATATAGACTGTGTTGACCACTTATTTAAGAAAACATATATTTATAAACCGGTTGGGGACAAAAGGTTTACGCACGTCCTTCTGTCTATCCGTCCGTCCCACTTTCGTGTCCGTTCCATAACTTGGACATTTATGGATGGATTTCAATAAAACTTAACAGAATTATTCCTCATTACCGCGCGCATCAACCATATGCACTTTTGAAAGGTCAAGGTCACAGGAGTTGTTAGAAATTTTCTTTGATGTTCATAGGCTTCATTTTCGTGTCCGCTATATAACTTCCATATCTCTATGTTTAGATTTTCATAAAAATGTACAGAAGTGTTTGTTATGACACAAAGATGTAAGATGTGCCAGGTGCATCAACCATATGCACGCTTGAAAGGTCAAGGTCACGGGAATTATTAGAAGTTGTCTTCTTAATTTTCAAGTCCGCTCTCTTAACTTCATATCTATGTTTGGATTTTCATGAAACTTTACAAAAGTGTTTGTCATAACAGGAAAGGTGTGTCGCGCGCATCAACCATATGCACGCTTGAAAGGTCAGTGCAGTTCGGGGATCATAAATCATTTCCATTATTTTCTTGTTTCTATCTGGCACATATTCTTCATGTTTTTTTTTCACCTGTAGGGAATCATAACAGTATAGCTTGCTATACTGACAAAGCCTTGTTGATAGTCATAAGTTTGAAGATACAAATTTACGAGACACCAAACCGCCCTGAAAATGAATACCAGTGTAACCAATGAAAAACTGTACAAGTTCATATGAAACTTGCTTTCAAAAGTTATTTTTGTCCAACAACCATTAACAAACTTTCAGGGCTGGATATGCCTGTTTTATTTACATTTCTTGTCGAGCTGATTATAAAATACGTTCTTGTCATGGTCTCATAATTGTGGACAAGGTCAAACTTTTTTTTAACCCTTTCCCTCATAGAGGACACCATGAAAAGACCTATGCGAACAGCATAAAACCAGATCAGCCTGCAGGCTGATCAGGTTTTATGCTGTTCGCTGCTCCTCAGTGGTCTGGAAATGAGGACTTTATAATTAAATTTGGTAAGGTTTACTAGCACGTAGCCAGTTACCGTTTGGCCTGATAAGTTCCTGACGTACTTTATAACACATTCGCCCGGTCGCCTGTCGATCGCATGCCAACTGCCGGGTGATTTTTGACATCGTACGGAGTACGGAACTCATTATAACTCGCACTTCATAATCAGTTCCAACATAATGCATTTGGATGACAACGTTTCCAAATCGAGAGATTTTTTAAAAATTACCCGGGCGCCTGGTCCAATACGATCAAGATTATCCGTTAGTGTACCGCCCGATCGCAGGGCAGTCACCGGACAAGAGCCGGCCGGACCTCGCATGTCCTGGACGACCTCCCGATGCCCGGGCGGAATGGTAAAGACATCGTCAGTATAAGCCATTTCGATTACAGAACTGTCATCTTCCAATACAAAGGTGTAAACAGCCTCTATGAATTCAGTTTACGATACACACTTGATCTTCTTTTGAATTGTGTCATCATTTGACTGTAGATGCACTTTATATTACATACTAAGATATGAGATTAAAAGTCTTCGAACTTCGAAATCAGATCAAAGTCTGTCGAGCTCCGGTCGTAGTTCGCCGATGCCATGCAGGGGCCATCGTCGAATACCCCCGGCTGACTTATTCTGTTTCACTACATGAAATCATGCCGTGGGGAAATAGGCAAGCAAACCGTCGTTATACAGTAGTTAGTGATTAATTTATCGACCAATAAAAACGCGACTTTTAAATGCAACACTCTCCGGCATGGAGGCTTGAAAGTCATGTAAACAACAAGACTAATTTTGATGCAAAGCATCAAAGACGCCACGCATGTTTTTGAAGCACGACTTAAATAAAGCAAATCCATACAGAAGAGGTCCAAAAACAACAACTTATATTCTCAATTTAATCAGAAATATTGAACAAAAAAGCACAGAAAATCCTTTTATTATAGTAACCACATTATGTGATAATGATTTGAGGTGCCATAAATTAACTAATTTATAGAATATTTTAAGACTTAAGCATATAAGCTCATCGTCACATAAGCAAAATATATACAATGAATGCAAACATGATGATGGTAATCAGATAAATAGGATATGTTTCAAAATCAAATTACTTTTTTGTGTAAGTGAGAGTGGCATACAATAGATCAATGAAGATACATTTTACTTATTGCTTTAATTAATTAAATAGTTAGGGTTTGCAAGATGCATGAAATTTCCAGACAGTAAGCTACTAAGGCGATATTAATGTCAATGTAAAAAAATCATCATCACCAGCAGCGGCAACAACAAGGACAATGTTGACGAAACATTCAGCCAAGATAAGTTTTATTTGGTAAGGGATTCAAGTACAAGTCCCGGTATTAACAATCTTCCCGATAGTTATTACATCCCTTAATAACGTAGCGTGACGTAGGAGCATGGAATTATTTTTGTATTGATGATATGTATTAAAATAAATTTACCAGCTTTACCACATAAGCTATGTAATGTTCAATTAGATTTACCCATTTCAAGCACTATACATAATGGGACCGCAGGTTAGGCCTGGAACCGTAAATTAGACATGTCCGCTACGGCCATATGTATAGTATTTGTGTGTTTTTACACTTTCTACATATGTTGTAATATTTATATTTTAACTGCTTTTTCATTGGGTTTCCAAGTTGACGGTTTGTATCTAAATTCTGAATATTTTAAGATCTCAAAACATCTTCATTTTTTCTGAGCTTTAATCAATCAGGTTACTTGCAAGGTCCGTTAACCAAGTTTTAAAACCCGTTGCCTACAAGTTTAAGGAGAAGTCATCAGATACACATTACATGTGTCCAGTTTCTTTTTAATAACGATAGAAGACTTGCATATTTTGGATCTTGTAATTCTATTTTCATCAGTTAATGCAAGTAATTGATTCATAAAGTGTTCCACGCGGTGTCAATAAAAAAAAATACTGCGTCCGGCAGCTGCATAAAAACGGCATTTATGATTGCTTTTAAAAACGTGATGCGACCAATGAAATAGTGTAAGTTGGCACACCCTATGACGACCTAATTCAAACCGAAATATCCCACGGCCTGTAGATGATCTATTGATCGGCTGTGGGTATTCGACGATGTGCAGTGGCCAGTGCGGAACTAGTCCGACATTCAGTAATCGACCGGTCTCCTATGGACAGCCGTATCAGTATCTTACATGCTGGCCCGACAGATGCCTTTGAAAAGCCAAGAAATTAGTTAAATTTAAAAAAAATCGACTTCTTGCATCCAGACACTGCAATTATCCCGCAAGAAAAAAATAAAGCCGATTGTCGGACGCCTTTATCACGATACGATATGTACACCGGAAGATGTACAGGAATCGGGGACGTCTGCCGGGCGCCGAGGTAATTGTGATCATGTTATTACTCAGTGAGTCAGCTGAGGACCTTCAATGTCCCTTTTCCGTAAGAGAAGTCCCTTAGGGCGAAATGAACAATAGGATAATTGACGTGGTTGGTGACCTTAACTACCTTTGGATAGTATTTAATTATAATGGTCCATTCGACCGTAATGGGTAGAGCTGTAAAAGCAATGTTTTTTAATTGTATAATACAAAAGATTTTGAATTGTCTGTGAACACTTTGTGTCAACAGTTTGACTCTTTCTTTTCATTAATAATGAATATGACTCTGAAATATGTGTGTGTTTTTATAGATGTTTTTAGGTGTGAAATTGTCATCACTGTCAATGCTAGTGTGTATAGAGATTAAGGTAGATACGATTGTTTGCTGATTTGGTCTAACGTCCCACCGACAGATAATAATAATACTATTTGGTTATTGGATTTAACGTCCCACCGACAGTATTTCAGTCATTTGGAGACGATGTCTACTTGAGACAGATATAGTGCTGCCACACTGAAGTATCACGCCGTAGACATATGGTATGATACCACATCCAGTCACATTATTTCGACACCGGGCCAACCAGTCATGGTAATAGCCTTATATATGCTGAGCACCAAGCAAGGGAAGGGGCCTGCTAGTCGAGAGGGTAAAGTCGCTGACTTTAACACTCACTCAGCCTGCACCACGTAGGTTCGAGCCCCGACAGGGTCATTCGGATTACCCTTCTTGCTGGCTTGCTGCAGGTCGGTGGTTCTACCCGGATGCCTCAGTGCATTCGGGGTCTTCCTTATCCTGTAATTAGCTTGACGTCGCTATATATGACTGAAATACTGCCGCAGCGACGGTAAACTAAAAAAATCAATCAACCACGGCCTGAGATCGAACCTACGACCTCCCGTTTTCGGGGCGGACGCTTTATCCACACGGCAATCGGGACCGTTTCAGGGAGATATCCATTGTTCATAATTTATGTAACATTGCAAGATATAACGTTATGAATTGCAATTGCTGTATTGTTATAACTGTGACACACTCATTAATAATTTAGAAAAGGTCTTTGTGAGTAAAACGTATGCGCATGGATTTGCGTATGTGTGGGAGAAACCTTATAGTGTTTGCTTTAAGGATTTTTTAATCGCTTTTTTTTAAGAATATGATATCCAGCTGGCTTGCGGTGGTCGGTGGTTCTACCCGGGTACCTCTGTGTATTCGGGGTCTTCCTCCACCTGTAATTAACTGGACGCCGCTATATGATTGAAATACTATCGAAGCGACGTTAAACCCCAATACAACAACAACAACATAAGAATATGATATATATCATTTTTCTGCACGTTTGGGCAGGAGAAATTAATGACAAGAGTTATGTTCTGTCATTGTATACAGAAATAAAAGTTTAGCCATTTTTGTAAAAATAGAGCGTATAGGAAATCATTAACGCAGTAACGATTGTCTGCTCACAGACTTCATATACAGACAGAGTAGTATGGCAGAAAGGGTGGAAAGGCGTGACAGAATATGTATTGTTTGATAGTGGTGAGATTCAGGATGAATTTTATTGATTCTGAAATGTAAAAGATATTCTACATTGAAGAGATGATATATTGATATATATTATTAGGAAAGAGCTGGTATGTTTAAATTGTGTCAATTATTCAAATCCACAGATAAATTCGTATTAAATAGACTTGTGTTAATATTCACTGTGCTATGAAAGCAAGGCATACAACACTTGATTTGATTAATAAGCCAAATGGACCTCACTTACCGGCCTGTGCAAACACACACACACAAGAAAGTACCGTAAGTACAAATATATATACTTGTACTTACGATATATATTTGTACTTACGGTACTTTCGTGTGTGTGTGTGTGTGTGTGTGGCCGGTAAGTGAGGTCAATTTTGTACTCTTTACCCACCACTGAGGACGTCCTTACTTGATATATTTCGTAGTGGTTTAGCAAAGTTAATGGTAGGAATTCGGTTTAGGGTTAGAGTAGGGGTCAGAGTTAGTGTTAAGGGTTAAGGTTAGGGCTAGGGTATGTTATATAAACGAAGAGCATTGTCCTCATTTGAAGGCGCAGGCAAGACTCTCTCTCTCTCTCTCTCTCTCTGTGATTATATTAAACATATTCATTTTACCTTTGTTGTATTTATGTGCTTATGGATAAGAAATATGCTCAAGGCTAAAGAAATAAAATATATGTTCTGTTCTTCCTACATCAGGTAGCGAGTGGTTAATAGGGATAGCCAAGGAAGTTCCATCTTCGGTAACCCATGTGCAGAAAAATCACCAGTAATGATGACTGGAATATGTAATAGACTTACACAGGTTTCAGATATAAGCAAACATATAGACAATGCAATGTCATATATTGCAAATGTTGATAAAAAAAAAAGAAGCTATTTAGAGTTATTTTCAACAAGTTTTACGATACACGATTTTAATGAATTTTCGGACCATGTATTTTTGTTTTCAGTGTAAAAACATACGGGATACCCCATAGTGTAGATAATGATACTAATATCTTTAAAGGAACTTATTAAAAGAAGCAAACTTTTACATTATATTTTAAAACAAAGGGCAATATTTATTTTGAGGTAAAGATAAAAAATAAAAATATTTTCTTTTAAAAAATATGGACCAAAATAAACAAGAATGGTACGATGAAAAAAAAATGCATGAAAAAAACATCGATGCAATAAAACCGGCCGTTATAAGGTATTATTGTGAGGAAAATATAAATGTGTTATTTGATGTAAGGAATTATTATAGATATTATTGCAGAGAATGGAAAACAACGTACACAACGTAACAGAATGTTGGGTAAGAAAATGAAAGAAATAAGGAAAAATAAAACACGTGGTTTCTAGAAACCGTTTATGCGCACCAAAGTTAATCCATTAAGCAATAATATATCAAATGAAACCTTTTACGAACATTTGAAATCGGTCAAGTTACAAATATTAAAGAGGAGGATACTAATTCATTCGAAAAAAAAGTTTTTGAATAACTTTGAAAGGCGAAGTAATACCGATGCTACGTTTTCAGAATTAGACATACCACTAACAAAAGACGAAATGATATCAGCTACTGAACGACTAGGAAATAATAAGACGTGTTCTACAGACTGCATTATTTATAATTACTTTACAGAATGTATTGGTATGATTGATACGTGACTCGAAACCTTCCTTTATTGTGTTTTGAACAAAGGGACATTTCCCAAGTGTTGGTCGACGGGTATCATTTTACCGTTAGACAAAAAACAGGTGACGCGTTCGATTATTATGAATTTAATAAATGGACAAAGAATAACCAAGTAATTACATCTTAACTCAACTTTATTTAGACAAATCGACAAGTCACATTGTTATTGACCCACATAAATACGGTATACACCAATGCATGCAAACGCAGCTGATCAAACACATATATAAGTAATACATGTCATTTTACTTGTATATTAATTAAAATGGATATATCCAAATATATCCAAATATATTGTCGTATTTGTTTATATATCTATAAGTGTATGATTATCAGATCTGCTAGTCATAGCTTCTTTAATACATTTTCATGTGTCTTATTATGAGAATACATTTACTTATTGCAGGTAATTACATGATTATATCTAAAGAAATACTTAGCATGCAAATCTGATTCAACTTGCCCTTGGATGCAGTAAATACATAGTCTGTTTTCTGCATTTTTATTGATATGTCTTCCAGTTTCAATAACCATAATTGTGATGAGAGCCCAATCGTTATCTAGGTAAATGTTTTCTTACTGTATTTTTTATTACTTAAGTTAATAAGTTAGTTTTAAAAACAAAACGTTCCTCTAATTTACATAGATATGCTAATTTATATGAATTGTTAATATATTTTCTTTTTTGTTTAAACTGATCAAACATTTTTTCTTTAACTAAAGGCATACACGCACAACGCAGTTATTTTCTATACAGACAAAGAAGGAAAATCAAAACTAGCCATGGGAATTTTCCAACACTTTGCATGATTATAGGGAATAACATTAGAAACTAATTAATGGGGAAATAATATGGGTCATCGCCTTTCTTTTTGATTTATCTGCCCCTGAAAGTGAGTTTTTTTGCTCTAATATGTCATTTTCAAGGGCAGATAACTTAATATTATGGGCTAGCAACACTTCAAGTAATTATAATTCGATGTTTGGTACTGTATTCTCTGTCACTGTGTAAAAGAATTATATGCAGTAGAATTTATACTATAGTTGCATACACGAATATAAAGAAATTTTCTTTTCAATAAAAACGCAGTATGTTTATTTGCTGAACTTGTGTGAAGTATAGTGAAAAATCTATTGAACAGAATTGTTTTAAGATATGCTTAATGACTGGAAATGAAACAGCAAACAAAAATGTGAAATAAATTAAGGTATTGATGGGCTTGATTTTGAATTATCTACCCTTGAAAATGACATATTAGAGAAAAAAACTCACTTTCAGGGGCAGAAAACTAAAAAAAAAGAGTGGTGACCCCCATTTTTCCCTATGTAATATTAAATCTATATTTTCGCGATGCAAAAGATTTGAACAAATAAAATCGTCTAGAGTTTCCCCAATTCTATAAGCCCAGGTTTTATTATTAATTGGAATAGAATCCATCAATAGTAGTATAGGTATTGAATGTGTCTAGCTCACTGCGGGTCTAACACACTTCAAAACCCAGACGCGCTAATCCGCGCGTCTGGCTTATCATGTGTAAACCCCCAAAAAGCAGTCACATTCAATACCTATACTACTATTAGTTAAAAAAAATCAAAAAAATCACACTAATGTAAAATTTAAAAAACACATGTGTAAATTTTTAAAAAAAACAACAGTGAAAAAAAAATAAAAAATTTTATGCTTGCGAACACATAAAGGTTTTCCCAATATCTATTTATAAACTGAAAATCCAATATTAGGTAAATAACACTTATGGATCGAAAGCAAATAGACAGCGTAGTATGAATAGACTAAATCGATTAACGTTGCCAGGACGTTGTCATAACATACCTGTAAACATAGAGCGATTAGACTGGTGCGGTCTTTCGTTTCAAATTAACAGTGGTGAGAAGACGTTTTACCTTACCTCTTAACTTCTAAAAAAGGCAAATCAAAAGCTAAACCATGTAAGTACTACATTTTATTTAATATTTTGTGTTCTGTTAAGATTAGAATGCAATTGCTTTCTAGAATGTATTTACAATTATATGTCTACACTGTTAAGTTTCATAACGGTGTTACAGTACTTAAGAGAATAATTTACACCACCACCGTTAAGAAAAATAAAGTATATTAATACCCCGGAAGTTAGGAAATTATTTAAATTAACACCGTTAAGTTTCATAACGGTGTTACAGTATATTAATACAGTTTATTATATTCTATTTTCAGGGACAACTTCAAGTAGACTTACAAGCACTCACAAATGAAGATTACAACATAACAGATGTACATTTTAAGTGTACTACTATGGTTTTATTAAAAGATTTAAAACTCAGTTATCTGTAATTCTTGTTCATAAAAACTACCTGTAATGTCTTCATCTTTTAAATCTTTTATTTTATAAGTAACAGGATTTGTATTTAAAACTTCTTCAATTACAAATATTTCTCTAGTCCAACGAGTAGTATAACCCTTTTCAAATTTACCTTTCTTTTTTGTTATTCTTACTCTATCTCCAACTTTAAATTTAGGTTTCTTAATTTTCTTTTCTTCTTCTGGATATAAATTTTCATACACTGTTAATGTATTTTCTGATTTACTTGCTTCAACAGGTGTCATTTTAATTGAAGAATGAATTGTATTATTATAATCTTTAACTAATTGATCTAATACATCATAATATTTAGTAGTTTCATGAGCAGTAAAATATTTAAACATATGTTGTTTCATAGTTCCTATCCAACGTTCTACTACACTAGATTTTTCTTCATTCTCAGTTGAATATAATTTTATGTTATTATCATTTAATAATTCTTTTACTTGTCGATTATAAAATTCAGATCCTTTATCTGACCAAATAAAAATTGGTTTTCTTTCTTCAAATAATGTTTTAAATGCTTCACTTACTGTTACTCCTGTTTTATTTTTCAATGGAATTAACCAACCATATTTACTAAAAACATCTATAACTGCTAATAAATATTTATAGTGTTTATTTTGTTTTGAATATTGTTGCATATCTACTAAATCAACAGCCCATATTTTATCTATTGAATCAACAAAAACACGTCTTTTAGGAAATTTCTTTATAACTCTATGATGTAATTCATCTGCTAATTTATCCCCTTTGGTGAAACCTTTTTCCTATAAAATTTTTCTTAGATCCACACTCAGAACATTTAGCTTTTAACATTTGTCTATTATTGGTTGTTGTTACTTGTTCTACTGAATTATTTTCAGTATTCTTTTTACAACGTAAACAATATATTTTTGGGTGATCCATTTTTAAATAGCTTAAATTTGTTTTCTTAAAAAATGGCAGATCGAAAAGTTTGTACAAAATGTAAAGAATACAAACTACTAAGTGAATATTATAAACAAACAGGAAGTTTGGTTAAAAAATTAACCAAAAAAAAATTAAAAAAAAAAGAAAAGTATAAAAAAGCGTATCAAGAGTTTATTGTTAGAAATCCTGATTATATGAAAAATTATCATATGGCTGCGGAGCATTATGGAACAACTCGGGAACCGCTACAAAGTACAGTGAAACACAGTGAAACACCTAATTAAAATTTATTTCTTTTAAAATGAGACCAAGAAAATTTAAAGATCTCATTGATGAAAAAACTATTGATGATATAGATGAAGAAGATATAATTGAATATATTAAGTTATTAAGAAAAAGAATAGTTATTAATCAGTTTCCTTTGAAAATAAAAATAATAATAACAAGTGAATTTTTAACCCCTTTAGCTCTTGATATAATAGAAAGTCATTACTCTCACCCTGTTCAAGTTATTCAATCACAAAATAATATAAAAGAATTCTATAATAGTTTAATAGATAAATTTAAAGCTTGGATAGATGAATTTCAAGAAAGTGGATCTGGTTTTGTTTTTAGAAATATTAAAAGTGTAGAAGTAAAACAATATAAATATAATTATCAAAAAGCTTCATCTTATATACCTCTTCAATTTAAATCAAGTAATATTATAATGTTCAAAATAAAAAGATAATAAATGTTTTCTCTGGGCAATACTATCAAAGTTATTCCCTGCAGATGATAACAAAGAAAGAGTGACAAAATATAAACCATATGAAAATAAACTTAATATGGATGGGATTGAATATCCTGTAGCTATAAAAGATATTCCAAAAGTAGAGAGACAAAATAATTTAATTATAAATGTTTTCGCATTAGAAGATCAATCTAATAGACAATCTTTATATCCAGTTTATGTTTCAAACAATGTTTCACAGCTGGAAAATGCAAAGCAGCTGGAACAAAGTTCCATACAAAGTTCCGAAAATGTAGTTGATCTCTTATACATTGAAAGTAATGAAAATACCCATTATTGTTTAATTAAAAATTTAGATAGTTTTCGTTATAAGAATAATCATAAACAATTTACATGTAGAAATTGTTTACAAGGATTTCAAAGGGAAACAACATTAAATAATCATAAAGAAATATGTTATAATAATGAACACTGTAAATCTAAATTACCTGAACCAGGAAAAAATATTCTTAAATTTAAAAATTACCATTTCAAAAATAAATTACCATTTGTTATATATTCTGATTTTGAATCAAATAATATTCCATTATCACTACTAAACCAAATCCTAATGAATCTTACACAAATAAAATATTTAAACAAGAAGTAAATATTTAAAAAAAATATAAATTTACTTATAAAAAAAAACAATATTAAATAAGTATGAAGAAGAAGAATTTCAAGAAGCAACTGAATGTTATATTTGTGAAAAAGGTTTTGAAAAACATGTTACTGGTAAAGTAAGAGAACATAATCATCTTTCTGGGAAATATAGAGGAGCAGCATGTCAATCATGTAATACAAAAGAAGGTAAAGTAACAAAGTTAATACCTGTATTCTTTCATAATGGTTCTAATTATGATTTCCACTTTTTAATTGAAGAACTTATGAAATATGAAGATGAATATAATAAAGTAAAACTTCTTTCAAAAAGTTCAGAAGAATATATTTCTATAGATTATGGATCATATTATAAAAAATTAAGATTCTTAGATTCTTATAGATTTATGAGTAAAGGGTTAGCAGGGATAGCTGAATCAATGGATGAATTTCCCATTTTAGAAAAAGAGTTTAATAGTTAAAAAAAAATTTAAAAACAAGAAGGAATATCTAAAAAAGAATATCAACATGTCAAAGAGTTTTCAATCATTATAAATGTAAATCTTTAAAAGATTATCATGAATTATATTTAAAAACAGATGTTTTAATCTTAGCTGATGCATTTGAAAAGTTTAGAAAATTCTTCTTAAAACATCATGAAATAGATCCTTGTTATTGTTACTCTGCTCCAGGATTAACATGGCAATGTGGACTAAAATATACTGGAGTAGAGTTAGAATTATTAACTGATATAGATATGTTGCAAATGTTTGAAAAAGGAATAAGAGGAGGATTTTCAGGAGTATTAGGTCCTAGACATGTAAAAGCTTTTAACAAATATACTCCTAATTATAATGGAGGAAAAAGAATTTTAGATGAATATGAAAAAAAAGAAGCAAAAGAAATATTAAATAATGGTGGAGATTTATCTACATTCTTAGAAGAAAAATTCTTATTATATTTAGATGCTAATAATCTTTATGGATGGGCAATGTCTCAAAAGTTACCAACCAAAGATTTTAAATGGGAAAAAGATCCTAATTATTATAAAAATATTCCAAAGGGTAGAGGTTGTATAATTGAATGTGATTTAGAGTATACAGATGAATGTAAAAAGAAAACAAATAAATATCCTTTAGCACCTGAAAAGATGTGTATAAAGAAAGAAGAACTTTCTCCTTAAAATTTTTAGGAGATAAACCATTAGGTAAAGAATTTTAAAATAAATTTGAATGAAAGTTAAAAAGTTTATAAACAATTTCATTTGAAGAATCAGATTGGTTAAAGAAATATATTGATTTTAACACTGAACAAAGAACTAAATAAACCTAATTTTAAAGATTCAGTTATATTCAATGATAACCTTGTTGCAATTGTAAATAATGTTACTTCTGGGAAAAGAATGAATTATTGCTTCAGATTCAGTTTTAGGTGATACTCCAATAATACTAAGATATAAAAACAAAATATATATTGATAAGATAGAAGATATTATAGATGAATATGAATATTCAAATGGTAAATTTTATTGTAAACTTATAAATTTAGAAGTTTGGACGAGTAAAGGATTTGTTAAATTAAAAACTGTAATTAAACATGAAACAGAAAAAGAAATTTTTAGAGTTGTTACACCAGTAGGATTTGTTGATGTAACTGAAGATCATTCTTTAATAAAAGATGATAATGAAATTATTAAACCTAAAGATTTAACACTAAATACAAATCTTTTATTTAACGATAATTAAAAAATAAACCGGCTGTGAAACATTAAATCCACCATTAAAAGAAGAATTTTTAAAATTAGAACCAACAACTTTAGAAGAGAAAAAAGCTTTTATAGAAGGATTCTTTTTAGCAGATGGATCTAGTGGAATTTATCCAAAAAATAAATATTGTTGGTGTTTAAATAATCAAGACTTAAATCTTTTAAATAAATGTTTAGAATGGTGTAAAGAAATATATCCAACAGATTTTAAAATAATAGATTGTATGAGATCATCTGCAGTTTATAAAGTTATCCCTAAAGGAAATATTAAAGTAATGGCAACACTTTTTGAAAAATTTTATACTGATAAAAAAGAAAAATATATTCCTTATAAAATTCTTAATAAAGACTATAATTATAGATTATTCTTCTTTAGAGGATTTTACCAAGGAGATGGATATAAGAAAGGAAAGAAATCAAATTTCTCTTTTTCACAAAAAAGTAAAATTACATTTTCATGTTTACATTATCTTATAACATCTCCCAAATTTTTTTAAAAAAAAAAAACAAATTTAAAAAAGATAATACCGTTAAAAAAAAATATATATGATTTATCTACAGAAACTGGGGATTTTAATTGTGGATTTCCATTAATCGTAAAAAATACTTTCTTAAAAAACAAAAGATGTTTATAAAGATTTAGAAAAAAAAAATGAATATTTGGATACATCGGACTATCCTAAAAATCATCCACTTTATTCAGAAAAAAATAAAAAAGTAATAGGTATGTTTAAAGATGAATTAAATGGTTATATTATGAATGAGATAGTTTTCTTAAGAAGTAAAGCTTATTCTTATACTTTATCTAAACCATTGAATGGTTGTGAAATGTTAAATGAATTAATAGAAACTAAGAAATTAAAGGAAAACAACAAATATTTTTAAAAATTTTTTTTAATGAAACCAACAAATAAATAAATGAAAGATATTACCATTTATGTAGCTTCCATGCAACAAATCCAGTTAATGTCATTCCACCAATAATAAATATAATCTCTCTATTTTTTTGATCTTCAGAAGGAGTATAAAAATCACTTAATGTAGGTTCTTTACGGACAAGGGAACCGCTGCTCTGCACAAAGTCCGGCTGTGAAACATTATCAGTTTTATCACCACCAGTTGCATAATAATATTCTTTCATTGATTCATCAACATCTTCAAAGGTTTGTTTAGAGTGTTGTTCTTTTTGTAATTGTTCATTTAAAAAATCTTGTCTTTCTAATCTTTCTTTATTCCATTCATCACGTGCAGCTTGTAATTGTTCCATTGCTCTATCATGTCTTTTTTTCTCTTCATCAGCATCCTTTTTACCAATATGAGAAAATAAATAATTACTACCTGAAAATGAAAATGCATTAACCACTGCTCCACCAATCATCATTGCTATTGCACTTGCCATTTTATATGGAACAAGTTCCAGCTACGGAACGGCTGTATAACACTGTGAAACATTACGGATAAAATCCTGCTACGGAACGGCTGTATAACACTACGGAACATTATGGATTAAACACTATTTACTTTTTTAAAAAAATAAACATAAATTACTTCATAATATCAGCAGGAATAATACCTTGTTTAACTAACATATTTCTTGTATAAGTAGCTAGAAGAATATCAAGAGTTAACATTGAAACATCACTAAAATTTAAATCTACTCTAGGAGCAGGTTTTCTTAAAACCTTTTTAATTATTTCTGCATAACCAATTGTTAAAACAGAAACTACTCCTGCATGATAAGCTGTATTAACAATTTGTTTTTCATCCGCCATTTTTTAGAAAACAAATTTGTGTTAAGCTACACGGAATATTAAAGATCAAATGGATCAACTTTTTCTTGTGGATCAACTTTTTCTTGTGGTTTAATTTCTTTCTGTATGGGGTTTACGGAACGGCTGTGAAACATTACTTGTTTAGAATTATATATATATAATCCTAATCCAAAAACTCCGACTAAACATAAAGGTATATAATTTTTGTATATATTTACACGGATGAAATCCAACTGTGAACTTTGTCCACTATGTTGAACTTCTTTAACTTCATTATTTTGTCGTAGTGTATAGCGTTCCGTAGCCGGACTTTGTCCGTCCTCTTTTGTAATAGATTTTAATTGAATGTTTTCTTTCTTCATTTCTTCCATTTCTTTTCTTTTTAATTCAGCTTTCATTTTTTTTACTTCTGCACCTTTCTTACCAGCAGATACTCGTTTTGGATTTTTTATTTTTATTTTAACTTCGGAACTAGTGTAGCCTTCAGGGGTTTCTTCATTCATTTTTATTAGTGATATTTTCACTTTTTTCAACTGGTGTATTTTCAACTGGTGTATTTTCAACTGGTGTAGTAAAGTGCTCCGCAGTGTTATACAGCCGTTCCGTAGCCGGGCTTTGCCCGAAGTCAATATGACTAGCAGTTGTTATCATAGTAGTAAAAGGAGCAAGATACATTCCATATCTATAATACAATTCACAACAAGTGTTATTTAAAGCATGATTGATAAATGGATCTTCTTCTAAATCTTGTATTAGTTTTGGTGGATTAACAACATTAAAATATTTTGATACACCCATAACATATAAATTAATAAAAGAATTACCTATTGTCTTAGTCATACTTGCTCCTAATCTAGCTTCATATCTACAGTATAATTTGTTTATTTGTTCTGGTGTTATTTTATCAATGTCTGACATTTGTAAGTCTTTACCAAGATATTGTTTACTTCCTCCACCAGCAACAATAGCTGATAATCTTTCACGTTTTGTTTCATCTATAGTGCTACGGATAAAGTCCGGCTGCGTAGCATTACGAACTTTGTCTGGCTGTGGACTTTGTGCAGAGCAGCGGTTCCCTTGTCCGGCTGCGGAGCATTGTGAAACACTATTTTGATTAAGAAATTCTTTGGCATCCATTTTATATATTAATTTTTTAAGTTTACTTATAAGTAAATTTATTTTAAATATTCCATATCCAACTATGGAACAGCTGCAGAGCAATATTGATAAGAATATAATATTTGTTATCACCGATGTTGTTTGATAGAGGATTGTTAACATTTTTTAAGCATTATTATGTATAACTTAAGGTATATATAAGCATTACTTTTACATTACTTAAGCATTACTATGTATACCTTAAGGTAAACATATTAATCAACCACATAATAATTAGTAGGTTGATCAGTTTTCAAAATTAATTTACTATGTTTCTTTTTTTTCAATTCTTCTTTAATTCTTTCTCTTTCTTCTAATGTAGGTATTACATCGTTTTCTCTTAAACAGTTTTCAAAACTATCCCTATCTTTTGTATAAAAAATACATAACCATTTTGTTTGTTCCCTAAGATCTTTTAAAACTGAATTATATCTTTGTGAAATAACCCATACACTTTGTTCTGCATGTCTACCTGAAAAAGCTAACTCTGATAACATATCTTTTTTCTTTGTTAATTGTTTAGTTGCACTACAGTCATCTATAATATATAGTGTTGGTTTTCCTTGATATTTATTAAAGAATATTCTTAATAATTCTTGTATTTTTTCTTCTCCATTAACAATAGGATTAACAATTATTAAATTCTTTGTTTTTGGATTTCTAATATCACCAATCCATTGTCTATTTTTATAAGCTTTATTCCATTGAATAGTAGGACAAAGAATAATAATATATTCAAATACACCTCTATAATCATTTTCTAAAAGATCTAAAACAAATTCTGTTTTTCCACATCCAGTTTGTCCACAGATAATTGCACAGTGTGGATATTTAGGTAACTCCATTTTTAATGGAACTTTGTTCCAGCTGTGGATGAAGTCCAGCTGTATAACACTATGAAACACTAATACATAATTTCTTTAAATCTTCCATCTTCAAAATTAATTTGTGCATCTTGTATAACAAAAGATAAACATTTATTGGCTCATCCGATCCTGCGTCTTTTGTTATTTGTATAGTTATACCTTCTGATGCATTTTCAATTCTTCTCCCTGAACCATGTAGAGAGTTATCATCCGTTGAACGTAAATCTAACCATAATGCATAATTGGTTGTTAGATATTTTTCTAATGTTGTATAGGTAAAATTTAATTTTTTTATCATCTTACTAATTTCTTTATCATCTTTTGAATTAAAAGCAAAGAATTTATTTATCTCATCCCACTGTTGATAAGCTTTCATTCCTTGACTGTATAGTTGATTTGGAACTCCTTCTATTGTTATTTCTACTTTTGTTATTTCAGGATTAAAATAATGTTCTGTTGATGCTCTATCCGGATCTTCAAATAACATTAGAATACCTTTCATACTTCTAGCCGGAACATTTAGATTAATATTCCAAAGTGTATCAGATTTATTTTTTGTTATTTTCCTATGTCTAAGTATTCTATCATATAAAATAACCATCTTACCACTAAATCTATTTCTAATTATTCTAGCTAATTCAACATCAGAAACACTTTCAAATTCTAAACAAATATTCTTAATAACATAAGAAGCATTATTATCACTAGATTTAACTACATTATTATAATCATTAAATGTAAGTTCATATTCAAGTCTATCTCCTAGACCCGCTTGATAAAAAGGCATATGTGATTCTAATAATTCAAAATCTAGAGGAATACAAAATCTATTTCCATAAGCTTTTACAATAGCTTCATCTTGTGTATCTGAGGAAGCATTACCAGCTCCAACTCTATTTAATTTATTTTACCAATTCCTTGGGCCTTTTATTCCTAAATAAAATAACAATTTATTTCAATTCAATTGACATTACTTCATTTCCTGATATTTTTATTACAGTTTTCTTAATTATTGATCTTCCTATGTTTGGATATATTGTTGCATTTGCATCACTATCACTTTTGATTTCAATTTCAAATGCTAATCTTGTTGTTCCAGGAACAATAACATCATTACCACTTAGATTAGGAAATCTTACTAACAATTGTTGATTTTGATCAATGGTTGAAGGATTATTGCTTATTACAACACTTTGACGAATACCTCTAATACCTCTAGGTTCTCTTATTCTTCTGTATGGGTTTAGTTTTTCTCCGTAAGCTGCCATTTTTTAGAGGAAATTTTTAATGTTTTAAAACTGGAATTTTTATTCCATAGTGCTCCGCAACCGGATAAAATCCGTATTAAAATGGCAGAAGGAGGATATGATTTTGAAAATCCTGTATATGATGAAGATGATTATGATGATTATGATGAGGAAACTCCTCTTATAGATGATAATGATGAACAAAGTCAAAGTAGTGCTATCGATAATGTTTATAATAATGTTGATACAGGAACAAACCCTGAATATTTATTGAAACATATGACGAACTTGTTTTATGAAAGAAACCAAGAACCTATGAGGGAAATTAATACCTTAATAAAAAAGGGGTAATAAAGAATATCCTATATCATATTATGAAACAAACAATTATAATGAAACATTAAAATATTATTCACTTGACACACTTCAGAAGAAATATCGTATTGATTTTGTTCGAAGGGTTTTAGGAGTAGATGATTTTCAATCTTATTCTACAAGGGTTAGTCATGGTAGAAAAGAGTTGGCTCAATTAATTGAGGAACGAGATAAGATTAATAATATAGAAAATAACATTAATACTATGGAAATGACTGATTTACCTAGAGTAGCTGAAACTGTAGCAAATGCTGCTGAAACTGTAATGGAAACATCTTTTTCTGAAGAAGCCGAAACTAGAGTGAAAGAAATAGTTGGAATTGATCAAGGAACACAAACATTTACAACTAAAAGAGATATTGATGGAGTCCTTAAAGCAATGACTACTGTAAAAGAAGAGCTTGCAAATAACTTGGCTAAATTAAATGAAACAAATAAAGACTTAGCAAGAGAAAAAAATAAATTAGAAAGAGCTAAGGAAGATAATGATGAATTCCAAATAGAAAGAATCACTAAAAGAATAAGTGATTTAGAGATAGAGAGAAAAAATAGAAAAAAAAACAACATTAGCAGAAAGAATAAAAACTTTATTTAGAGAACAAGGGATTACAATTGTTAGTATTTTAACTGCTTTTGGAATGATTATTGGTGTTATTGTTGAGACTTTTATTCCTGGTGGTGGTGGAACTGTAACACCTAAACCTCCTGGGAAAGGAGGAAATGTAAGAGATTGGATAAAAAAACAATTGGGTAATATTGCTAAACTATTAGCAAAACTTGCAGGTAAAGCGGTAGAAGCATTACCTGGAATTATTGGAGCTATTGTTGGATGGTTACTGAAAACAACAGGGAACATAGTTGCATGGTTTGGTAATAATTTATGGGCTTTATTAATTTTAGTTATAGGAATGATTTATACAGCTGTTAGTGCTCCGCAGCCGAACAAAGTTCGTTAGAGAACATACTCGTAAATAAATAAAGCTAAAAGTCCTACTGTAATACTTCCTGTTATAATAGCTGTTTTATCATCTTCATGTTCATCCGTTGTTTCAATGAGATCACTAGGTTTTATTGGTTCACTAAGTTTTATTGGTTTACTACGGAATGGTTGTAAAACACTAGTCCGGACTTCATCCATAGGTTCTGGTAAAGATTTTTTTGTTGGTGTACCACTTATATCTGTGTGTTGTGTAGTAGTAGGTTCAACATGAGAAACATTTACATCATTATTTATTCCAAGTGTTTGAATTTTTTCTTCTTCTGCTACTACAATTTCATTATTATAATCTTGTATTGTTCCAATTCTTAATTCCATATCACTAGGAGACATATATAATCCTATTCCATAAACATAATCAACTTTACTTCTTGCATATTTTAATACACTTTCATATTTTTTTATTTGAGTAGGTATATCAATTGGACTGTCAACTGCATCTTGAACATTTGCTAAAAATTGTTTTTGAGCATCAAATGCCATTCCTGTTCCTAAAATATCTGTTTTAGTTTGAGATTGTGCTCCAAGAATAGCCCAACAATATATTCTTATAGACTCATTAATTCTTTCAACTCCTGCTTGTGTAAA
This sequence comes from Solen grandis, assembly GCA_021229015.1. NCBI lineage: Eukaryota > Metazoa > Mollusca > Bivalvia > Adapedonta > Solenidae > Solen > Solen grandis. The sequence continues at coordinate 42,522,132 of CM037792.1, forward strand.
ACCTTTTGACTCATCAAGAATAAAAGTTGTCCATATGTTTTTAAATTCATCTGGTTGTTTGATATAATCAATATGAACTTTTTTAGGTGGGAGATATTCACATTTTGAAATACCACAATGTCTTCCTCCAGGTACTTCAGGACCAAATGTCATTTTTGATAAATCTAAAGTTTGAGAAGTGCTGCTTTTTATATGTTGTGAAGAATTATCTCTTCTAAAATCTGTTCTTTCCCAAGCTGTATGACTTGTTGTATATACAATTCCAAGACCTTCTTTATGTCTCCAATCTGTATTAGGATCTACATTAAACTCACTACAAATTTTTTCATAAGCTTCTCTATCATAATTATTATTAAAAGCATTCCAACTTTTATTTTGTGGAAGAGAAATAGATAATTCTTTTAATATTCTTCTTGTTTGATAGTAAATATGGAATAAGAATAAAGAACCTGTTAATCCTCCCGCATTTATATGATTTTTTATGTCAACTCCACAACCTGTAGTTGAACACCAAATAGCAAAGTTTAATTGATTCTGCCAAAATAACATCCAATCACTTTCCCACCTTTCTACTATTTCTTCTGATGTAACTTTAGGTAATAAATATTTTTCAAATATATTAGGGAAATCTACATTAAAACTTTTCATTCCGTTTCCATCTGATGAAATTATTATTTCTTGTTTTATAATGTTAAGTGTTTTTTTTTTTAAACACTCCTCCATGTAAATAATTAACATCTTTATTATATTTAAAAGCTTCAGGGATCATTTTTTATCGGTAAAAAATGTACCATATAATTTCCAATATTGATAAACCTATAAACCTACAACAATATATAGATAATAAACATGGAGATAAGAAAATTAGATTAAGAAGTTTTAATTATACTATAGGATGGTATAATATAGAAAATATTCAAATAAAGGGTTTTTCAAATTCTCCACTCAAACATTTAAAAAAAAGAGATGTAGGTGATTTAGAATTATTATTAGAAACATTTAAAAATTATATAGAATTGAAGAAAATTTAAAACTAACAGAGGAGGAAATGAAAAAATTAAATTAAAAAGAAAGAAAGAGAAAGAGAAAATTAAAAGAGTAAAGAGAAAAAGAAAGAGAAATATTAGAAGATATTGAAAGAGAAAGAGAAAGAGAAAGAGAAAGAATAGAAAGAGAAAGAAAAAGAGAAAGAGAAAGAGAAATATTAGAAGAGTTTGAAAGAGAAAGAATAGAAAGAATAGAAAGAGAAAGAGAAAGAGAAAGAAAGAAAGAGAAAAAGAAATATTAGAAGAGATTGAAAGAGAAAGAGATAGAAAAATATTAGAAGATTGAAAGAGAAAAGAAAGAGAAAGAATAGAAAGAGAAAGGAGAAAGAGAAAGAATAGAAAGAGAAAGAATAGAAAGAGAAAAAGAAAGAATAGAAGAAGAGAAAATAAAAGCTAATATTATTAGTAATTATAAACAATTATATATTCACCTTGAACAAATAAATAGTACTTATAATTTTCATAATGGAGCACCTAGTAAAATCTTAGGAGTTATTCCTGTTGTATAAAAAATTAACTATAGGAAATATTTTGAATTAACTATAAGTGTTTGTGATGAATGGGGGAAAAAAATAAATAATCATGGATTACCAATGAGTTGTGTTTTAGAAATCATCTAGGGAACTTCTGGAACTTTGTTCCACTAAATTATATAAAATTTATTTTTTATCAATAAAAATGAATCATATAATTTCTAATATTAATGAACCTATAAACCTACAACAATATATAGATAATAAACATGGAGATAAGAAAATTGGATTGAGAGGTTTTACTTATACTATGGGTTGGTATAATTTAATTGGACAATGGATTGATACTAACATTCGTAAATCCCCACCACCCAAAAAAATAATTTCAGATGGTTTTTATAATTTTCAACAAATAGTTGATGTATTTAAAAATTTTGACAACAGAATAACATTAACTGTTGATGAAAAAAATGGTATTGCTTGTTTAAAAGCAGAAGAATACCCAACAATAAGTTCAGTTAGTGATATAACCTATGGATTAATAATAACCAAAGAATTAAGAAAAATGTTAGGATTTAAAGAGAGTCATTATTTGGAAAATTCACCTCTTCTTAACCTCCCATGCCATGGTGAACAATCAATAGATTTAGTTCCTTATAAAGAATTATATGTTCATCTTGAACAAATAAATAGTTCTTATAATTTTTTTAATGGTGCACCTAGTAATATTCTTGGTGTTATTCCTGTTGAGAGTAATCAATTTGGAGATATTGATAATATAAACTTTAGTAATCCAGAGTATAAAAAATTAACTATGGGAAATATTTCTGAATTAAATATAAGTGTTCGTGATGAAAAAGGACAAAAAATAGATAATCATGGATTCCCAATGAGTTGTGTTTTAGAAATTATTCTGAAGTGTGTTCCATTTGCTGAAATTTTTTTCTATAAAAATGAATATATTCGGTTCTAAAAAGTATATACTAGATAATAGTAAGATAGATTCATATTTTAATAATTTAAACTCAAATTTAGAAAGTAAATTATTTAATAATTTAAAGTCAAATTTAGATAGAGAATTACTTAACACTTTAACAAAATTAGACCTTGTGGTAAAAAGAATAGAGGAATCCTTAAAAAACATTACAATAAGTGCTGAAATAAAAGGTTCTTTATATAAAAGTAAGGTGTTTTCATTTGGAAATGCCGGTAGAGAAAAAGATGTTGGTTATGTTGTGATAAGGCGTGGTTATATTACTGGTATTGGTCTGTCGAGTAAAAGGACAAGTGGTGAAGTGCGAGTTGGTGTGTTGGTTGATGGAGAGATTTTAAGTGGGTGTGATATTACTTTACAAACAACAACAGCAAAACATGATAATTTTGAACGCCCTTTTTTAGTTGAGGCTGGAAGTGTTATTAATTTTGTTAGTCTGGTAGATAATACAACTGTAGTTAATACTGTTGCCTCGTTATTGTTTGAATTCAAATAATATACTTAAAAATGAAGCAACCAACGGCCCCAAATTTATACCCTGATTTAAATAGTAAAATACTAGATTCACAGCCAGACTATGGAACAGCTGCAGAGCAGTCGGAAGTAGAACTTCATGAACCAAGTCAAAATTATAGATTACAAAAAATCTCAGAGATTGAGAAAACATTAATTAATGAGAGAGATACTCGTAAAGCATTATATAAAAAATATAAAAGAGGAATAAATATAACAGATGGAGTAGACACAGCTTTTATGTCTGCTAGTATAATTATAGGAACTATTGGTTTAATTGTTCCTATTCTATTTCCGTTAGAAATTGCCGCTCTTGTATGCGGAGGAGTTGGAGCCTCTATAAAAATTGTTAGGCTTAAATTTATGAATAAAATTAAAAAAACATGATAATATTAAAACTATTGCTAACAGTAAATTAAATAGTATAAAAAATTTAATCTCTAAAGCTTTAACAGATGGAGAGATATCTGAACAAGAATTTAAACTTATATTAGATGAATTAGAAAAATATAATGAGCTTAAACAATTAACAAAAAACTCTGCGGTTCCAAAAAACTATTCAGAAGAAGAAAGGCAAAAATTAATAGAACAGGGGAGAAAAGAGGCAATGGAGATAATATCCAAAAATATAAAAACTGTATAATATTGAATTTTTATAATACGTTAGAAAACCCTCCTCCTCCATATTCAGAGTGGTAAAAAATGGTTCAGGAAAAAACATAATTTTCTTTATTTTTTTCATTGTTGTTTTTTTTAAATTTTACATTAGTGTAATTTTTTTGATTTTACATTAGTGTGATTTTTTTGATTTTTTTTAACTAATAGTAGTATAGGTATTGATGTGACTGCTTTTTGGGGTTTACACATGATAAGCCAGACGCGCGGATTAGCGCGTCTGGGTTTTGAAGTGTGTTAGACCCGCAGTGAGCTAGACACATTCAATACCTATACTACTATCAATTAATTGCTTCCATTACATGTTTGGCATTACAATATGTTTATTAATTCCTAGAATAATGTTGCAAAATTTTATATCTAGTTAATCTTCTTCATAATTAAAAAAATTTCCCCTATGTTCCGAACAATACAATAGAACTGGTGAAATAAGTTTATCAAAGAGCGACAATTCTATTTGACAATTACGCAATTCCAAAGAAATTCTTCTGAACAAATATTGGCAATTGAGTTATAGCTTTAGATGCTTGTAAAGACAATGCTTTCACTGCAACCTTAAATTTTAAAACTTTCTTTACAAAAATATTACATTATTTTTACATATTGATAAACCATTCAAAAACATGTTTATGTTTCCTTTAAAAAATACATAGTTTCGAATGACATAAATTCTGAGACTTTAACGTGTTGAGTAATTATGTATCAATAGCATCTAATCACATTAAAGACTGAATTTATATGTCGTGAAAATCGCAACATCATTGGCGAAAAGTAGCAAATAAATCCATAATTACTTTAAATCACACTCTGTCAAGTTATTAAAATCAACAGAATCAAAAATATCAGTTTCAAACAGGATAAAAAAAGTATCGGAGATAGGGGCTGCCCTTGCTTCAGGCCAGTAGTAATATCAAACTATTTAGATAATTGACTCTTTTGAGATAATTTCACGCATGTAAATCAAAAACATGAGAATACAATGCCTTTAATACAATGGCATTAAAGATACAACTTATACCCGCTTGTACAGGTTAAAACCACAGTGCACCGTCGTATCGTGTCGAAACAGGACTTAAAATCGATAAAAGCACAAAACAATTTTTAATTAATTGCTTGACTTTTTATTTTAATAATAATATGCAAGATGAAAACACAAGCTATAGTACTTCATTTATCTCTAAAATCAATTTGATTGTCATTTAAATTATGTCCGTTTTCACACAATGTATTTTGGTCCTATAATTTATTAATGAAATACCCCGATAATTGGTCGGCAAAACTTTTTCACCTTTATCGAAAATTGGGAAAATTATGGCTTTCGACCATAGAACGGGATACTCTCCTGATGGATTTTTTTATATCGTAAACTTTACCAAGTATGGTTTTGCATCTATAAAGAAACCAGTGATATGCTGTTATAACCCTCACTTTTGTTACGTTTCATTTATGATTTTGCTTTAATTATTTAAAAGTCTAGAGAAGTCAGAAATCGGAAAACTGCAGGATCTACTGTATGGTTTTGTTTCTTATAGTGTATATCTGTTCTAGTTAGTATTTACTATTGTCAAGGCTTACAATTTGTTTGTACATTAAAAAAAGGGCAAATAATCATATTTTGCTAATATTAGTCCAGAGTCATTTCAAGATTGAAATACTGGTAAAATATGTTGATACTTTGTCTAAATGTTACTTTGAGGTCAAAGATGTTTTTGATAAAGCAGCAAATGTTGCCCTAGGAATAGAGAACAATTACTTGAGCGGCAAACGTAAGTTTTAAAAATCACATCGGCGGAAAATGGTTAGTACGTTTCCATACTGTATGACATTTGAGTAAAATATTTAATTCAAATATTTGATTTAAACATATATAATCATACGCGTCCGGAAAAAGTTTGATAATGTATTACAATGCCTATTTCGTCCCCTTGTTTGATTATGGGGCGGAACAAGCTCAGTAAACATTGAACGAATCAAAAAATTTTAAAAAAAAAGAGAGAGCATCGCGTATCTAAGACAAGTATCGTTTGGAAACCTGATAGCTCATTGATATTAAAGCTTAACATATAGTAGATCATTTGTATTAACTGATGATGCTCCAAAGCTATGGAACTCTGTTCCACTGAAATTGAAGAAATGCTAGTTGACTGTATCAATAAAAAAAATGAACTTATTAGAACATAGGTTCATTCATCAACAGAATTATTAATTCTTAGTATAAATTGCATTAAAGTGAATGATTTCGCCAAAACAAAATCAAATAATTCCACTTTATTTACATACACTCATATGTTTAATATACTTTGAATCATTTCATTATCATATACCATATATAGATGGAAGTCATTTTGTTCACTATAAATTGTATTCTATAGTAGAATGTTTTTTTCCAAATATGTTATTTTAATAAAAATAAAGATTTCCAGCGATGTCCAGCTGAGACACGGAATGCACATGAGCATCCGGGCAGAGCCGCCAAACTGTCATTCGCCAAACTTCATTCGCCAAACTATTTTGAGCCTCATCATATTTAACGTCTCTTTTTATCAACCATGGTTGGAACCCACGGTATGTATTCCGTTATCAATACCGTATATAAAATTGTTTTCGTGATTATTAACCAATGAAACCGCGCGAGTATTTTGAAACCCGTCAGTTACACTTTCAAACTCCGAACAACTATATGTAATGCGCTGTTTCATTGGTCAAATGATTGTGCTGTCTCCCCACTGTGGGATTTTCAAGCAAAACTTTGTTTTCGTAA
>CM037792.1:42528693-42539967 GCA_021229015.1 Solen grandis
CGTGCCGGGAATCGAACCCGAGACGCAATAGGAGAAGCGAAGCGCTTTTACAACCACGTTTCGTTACCCAAATGCAACTGAAACCATAGAGTCGGGTAGGTTACCACTAGACCACGATTATGGTATTTAATACTTTCTTTATGATCTTGCCCCCCAACGGGAACCAGATCACACAGGTATGAGATGAAGATTTATCGATAAACGAACATTTCGTAGCCCAAAAAGTCAATTTTATGCTACTGAAAAACAAATTGCCCGGGATTAAGGGGTTTTTATGGACAAGTTCAGCGAAAATTCTTAACAAAAAAAATTAAATAAAACACGTTTTAAGGGAAAAGGGCTCTCAATCACTTTCATTATGTTTTTTTTATTTTTTATGTTATTATTATTTTTTTTTTTGATAAAAAATTTTTTTTTATATGATTTTGAATAAAAAAAAAATGAATAAGAATAAGAATTAAAGGGGAAAACAAGAGGGGCAAAGATCTGGAATCGAACTCAGGACCCCTGCATTAAAATACTGATTTCCGCATGCTGAATAAAAACGGACCCCCGAAACTAAAACCCCGTTTTTTTTTGGATAAAATTAATATAAACTCATAACTTAATAACGGGAATGTATATATATAATGAATACCGTCCAGAAAAGGTTCTTTTTTTACATATTCAAGATATTTAATTTGACACCATGATATAATTTTTTTATACATAATGGCGGTTAGGGGGGAAAATCAGCTAAATTCGGCAAATACATTATTTGGGAAACACCATTTCAGAAATGAACCCAAAATTTGGTGCCCTAAAATCAAAATTTATTCTAGTGGGTCCCGAAATGAAAAAGGGTTTAGTTTCCCGATAACAAATATGTGTATAAGCTTTTTACAAAGGAGGAACATTTTATCTTAGGCCCACGCGAGATCTTTTTAGACTTTTAGATACATGAATGCGTTTTCCCCCTTGTGGATTAAGGTTTGCGTTTTTCCCCGTTGTGGAAAAAATTTTGTGTTTTTCCCGTTTTTGGATTTAGGTTTGCGATTTTCCCCGTTGTGGATTAGGATTTTCAATTTAGATTTGCGATTTCCCCTTTTTGGGGGATTTAGTATTGCATTTTCCCCGTTGTGGATTAATTTTCGTTTTTTCCCTCCTTTTGGTTTTAGTTTTGGGCAAATTTTCCCCCCCGGTTGTGGATTTGGGTTTTGCGTTTTTCCCCGTTGTGGATTTAGGTTTGCAATTTCCCCCTTTTAGTTTTTCCCCTTTTGGGGTTTTTCCGTATAGCATGTTGACGGAAGATAAGGGGATAAAATTTTTTCTTGCAACCTTGGGGCATTGGCTAGTCGATAAAAATAAAATTCAAATTGAATTTCAGTGAAATAAAAGGAGACATATAAATTAACTTTCGAAATGTAAAGCATTCATATTAAAGGACCGATAAAGCGAAAGGCTCGAAGTAAATTATTTCTGATTTCAAATTGAACTGTCTTTTCCCCCCCAGTTACTTTAGTACGGCCTTTAAATTATACTGATATGTAAAAACACTTTTTTATAGATGTAAAAACAAAAAATCATAAAATAGCAGTTTAAACCATTTTCCATAAATTTATTTTTTTTATAATGCCTCATTTATCCATACAGACAACAAAAGAATAAAAGCTATTACAATATAAAATATACATAAAGAGTAATCCCAGCAGACAGCCCCTTTCAAGTGCTGAGTAATCTGGGTAAGTTCTCACTGAAAAAAAAACAACAAAAAACAAAAGGTCTTTTTATCGTTCTTGAAAGCCAAAGGGCCCCTCATAGCCAAAATATAAAAAAAAGGGCCCCGACGAGCCCCCCAGGGGTTTTCAATAGACGATTCTTTTGGGGGCGAAACGTTACTCCTATATAACGAAGTTTATTTACTTAGCACACACGTTTTTCTGTTTTTTGATGTTTTTTTTGCATTTTACATGTTCCCAACTACTATAAATATCGAGCAATCTTAAATTTTTTCGTAAAAAAAAAAAACAACAAATGTTTTTTTTTTCAAAAGAAATTCCAAAAAAACTAATTTCCCTTATGCAAGTTAGGAATTTCATGGTGATTTAAGGATATGAAAATATTCTGAAGCTCTAAGCAGTTTTTTACATAATGCATTTTTATTTTCCAAATTTGGGTGTTGGTTCCCGAAAAACTTTGGGGACATTTGTTTGCTCTGAGTTAATATAAATATGTTTCAAAAATACTCATAGAAAATTTTTTAAAAGGGATAGATAAGATATATTTCCCTATCCACTCAAAATAAAACAAATCACAAGAAATCTTTTTTTACCAGGTGTATTCTCTTGCTATTAACCAAGATTTTTTTACCGGAAAAAAAAGACCCTTAAAAATTTATTTATAAACCCCCCCCTGCTTTGAAACAGCTTTTTTATTGGCTAATTATTCCGGCTGGGTTTTTTTTGGGTTTTTATCGAATGCAAGTGGACATGAAAACTTTCCCTGCAAAATCAAAAATACAGACTTTATCCTATGCACTCAGCATTTTTTTTAAAGGGGCATTTCATTTTTTATGTCACTGGGAAAAGAAATATTTTGTGTAAATTTAATTTTCCCGAAACAGAGTAAAACCTATAATTTCACATGGTTATACTTAGATAATTTGCTATCGTGCTTTTTTTTAAAAAATAAGACAAAGCGAGGAAAAGAAGAGAGAGAGAGGGGGGGGGGGGGGGGGGGGGGGGGGGGGGGGGGGGGGGGGGGGGGGGGGGGGGGGGGGGGGGGGGGGTTTGGTAGTGTGCGAAAGAGATTGTTTAAAGTGCCATGTTTCCTTTTTCTTATTTTTTTAATTTTCCAAATTTACACCAGGCCCTTTTCATTTTTTGGCCAACATACAAGTCACTTTCCCTAGGAAATCAGTATCGAAAAGGAAAGTTTAGCATAACTTTCCTTTCAATAAAAAACCTTCTCTGTGACAAACCCGGTCAAACAAGTCACAAAAGTTGTTTTAAGGGTTTTAAAGGGGGTTTCAGCTTGTTTTTTTAAAAGGACAGAATTTTTCTTAAAAAAATTTCATATAAATACTTTAGACTTTAATTTAAAAAATATATGAATTAAAAATAGGGGACCATGCTTGTTTTAAAAGATCAAGCTTATGGTAGAAAATCACTATTTGCCCAAAAATTTGGGGGTTTATAAGACAGGCATTAAAAATAAAAAAGATTTCGGGTTTTTAACTAAATGTAACAGCATATTAAAATGAAATTTTTTAAAAAATCTTTTTTCACCATTTTATAACTTATAAGTATTACATAAGTAAGGGGGATAAAAATCCATCCAATATGCATTGAAAAATTCCCAAAAAGGGCATAAAATCTTTATTTTTGCCTGGACCAAAAAGTATACAAAACTGTGTATATTTTTCTAAACAAAAAGATTTTAAAAGAAAGGTTTCTTTTATTTTTTCGATCGTTCTCGATAAGATGTTTTCCCTTTGAAAATGAAAAAAAAAATCCCCTCCCTTCCCGGTTTTTTTTTTTTTAACTAAAACTGTTTTTTTATTGAAATTTTACCCAAAAAAGCATAATTTAAAACACTAAAAGTGTTTTTTTTACCTTCAAAATTTGGCAAATAAAAATTTTATAAATTGGGCTTTCTTCTATCATTCTACTAAAATAAATAAAAATTAAAAAAAAAAAAAAAAAAAAAAAAAAAAAAAAATTTTTTCTACCCAAATAAAATAACGAACCCCCGAAATGTCCAAGTTAATCCCCTTAGGTTTTCACCGTCGACGAGTGAATTCAAAACCAATATTTTAATATGTCGGTTGCAAAAAAGGGGTCGCTGACTTTGCTTTAAATGGAAAAACGTCGAGGATCCTTTCACATATTCCCCTTAAAATTTTTAAAAGAACAAAACCCCTTTTTTACAAAATTAGAATCTAAAACCCAACTTTTTTCCCGGCAATATAATCCACCCATTCTACGAAAAATGCGCCCTTTTCCCAGGCTAAAAAAAAACATACCAGGGGGGGTGAGCGCGCCTGTTGCAAAAAGTCCCCCCCCCCGTAATAAAAACAATTTTTAAATGGGAAAACCCTTTTTAAAATCGGATATAACGTTCCCTATATATACCCCCCCCAAATTTCCTTGTAAAAAAAAGAAAAAGTTTACAGACCTTTCACCACTTTGGGGGGGTTTTACGATTGGGTGGTGTTTTTCCTTATAAAAATTTTTTTCTTTATTTTAAAAATCCTCTCTCTTCTCTCTCTCAATAAGTATCGGGTTGGCTATAATCAACATTTAAATTTATATTGCTTATAAAAAAATTGATTTTTAGCCATTGTCATAATGGTGGAATTTTTGCCGCCCCCTGAGGGGACTCCGTAGACAAGGTCTTTAAACAAAAACCCGATACATTACTTTGACAGGGGGCTAGGAGGCGGAACCCCCAAGCATTAGTAAAAGGTATTATTCAAACAAATTTTTGAACTGTAAAGGGCCGTGGATCGGCCGACAACCGGGTTCCCCCTAAACGTACACGTATTTTTTGGGCTGGTAGGTGTCCATCTCGAAGGAATAAATTTTTTTTTCTAAAAACTTGACACTAAAATAAATCAAATAGAGACGTGCGTATTAGCCCAAAAAATTTGGGTTAAAAAATTTTAATTTTTAACACGGAAACATAAAGTGCACAAAAAGGGAATTCCCCTCCCCATTTGAATCGTTGAAACTTACGTTCTGGAGGGGATGAAATCGTGGAAAACGAAAAAAACAAACCCTTTTCTTTTTCCCGAGTATTGGATCTCTTTACCGCCATCAAAAAACCACTTTAATTAACCTTTTAAAAGAAATACCCAAACTGGTAGTAAATTTTCATAAAGGGTTTTAATACACGTTGTCCACATTTTCTGCAGGGAACAAACTTATTTCATTAAAAAGATTTATTTTTTTTTTTTAAATATATTTAAGTTTAAACAAAAAGAAAATGTTCTGAAGTTATTTGAGTAAACATTGATTTTTTTTTTGTTTTGCAACTATTTTGGGAAGCAAAAAAATAGGTGTTTTTGGTGTAGAAAGGAACATTTTACCCGGGGGGCCATAGAATCCGTTTACAAATTTTTGGTTATTTAACACTGCGTGTCCAAAGGAAAAAGTAAAAAAAATATTGGATGGGGTTTTGGGGTCAAAAAATTTTAATACCCATTTTAAGACCTTTTTTTTTAAAATTTATTCCTTTTGTTCTTCAACTAATATAAATTTAATTATGATTATCTTTAAATATTAAACAAACAGGGCCTTTTTTTTTTAAAAAAGCTCTTAAAGAAACGTCTTCTTATGATAAAGACGTGCTGTTAATTGTTGCAATTGAGTCCTTAAAAAATTTGGACAGGTTTTTAATCTGATCTATCGGAGGGGCCCTAAAAATACCTCATTTTATTGGCTTAGAAAAAAGGTACATAAAAAAAAGCGGGGATTGACCCAAATAGGCAAAAAAAAAACTTAAAAAAAATTTTTATAGCCCCCAATTTTCAGATTGAGGTGTCGTAAAATTTTGATTTTTTTTTTTTTACTTTTGGTCATTGAGCGATCTAGGTCTATAGCCCCCTTATCTATATTTTTTTCTAAACTTATGTACATTTTCATCCTTCGATGGGGCCTAAATAGTGCAAAAAGGGTACTCAATCAAAGTATGAAAACAGCACGTCAGGTCAAAGAAAATATGAAAAAATGCAAATTATTTTTTTACACTTATGGTCAGACCTAATTCGATGCAAACTTTCCAGCAGTTTCATCCTTATAATGCAACCAAATTTTTAAGGGTGGACTGCTTCAAATATTTCAGTTTATATAAACAAGACACATGCTAAAATTTTTACCATCCCTACGAAATAGTTCATAACGTTTTCGATAGTGTCGCGGTTCTCTTTTATCGCGGATTTTTTTTGTCGGGGAAAAACTTTTCGCCACTCGTGTCACCATTTTGTAAAAAGAAAACTTATTATTAAATTAAAAAAAGATGTATCGCTATAAACCCGGGGAATCAGGGTTTTCAATGTAGGCCAAAATGGGGGACATAATAAACAATAGTTTACTATTTATTTTAAAAGGCTTACACAGTTCAAAAGGGGGGAAAACAAGAAATAAAAAAAATCAATTGAAGATAAGATTTCATTAATATTTTATTTCAGTCTATTTAGTCATTGTCCCAGTACGAAAAACTAAATCTACATACATTTGTACACATTATACTTAATAAAACTTTTATTGTAAAATGTTATAAGGTTTACAAGGTAAAATTTACAGTTTTTAAATTTACTAAAGAAACCTTTGATAATTTTTGCAACTAAAATATTGAATATCTTTAAAGACTATTTTACACACAAACAGTATAAATTTGTCAGCTAAGTTTTCTTTAAAGGAGTATTCATTGTTGGCCAATGTAAATAACATTCAAAAAACTTATAATTAGGGAAAGAATAAATAGATTATTTTTTTTTAACAATCTCGGTAAAAACAATTGAAAACAATTGGGGTTTTTTCGATTGTTTTGAAGTCCGGGGGGGTTTCATACCATATATTATGTTTTTTATTGTATTTTACTCTGGGTTTTAACCTTAGTTGATTTTTGCCCGGGCCATTTTATGTAAAAAAAATTCTCCAAGAATGAATAAGTAAAACAATTAAAATATAAACAAAAATATCTTATAATTAAAATAGATAAGTTTGTATGTACTCCCAAAAACACAACTAAAAACGGTTTATAAAATGTACATTGTTTTCTTAAAAAAATCGATAAATTTTTTAAAGGGGTGTTATTTAAATACAGATTCCTCTTATTTTTTTCAACAAAAAGAAAATTCAAGAGTGAACACTTCCTTATTTAAAGGAAGCGCTTACTTTCCTAATGGGTGGTTGGGAAGATAAACCCCCATTTTTTGAATGTCTTCCAAAAAAACATAACCACATAAATTTTAGTTCAAACTACAATTTTAACGCATACCCAAATTCCCCTACTAACAAGTCTTTCTTTTCATTTGGCAATAATTTAGTATATTTTTCATTAAGCTCATCCCTTACAATGTAAATAAAGTAAAAAAACAAGAAACAATACATCCTACATTGCCGCTCATTACGGAACAATTGGAAAAATAAAATATCACCCTTTGACACAAAATTAAAACACCCCCCTGGGCATATTTTTTATTCACCATGAGTTTTAAGATAAAATAAGAATAACCCTTTTGAAATAAAAAAAAGGAATTTTGATCTACAAAAATATTCAATTGCACAATCATAAAAAAAATATGATGTTGTAAACAAAATGACATAGAAAACCCTTTTTCATAAAAAGATAAATCTTTTAAAATATTGAAAATTTAAAAATACATAATTTTGATGTTTAATTTAAATAAAAATAAAATCTTAATCAAATTTACAACTACTTTCAACTTTTAGTATTAGAAATATTCAAAATAAAAAATTCAGTTAAATCGTAAATTAAAACATTCAAGAATAAAATTTTACCATACAATTGGGTTTTTTCTATGTTTTAAATACAAGCACAGATTTTTGCTAAGATTTTTTCATTTTGGGTGATGAATAAGAATGTGAACTTTAAAAGCATACATAACAATGGGAAATTTCTTAATCAAGTGCTTTTTTTTTTAAAAAAACTTTCATAGCATTCATAAAGTGAAAATTTAGTATTAAATGCTTTCTGATTTTCACTTTTATTACAGAAAGGGCCTTTTTTTATTAAAGGCACACTTCATATCGTCCCGTTTCTATTTAACGGCGCAACCCCCCATCAACTTTTGCAAGAGTTGATCGTGCAAGGGGCAACAGCATACTCATTTAAAAAATTTATAATACTAGGCTTTTTGCCTCCCAAACCATTTAAATTAAACCCCATTTGATCGCTCCCAAATCGGGAATATGATTATGCATCATACATCAAAATTTTAAAAATATTACATGAAAATGGCAAATTCCCCAATGTCCCCAGATTCGTTCACTTACACCAAAAAGAAAAATTTTGGAAGAAGCATGTTTCAATAAAAAAGAAAACAACGGGGAACAATCGCTATTTTGTGGTTTGTTATCACGTAAACATCAACATTTACGGATATTTTACGTTGTTAATAATCTCTTATAGTTATGTCTTCAAAGCTTGAGTTTTGCTGATATTCTTAAACATCTTTATTTTGTAAACTCGCAAAATTACATTTTAAACAACCTATTTTCATTTCATTTCAGCTCGATTTCTTCATATCATCTGTGACATTTAAGATACTTATTATCTGACAATACCATTTGTTTAAAAGAAATTTGAAATTTTAGGAAAAAGTAACAAGAAAAGATCAAAACAAAGTGTTTTAATGGACGGCTTAAAATTAGCATACTGCCCCTGCCCCTTTTTTCTCTTTTCTACTGGTTTGACCTTAAAATCTACGCCGTCTATGCACAGGACCCTTAGTCGAAAAATAATTAAAAAAAAAATAAATAAATTCAATCTCTTTGAACTTTATTTATATATAAAGATTTCGATTTTCTTTTTTCTTTCTTTTCAAATTTTTTTTTTTAATGAATATCAGGGCCTGTGGTCTATAATTTACACAAAAAGGAAGCAGTTCGGATTAACAAATGCAAAATAATAAATGTTAAAAACTAGTATTTAAAATATGGGCCTACTGTATATATATAACCTAACCTAACAATTTCCGAAAAAAAAAAAGAAAAAAAGAAAAAAAAAAGGACCATGCTGGAATAGAACTCACGACCCCTTGCAGGGTAAAAAAAACTAAGGCGGGCGCTCTTACCGTAAGAGTCCACTACCATAAGTCAAAGGAGCAAATAAGGTCATTTATAGATAGTTAACTGTATCCCAACAACGAAATAACTACACAGTTCCGAAGTTCACTTTTCACTAATTTACTGCATTAACTACACCAAACGTTCATCAGATTACGGTTGCATATTAATAAGATAAACTTTACGCATTACTTATCCCACACATCATGTAACATTCAGTTCAGTTCAATTCAATTCTTTATTCAATTCACAAGTTACAAAAGTAACAATGAGTGAAATACAAAAACAAATTCAAAATATCCGTTCGGTGGGTAATGATAGTAATGAGAGAGAGAGAGAGAGAGAGAGAGAGAGAGATCTTTGCCATTGTAAATAAGCTTATTAAACCAATTATCACTTAAATTTCGTTTTGTAAATAATAAAATTTTCAAAACTCTCTATACTTTCCAATTTTCGGAAATTTTTTACCAGGCAAAGAAAATCAAACCCCTATACTTTCACTCACCGAAGTCAAGAATAATTAATCAACCATGTATAAGAACAAATCAATACAGAAGACATGGGTATGCTACAATGAAGCGATATGTAGTCATGATCACATGTATAAACATCATTAAAAATGCAAACATCTACTGACTAATAACTTATTAAATATGAACAATTAAACGCGGAACTATTTAAAACAATCGTAAAAATCATGTATTTGATATCCCCGAACAATCAAACAGAAAACATCTGTCAACAAAAGTCATTACAACCACAGCCTTTATATTCGAAACTAATTTGAACATGCGCCAACGAAAGTGAAACCCATTTTAATTGGACATACTTTCATATAACGCACTTAATCACAGTAATATATTGAAAAGTTGAAAGTTTATTAGATAAGCCAGAAGGTCGTACTACCCATGCGGCAAAACATATTACATAAATTGTACAAAACATGACGGAGATGAACAAACGGAATAGTGAAAGCAGTGTAAACAATCATGTAACATGCAAATCACATAAGACAACATATAAATATATATAAATATCAATATCGAAACAATGTCGTATTTCTTTGTACAACTTCTCTTATCGAAACGAAACATAAGAGGAAGTTACGAATAGAAAGACAAATACACCCTATCAAACAACATAGCAGTACGTTAAATACATAAACAGTTTAAACAAATTATATGGTGATACAATCGAGTAACTCCGTGGTTCTTCTCTTATCGAAACGAAACATAAAAAGGGGGATCCAGAATAAAGAAAGACACAAAAATACAGGATGAAGGGAAAAAAGAAACAGGTGAGTACTAAATATAATTCCATGAAGCTACATTATATTTAGGTATACCATTTACACATGATCTCTGTTTTTCCTACAAAACATATGCAAAAGAAATATAATGTGTTTTTAAGTAACCGACAATTAAACGGCACCTTTACTGATTTTTATCATCGTGTGAAAATTACAAGGACAGGAAGCACATGGTAAACAGAAAATTATGATAAATAAATGTCAGCAATCACAAAATATACGATGGGATAAAGGCAAAAAATATTTTCCCTGCCCCCTTTTGCCACCGTACAAAATATGAGGATAGTTTTATGGATAGATTTAATAATTTACAGTATTCCGTTCAACTGATGGATATAATCCCTAACAGCAGTGTGTATCCATGTAATAAGTGTACAAACAAAAAAAAAAAAAAAAAAGCTGGATAGAGAGAAAAGAAAGAAGGACAGAAATAGCAAGGGATGTTTACTCTGATGTTTCAAAAGATATAGTGTTTTCATGTTGACAAGGGCATTAAATTAAAGTTATTTCACATATTCTGAATTCATTAATCAGGCTAGTGCTTGTCAAGTTTAAAAACAGATTTGGTGCGAATGCAACCGTCGTTAGCGTGACAATTCGACGTCATTTCTGGGAAATTGGAAGACGTTGTGTTGGACGGTTATTCCGCAGCAGACTGTTCTGGCTATGGCTTTCAAAAAAGGCGCATGACGTCAACAGATGACATTGAATGCGTGCGGTTGTCAAATTTTGTGATTGACTCAAACTTTTCTTATAAAGGCACTTAAAAAATTAAAATGTAGATATATTACCAACCTATGGAAAAACATTTGTCTACAATTGGGACAAGCAGTTTAGGCATGGTAGAACCTCAGTGTTTGATGACGAAAGACCCGGTCGGGGCCCACATCGACAGTCACTGTTGGAAACACAGCGTTAGTGAAGAACTGTTAGATAATGACAGACGGTTTATGGTCAAGGGATTGCAGAGCAACTATCTCTTTCGTATTACACAGTACAACGTATTCTTAAGACGAGAGGTGGTGATTACGTTTAGAAAGTTAACCGGACACTAGACTTTTACGTTAAAGTAACGTCAGCGTGACCCAACGTTGACGTCTGCGGCTTCAAGTACACAAGTACTGTTATTCAATGTTTCATGCAAGCTTTATTGTTCAGATCTAAATAATATTT